>OY855904.1:47654560-48095060 GCA_963693305.1 Meandrina meandrites
GGGTTCGGTGTTTTATCCCAGGACTGTGAAGATCGATCTTTGAGCGGCATTGAACCGCGACCAAGGTTTTCTCAGGAAGAGATTCCCACAGATTTTCGCCTTGTAGAGGACTATGATGACGACTTCCAAGATCCTACACCGAGTCCTTGTTTATTGTACAAAATGATCATCGCTCCTGTGGCTGACTTACTCGACGAGCCCGAAATCATCATTGTTCCTGATCGCTCTTTGTACCAGGTTCCATTTGCAGCATTAATTGATGAAGGCGGGAAGTATTTATCAGAGACATTTAGGATCCGTATTATTCCTTCATTGTCGACTCTCAAGCATATCCAGGACAGTCCAGCGGACTATCACTGTCAGACTGGTGCACTGATAGTGGGTGATCCTGTGGTTGGCCGTGTGCGGGATGTCGTAAAACCTTTTTACCATTACCTTGTGCACGAGAGGAAGCAGAGATGATTGGGGAACTACTGGGCGTTCATCCGTTATTAGGAAAGTGTGCAACTAAGCAGGCTGTACTTGAAAGGATAAATTCAGTAAGCCTGATACATTTTGCTGCTCATGGTAGTGCTGAGAGAGGAGAAATTGCTCTTTCCCCTCTTCGTGCTACTACAAAGATTCCACGAGACGAAGACTACCTTTTGACAATGTCTGACATTTCGCAAGCTCGACTGCGACCTAAGTTGGTGGTACTTAGCTGTTGTCATAGTGGGTGTGGCCAGATTAGAGCCGAGGGAGTGGTTGGAATCGCTCGAGCGTTCTTAGGATCCGGTGCACGTTCAGTACTGGTGGCACTGTGGGCCATACAAGACAGAGCAACAGAACAGTTCATGAGACATTTCTACGAGCACCTTATTCGTGGGGAAAGTGCAAGTGAATCTCTTCATGAGACCATGAAGTGGATGAGAGGCAATGGCTTTACCAAGGTTTCCGAGTGGGCGCCGTTTATGCTGATTGGAGATAACGTGACATTTGACGTTGAAAAATTGAAGTAAGTGTAACAGAAAGAACCAAGTATGTTAGCGTGTTTAACAAAAGTGAATGTGCTGTGCAAGTTGGCCCAAAATTAGATTTTGTGAAACGTGGTTAGAATAGAATTGTAACGTGACGAAGGGTGGCGGGGGACTGGAATATAGGCAATCATCGATATATGGTGAACATGTGCACTTTGATCTTGTACCCTAAAAGTGAATTGGCTAACAAGTGAAATCTGATTATAGCTTTGTCTGTTTTATCTTGTCTTAGAAAAGAAAGAGAGCTCGAGGCAGGCCCCGCATCAAGCAAGCAATGAAATGAAGAGCTGCGTACAAATGCAAAACAGCAACGTCTTTATGAATAGACCACAAGTCATTTCCAGGTTGCCTTTTGTCTCTGTTTAAAAACGAGTCCCTTTTTTTTTTCATGCGAAAATGGGGTTGATTTACATGAAAATGAACGTGCACGTGTAGGTCTTTTGCATATGAATGGTTCGAACAAAGACTCGTTTTGACACAGAGACGAAAGTCGACCCAAAAATGTTCTTTTCCTACTCTTCTTTGGAAATTTTTTGTATGAAGATGAGTTTCATCCAGTGACTTGCATGTTTATTTTATTGAAATCCGCCTTATTTTAATTTTTTTTCCAATTTTTTATAAAAATACTTTTCAATGCTATTAATCAGTCATGTGTGTTTGGTCTGTTGTGAAGGCAAAATATGTAGATTTTAGGGTACGTAGATTGGATGAGTATTATCCTGGACAATTGAAACTGGAGCAAACTTTTCGTTTTATGTTGGATGACCGGCTGTTATTTGCAGCCCTGCAATAGCTCAATGATAAACTATTCGTGTGTAAGAACCTACTTTTTTCAGAGTTTGGCAAAACAGGTTCTTGTATTATGGGGTACTTACATGTATTGACAGTTTAGGCTAAGTAGGTTATTAATTAGGCTCTTAATTTCTACAGAGTAGACATTGTTGTTGATTATCAAAAAATCATGTAGTCTAAAATCTGGTCTGTTCTTTATTATAAATATTTATTAATGATTGGTTCATAATAACAGTTCAAATTTAACATACATTGTGCATTTTTTAAGCTTCAATTAACAATTCAATTTTCTGAACTCTCGATCACCTTTTTTGTTTTTGGAAAAAAAATATAAATTAAATAGTTAAACCCTACATGTACATACAATGTACAAGAACCTGTTGGAGTTTGTTTGGTTAAACAGGTTCTTATATTTTGGGGTATTAAAAAAGCAAATTTCTGCCAGAAGGTTCTTAAATCCCTAGGTTCTTACACACCAGTAACTTTTACTGTAGCATGTTTTGTCAGCACTTACTGCATGCATTTGATTGTGATTTATCCAATGGATAGTGCTATCCACCCTTTGAACAACTAGACCCAGACTCCGATTTAGCAATCTGGGTTTAAGCCCTGGGTGGGGCTATTGTGTTGAGTTCTTGGACAAGGCACTTTACTCTCACTGATGTAAAAATAATACCAGTATTTTAGAAGTGAGAAGTTTTACATTTCAGTTTTTCAAAAGCACACAGAAAATAGTTCAGTGTACCTTGCACATGGTGAGGCTGACACAGAATATTTAGACAATAACAAGCATACATGTACAAAGCAACCTGAGAAAATTTATTCCTTTGTAGTCTATCAATGGCATTGAGCTTGTTTTTTGTTTCTTTAGTGTTCTCATATAAAATAATTGAAGGCATGTTTAACTACCGGTACATAAAATATATGTTAGCTTTGTCGTGCACACCAATTTTGCACACAACACCAGAAGTGTATCATTTTCTCCACTTAATAGGTACAGTTCATCAGTATTGGACAAGCATCCAAGATGATGCTGTGCGAAAGGCAAAGGGCAGATATGATGAACACAGGATTACAACAAGGCGTTGAATTAGAAAGCAAAGGGTGAGTACATGTACATGTCATGCTTATGATTTAAACAGGCAAACGGAAGCATATTTTTCAGCCCTAAAGTACTAGTGTAGGTGAACTTTGATTAGTGATGACAATCATTCTGTTTGGCACAACTCAAGGACATACATCCAATGCAGTATGGCATCTGCTCAGTGGAGTGCTTCAACCAGAGAAATTAGAAAACCAAATTCATTTAAGTCTCCAAAAAATGCTTTATAGACTTTATATGCCTTTTACATGTAAAGAGGGGATTTTTTATAATGGTTAAGTTTCAGGACAGACTGTGCCTACTCAGTAAATAGTGTTTGCTTTATTATGGCCCCCCTTATTCAAAATCTTTTCAAAGTTATTTCTTTTGACATTTCTTACTTAATGATTGTCAGCTCTTGATCCAACTTTTGCTCTGTTTTCAGAAACTGAACTATCGGTCTTTCAGCCAAAGATAAAGACAGAATTAACAGTCTCTTACAGTTAGACAACTCGATAGAATTTATATCATCTGAGAAAAGCCACACAGGGGAAATGGAGCAAGCAACTGGCCCCCCTCCAAGACATGTGAAGCCCCTAGAGTGGGAAAGGACGAAGCTCACAAACATTAAAGCAGTCTTGGACCAAACATACCTGGCCAGGATGACGAAGCGACTAAAGAGGACTGCTGCCAAAGTGACTAGAGTTGCTGGGCAACATGTTTCAAGCAGACCTCTGCCTGAAAACTGTCCCTCTTAGGCAGGACAATCTGTACAATGAAAATTCAAACTTGAATTTTTTTTCCGTTACCTTCGTACAGACAAGCAAGATCGAATTGTACAATGAAATACAGTTGAATCCCAATAACTCGAACCCTCAATAATTTGAACCTAACACTAGCTAATACCTTTTTCAATTCCCCACCAGGTCATTTTCTTACTAATTATACTCTCAATAACTTCAACTCCCTATATGTCAAACCTTTTTTGATTTCCCTTGAAGGTTCAAGTTATCGGATTCAACTGTAGTGTTCTTTGGTTTAAAGGCCCACATTCACCCTGGATGCATTGTGCACCAAGGAACAATTTTCATATTTGAAAATTACACCCCACCATTGTATGTGAGAGTGAGTTGAGCTGCTTCAATCTTTTTCCATCCTTGTTTTTATAGCTAAGTAGTGAACACGCTTTTTGGCTTTTTGGCTTTTTTCCAGTTTGGAGTGTTTTTGGACAAGAGCAAGCTTTTCAAAACAAAAACAAACGATCGCAAAGTACAGTGTATATTGGTTACAGGTGGGCCTTTAAAAACAGAAGTTTTGATGTGAACTTTGCAGTACTTTAAACCTTGTTTTCGTTCATATTTGTATCAATAAATGGCAAAGCATCATGGCCATTTACAGTTGCCTGCAAAAATTCTAACTACTGTAAAACCTTTGCATCCCTGATATTGTTTGTTATTAAAAAAAAAATCATCTGATTGACTTTTAAAATTATTTAAATGATATTTCAACAAATACATTTTATAATAAATTATTTATGGTTTATTTTTCAATTTTACAAAACTAGAAATATTATCTTTTGAATTATTTAAATTCGTACATGTAGATGTATCTCAAAATTTACCAAAAATAGACTTCTATTTTATTCCAGAATTAAAAGAGCAAATTATTTAAAATTCATATTATTTTTTAGAATAATTATCAAACATTTTGTCTAGAGTTTATGTATTTTAACACAAAAATAATATAAGTAATAAGATAAACATACGTATGTTTGTTTGAAAATAAAACGCAGACATAATGCAATCTTTCGCTACTAAAAGTTGTTAGCAGAACGTTCATGGGTTAGAGATGGCTATAGCGTGAGTTAAATGCATCCATTTTAACGGGGTCGACTGTGTCTGGATTGCACATATGTATCATTTGCACGGAAAATTAAGCCCCTCTGATCCCCGATGGTAATGAGTGATGCGCCCTCCCGTCATATCTACCTATGGAAAGCCTAATCGATTCAATTGTAAATTTCCCGTTGAGTTTACTCTTCGGAAATGCAGCGAAAAATTGTGTGTCCGACGAGTTTACGAGTTGCGGAAACATGACGGTTAATATAGTTTCCGTAACTACGTAAACCTTGCTGATACGTGAGTTTAAGGAATGCGTTTCCGCAGAGCCGCAGTTGCGGAAACGTAATGTACACAGGTGTTTCCCGCAACGGCTACTTGAATTTCCGTTTGCGGATATTCAAGTTTCCGTCAAGTAAACGTCGAGGAACCGGAAGCGTAAACGCCTTATTTCACCCTGTGTGGCGATAGAGCAGGAGAAGCAAGCTCTTACGGAAGCCTAGGTACTGTGTTTCATTCTATTGGTAAATATGACAAAGCTAAAGAATATCACGAGAAGGCACTTGCGATCAGAATTGAAATTGGCGATAGAGCAGGAGAAGGAGCAGATTACGGAAACCTAGGAACTGTGTTTCTTTCTCTTGGTGAATATGACAAAGCTAAAGAATATCACGAGAAGGCACTTGCGATCAGAATTGAAATTGGCGATAAAGCAGGAGAAGCAGCAGATTACGGAAACCTAGGAACTTTGTTTCGTCGTCTTGCTGAATATGACAAAGCTAAAGAATATCTAGAGAAAGCACTTGCGATCAGAATTGAAATTGCCGACAAAGCAGGAGAAGCAACCTGTTACGGAAACCTAGGAACTGTGTATAGTTCTCTTGGTGAATATGACAAAGCAAAAGAATACTTAGAGAAAGCACTTGCGATCAGAATTGAAATTGGCGATAAAGCAGAAGAAGCAGCAGATTACGGAAACCTAGGAACTTTGTTTCGTCGTCTTGGTGAATATGACAAAGCAAAAGAATACCTAGAGAAAGCACTTGCGATCAGAATTGAAATTGGCGATAAAGCAGGAGAAGCAGCAGATTACGGAAACCTAGGAAATGTTTTTCATAGTCTTGGTGAATATGGGAAAGCTAAAGAATATCTAGAGAAAGCGCTTGCGATCAGAATTGAAATTGCCGACAAAGCAGGAGAAGCAAGCTGTTACGGAAACCTAGGAACTGTGTATAGTTCTCTTGGTGAATATGACAAAGCTAAAGAATATCTAGAGAAAGCGTTTGCGATCAGAATTGAAATTGGCGATAAAGCAGGAGAAGCAGCAGATTACGGAAAACTAGGAACTTTGTTTCGTCATCTTGGTGAATATGACAAAGCTAAAGAATATCTAGAGAAAGCACTTGCGATCAGAATTGAAATTGCCGACAAAGCAGGAGAAGCAAGCTGTTACGGAAAGCTAGAAACTGTGTATAGTTCTCTTGGTGAATATGAGAAAGCTAAAGAATATCTAGAGAAAGCACTTGCGATCAGAATTGAAATTACCGACAAAGCAGGAGAAGCAAGCTGTTACGGAAACCTAGGAAATGTGTATAGATCTCTTGGTGAATATGACAAAGCAAAAGAATATCTAGAGAAAGCACTTGCGATCAGAATTGAAATTAGCAATAAAGCAGGAGAAGCAGCAGATTACGGAAACCTAGGAAATGTTTTTCATAGTCTTGGTGAATATGACAAAGCTAAAGAATATCTAGAGAAAGCACTTGCGATCAAAATTGAAATTCCCGACAAAGCAGGAGAAGCAGGCTGTTACGGAAACCTAGGAACTGTGTATAGTTCTCTTGGTGAATATGACAAAGCTAAAGAATATCTAGAGAAAGCACTTGCGATCAGAATTGAAATTGGCCATAAAGCAGGAGAAGTAGCAGATTACGGAAACCTAGGAACTGTGTTTCTTTCTCTTGGTGAATATGACAAAGCTAGAGAATATCTAGAGAAAGCACTTGCGATCAGAATTGAAATTGGCGATAAAGCAGGAGAAGCAGCAGATTACGGAAACCTAGGATGTGTTTTTCATAGTCTTGGTGAATATGACAAAGCTAAAGAATATCACGAGAAAGCACTTGCGATCAAAATTGAAATTGCCGACAAAGCAGGAGAAGCAGGCTGTTACAGAAACCTAGGAACTGTGTATAGTTCTCTTGGTGAATATGACAAAGCTAAAGAATATCTAGAGAAAGCACTTGCGGTCAGAATTGAAATTGGCGATAAAGCAGGAGAAGCAGCAAATTACGGAAACCTAGGAACTGTGTATAGTTCTGTAAGTGAATATGAAAAAGCTAAAGAATATCTAGAGAAAGCACTTGCGAACAGACTTAAAATTGGCGATAGGACAGGAGAAGCAGCAAATTACGGAAACCTAGGAACTGTGTATAGTTCTCTTGGGGACTATGACAAAGCTGAAGAATGTTACAAAAAAGCCCAAACAATCGCACTAGAAATTGGAGACAGAGCAGGAGAAGGATCATGGTATGGACACTTAGGAACATTGATTCATTCTCGTGGTGATCATGTCATGGTTGAACGTCATCTGGAGAAGGCACTCTCTATTCTTCAAGATATTGGAAAGGCTGAGGAAGAGTTTCAGTGTTATTGTAGCCTCATATTAGTGAAGTTATCCCAAGGAAAGATCCAAGAAGCGTTTCACTACTTGCATCTGAGCATTAACAAAAGCGAAGATTTGCGCGGTTTTCTAAGAGACAATGATCATTTTAAGATAGCTTTTTCAGACGTCCACGATTTCCCCTATCGATTTCTTAGTGCCTTGTTTTGTTCCTCTCGGAATCCTAACTATGCTCTTTATGTTCTAGAGCTTGCACGGGCTAGAGCACTAGCAGACTTGATGGCAACTCAGTACTCTGTTAAAATGGAAATCTCAGCTGATCCGCAATCGTGGATTGGTATTGAGAATATTATGAAGAAAGAAAGCCGCTGTGCTTGTCTCTACATTTCTTATCATGCTCAAGATATGTTTTTGTGGATCCTCAAATCAAGCGGCCTCATTTCTTTTCGAAGAATATCTGTAAATGAAACCATCATTGGCGCCAGATTAGTTTCGAGTGTGAAAGATTTTTTGGCTAAAAGCTTCCGTGGGTTCGGTGTTTTATCCCAGGACTGTGAAGATCGATCTTTGAGCGGCATTGAACCGCGACCAAGGTTTTCTCAGGAAGAGATTCCCACAGATTTTCGCCTTGTAGAGGACTATGATGACGACTTCTAAGATCCTACACCGAGTCCTTGTTTATTGTACAAAATGATCATCGCTCCTGTGGCTGACTTACTCGACGAGCCCGAAATCATCATTGTTCCTGATCGCTCTTTGTACCAGGTTCCATTTGCAGCATTAATTGATGAAGGCGGGAAGTATTTATCAGAGACATTTAGGATCCGTATTATTCCTTCATTGTCGACTCTCAAGCATATCCAGGACAGTCCAGCGGACTATCACTGTCAGACTGGTGCACTGATAGTGGGTGATCCTGTGGTTGGCCGTGTGCGGGATGTCGTAAAACCTTTTTACCATTACCTTGTGCACGAGAGGAAGCAGAGATGATTGGGGAACTACTGGGCGTTCATCCGTTATTAGGAAAGTGTGCAACTAAGCAGGCTGTACTTGAAAGGATAAATTCAGTAAGCCTGATACATTTTGCTGCTCATGGTAGTGCTGAGAGAGGAGAAATTGCTCTTTCCCCTCTTCGTGCTACTACAAAGATTCCACGAGACGAAGACTACCTTTTGACAATGTCTGACATTTCGCAAGCTCGACTGCGACCTAAGTTGGTGGTACTTAGCTGTTGTCATAGTGGGTGTGGCCAGATTAGAGCCGAGGGAGTGGTTGGAATCGCTCGAGCGTTCTTAGGATCCGGTGCACGTTCAGTACTGGTGGCACTGTGGGCCATACAAGACAGAGCAACAGAACAGTTCATGAGACATTTCTACGAGCACCTTATTCGTGGGGAAAGTGCAAGTGAATCTCTTCATGAGACCATGAAGTGGATGAGAGGCAATGGCTTTACCAAGGTTTCCGAGTGGGCGCCGTTTATGCTGATTGGAGATAACGTGACATTTGACGTTGAAAAATTGAAGTAAGTGTAACAGAAAGAACCAAGTATGTTAGCGTGTTTAACAAAAGTGAATGTGCTGTGCAAGTTGGCCCAAAATTAGATTTTGTGAAACGTGGTTAGAATAGAATTGTAACGTGACGAAGGGTGGCGGGGGACTGGAATATAGGCAATCATCGATATATGGTGAACATGTGCACTTTGATCTTGTACCCTAAAAGTGAATTGGCTAACAAGTGAAATCTGATTATAGCTTTGTCTGTTTTATCTTGTCTTAGAAAAGAAAGAGAGCTCGAGGCAGGCCCCGCATCAAGCAAGCAATGAAATGAAGAGCTGCGTACAAATGCAAAACAGCAACGTCTTTATGAATAGACCACAAGTCATTTCCAGGTTGCCTTTTGTCTCTGTTTAAAAACGAGTCCCTTTTTTTTTCATGCGAAAATGGGGTTGATTTACATGAAAATGAACGTGCACGTGTAGGTCTTTTGCATATGAATGGTTCGAACAAAGACTCGTTTTGACACAGAGACGAAAGTCGACCCAAAAATGTTCTTTTCCTAGTCTTCTTTGGAAATTTTTTGTATGAAGATGAGTTTCATCCAGTGACTTGCATGTTTATTTTATTGAAATCCGCCTTATTTTAACTTTTTTTCCAATTTTTTATAAAAATACTTTTCAATGCTATTAATCAGTCATGTGTGTTTGGTCTGTTGTGAAGGCAAAATATGTAGATTTTAGGGTACGTAGATTGGATGAGTATTATCCTGGACAATTGAAACTGGAGCAAACTTTTCGTTTTAGTCCGGCGGCTTAGCTCCTGAATTGTGCGATTTTTGATACAAGCACCAAAATTTGCAGGAATGCAAGCATTCTCATACTAGCCAGTTGTTGATATAGTGCTAATGCCAATTTCCTATTTTCAGCGAGAAAACAGCTGATGAAATTTTCAGCCGAGACACCTCCCCCACGAGGCACTTCATCTTACGCTTTTATACACCTTTTATTGTAGATATTATTTCAAAAATACAGATACGAGTTCTTTAAATTAGGCTTGCAATTGTTATGTTTTTACCATCTTTCGTATACCAATAATTTACTAGGAATTATTGCATGGGAAAAGATTTTTCGTTCCCGCCCTCTCCCCCGTCGCGTTTTTCGTTTTACGCTAGCGTCCAGGTCTCCCGCGATTCATTTCTCGATCACAGCGTGCGCCGTTCGCTAACAGAAGAAAAATACGAAAATATAAAGGGCTGTGAACAGTCTAAATTACAGCATTTCATTCTAAATTTTGTACGTGCGACTTGGTACCACTTCCAGAAATAATAGTATTTGTCTATAAATCAGGACGAACAAACATTTCACGAAATTTTATTGATTCTAATAAATTACGGTTTCCATGGAAACTGGCGTGTTTCGGGCTTGGCACTATATCTGAAAAAAACGTCTGTTGGTGACCACTTTCAGTGTGCCAAATGTCATGCTTGTATCAAAAATTGCACAATTCACCTAAAATTTCGAGCTAAGCCGCTGGACTATTTATCGACGACGTTTCGATTATTTAAACATTATTTCTATGTCCAAAGTGTCGTTGTGTGTTGAAAAATACGGACTGATTTAGATATTGGAAGTTATAATAACATGTCACAGGAATGATCATTATAATTTGTGATATTTAGTTTTCCATTTACAATGCTTAATGCTCATTGAAACGTACTTCATTTAAGTTAATTTAATTTTCTTTTCAAATGTATCAAGGAACCAGACGTTTTATATATAGCCATGAAGCTCTGGCAAAACCCTTGAATGGCTTGTTAGAGTTTTGTTACGTGTAACCAAGTTCAAAAAACACACATTCCACTTTAGCACAGTTCTGGTCATTTAGAAAACAGATTGACCCTTAGTGTTAGTAACAAAAGGAAAGTTTGAATTTTAAGTAGAGTGACATCAGAAATAATTTGTAAGTTATCAAATTAAATTTCATTACTCTAAATAATGAAATAGTTTATTCTTCTGCAAGCAATAACTGGTTCACTGTGTTCTTTTTATATTTGGACAGTTCTAGCAACCGGTCTTCTTTAATAAAGGTGTTTTTGTTTTCATGGAATGTTTTTCTTTTATTTCGTTTTTTTTTTTTTTTTTTCATTTTACGCGTTCAATACTTCGATCTTCTTCACCAGTCCCTCTCAAACTGTTTGAAAGTCAGACAAGATGGCGGATATGTTTGGGATGCTTAAAGGAGAAGTTCACTCCAGAATGGCCATTTATTTTCTTTACGCCAATAAAAAGTTTATACAAAAATATGTTATTCAGCAAAATTTCAGCTTCCAACGAGCGCTAAATCCCTACGAAATCTTTCTCTAAAGTAGCCCAAAATTCGACAACTGAACGCCGCCATCTTGGAGCTAGTAATGTATGCTTGACGTCAAAGAGTTCAGCCTGAAGTTTAGCGGGAAAATTTAAATACTCGAAACTCCTTGTTTCTTTGAAGTGGCTTTTGTTTGTCAAAATGCCTGTTTGTGCAGCTCCATGTTTCTCAAACAGAGCTCCAAGATATACAAAAAACCTTTCACTTTTTCTTTCCTTTCAGACAGGCATTTTGACAAACAAAAGCCACTTCAAAGAAACAAGGAGTTTGAAGCATTTAAATTTTCCCGCTAAACTTCAGGCTGAACTCTTTGACGTCACGCATACATTACTAGCTCCAGGATGGCGGCGTTCAGTTGTCGAATTTTGGGCTACTTTAGAGAAAGATTTCGTAGGGATTTAGCGCTCGTTGGAAGCTGAAATTTTGGTGAATAACATATTTTTGTATAAACTTTTTATTGGCGTAAAGAAAATAAATGGCCATTCTGGAGTGAACTTCTCCTTTAAATAGTTGTTCAACTATAACCAATGATACACAGAAGTTCGCGGAAAACACAGATATCACTGTAATTTTGTAACCAACCATTTCACTCGTTTTAGGACTGGGTTCGAGACTGGGTAATGGCATCTTGTACTGCGTGTATAGCACCTGATAAACGAAATCAAATTACAAAATACACTCTGAAAAAGGAAATAACAAGGTAACACTGGCTTAAAATATATAGAAAAAAAAATATGAGTTTTCGGCTCTCGCTCTACGGCTTTCGCAAAAAAAAAATGCAAGATATATACAAAGGCGAGATGGAATCGGCTTGGAATTATTGTCAACATGCTTTAATAGTAGCAGAGGCGTACCAAGCCTCCAAACGTTTTTCCAATGCGAAAAGAGCCTTTGTCGGTGACGCTATAATTGTCAAAGTCTATGCGGTGCTCAAATGGCCACGCATGTTTCGCAATGTTTAAGCCATTAGCACAGGTTTTGACATTCCTGATATTTTCCTTCTCGCGAGTTTCAAAGCACCGACCGGTTTCACTAACATGGCACCAACCAAAGTCGACACAGGGTGTTTTATAAACCACTTTCGGTTGATGTTCAATTTAGGAGAAGGAAACTTGATTGAAAATTAATAACTTGAATGTCGCACTTTCGAAGAATTCTTGTAAGTGGCTTCGTGAAATCATTGATGAAAGGAAGGACAGCGTAATTGTTAGAATGTTCTTCTGGTGAGGGGATGGCATGTGTGGGTGGCTTGGAAAATTTCTCGTTGGGATGATAGAAATAATATCAGAAGTATAGTTGCTTAAGCTCGTAGTGCATCTGTGACGTGGTTGATTTCGGTATTTTTCCCTTGCGCTGTACTAGGGAGTTTAGTTGGGCGGTGTTAAGAGGGTCTCAGCTGTGCTAATCTTATGGCTTTTGTCCTGATGAGAAAAAAAGTCTAATTAGCTCAATACTTTTCTTTTCATGAGACTAGCACAAGGAACCTGACGACGAAATTTTCCAAACCACCTAAACATGCCATCCCTTCACCAGAAAAAAACTTGTTTGCATGTTCTTCTCCTTTTTAATGGGCTTCGCCTCAAGAGCATTCTAACAGTTACACTGTCCTTCCTTTCATCAGTGGTGTCACGCGACCACTTGAATTGCGACACTTGAAGTGTCAGCCGTCTTCTCTTCCTTAAAGGGACTGTGTCAGCTGGTGATTCTGCGCACTGAGGTTATTAGTTGGCGTCACATCTGTCAAAATTCTATTGTTTCGCGCCGTAATACGATAAGAAACAGGACGCGAGAGCACGTACAAGCTCTACGGGATATGATAATTACCATACTGGTGCCGATAAGCTCTGGTCGCATAAAATCAAACTCGGCAAAATTCAGCCTTGCAAATAAAGCTAATGTAAGATAGTGTTATTTGTTCGCTTCAGTAAAGATGTTAGAAGCGAAGTCTTTTGCACAGATGTGTAGTTTTTGAGCTTAGCGTGCCGCTTTCAGCGAACGCAGACAACATACAGAACATACACAAACAAAATAAATCAAAATTTAATTTTATAGTTATACCGCTCTACAAACAGGAAAAGAGATTCCAAACGCTAAAGATTTAAAACGTCATGTACCACTATTCTCATGTTCAAAATAGCAAATGCGACCCAAACGATCCGTGACCGCATAGAAGCATGTTTTCCATAAATTGTTTCATCGCGAATCACTGCGACGCCAAGTAAAACAAAACAAAACAATGTCCTTGGTATTGAACTCTTTGCTAAATAGGCTATAAAGAGCGAGCGAAATAAATTCTGCAATGTAGAACGAGCGGATATGTTTCGACCGACAAAGCCTACCGTTAAAAGGCGTCGATGTTACGGCAAACACAACACCGCGAAGTGTTGCGTCTCTCGCTGTGTTCGGTGAAACATCACTTGCAAACGGCTGATCTTTTCTCCACAATTTAGGTATCTTTTCAGCGACCCACACAGCCAATGACCAGAATATGCTATCTAGCCAAATCACCAGATGGCGCCTTTCCAAAACCTCGAGTTTCGTGGCGTTGTTGTCGCAAAACATTTCAAGGCCACTGCCACTTCAATGGCTGTCATGCAAAGGCATAATACATCCACGTAGCTGTGCACAAAACTTGCTCTACAAGCGAAAAGCCTGAAAAATAACTAGGCAAAAAGGTTCTGTGAACGATGAGGAAAGTTCGACAATAAATTTCTACACAAACTTCACAATGATGGCTGAGATATACCTCGATGGAAACAGAAAACCAGTCTCCCGACAAACTTGAAATAGTTTACCCTACGCTTTCAAGAGAGCTCGCTCCGTCGCGCACATGCGCCACGGATGATACAGTCCCTTTCTCATATGCCGCTGACCTACCTGCGACATAGCCACCGGTACTGCCTGGGATACTGTTATCACAAATGAGAACATACGCCGCCGGCAACAAAGATTATCGCAGTTCTTTACCGCCGGTATGCCCGCGAAGTTGACTAGAGTTCAACTCCCCAGGCACTTAGGCAGTTTTTACGGAGCGCCGGCGATAAAGATATTTTATGAGAACACTTTCCCAGGCATGTTCCGGCGGCCGTGTTTTCGGCAGAGAAGAGGCGACGCTGCTCATTCGCCTTTTAAAATTATACTCATCAGACTAAATCTACAGGCCGTATAAAAAATTTTTCCATTACGAAACATTTTCGTGTTTTCGTATTTTCATAAGTCACAAACCGTAATTATAACTAGAAATTGACACTTTCGAATCACAAATAAACTCGCTCTACCGTACGCTTGGGTGTATTAAGAGCCACTGATGGCTCCAAGTCTCGAAGAGTTTGATTTAGCCTGCATGAATGATTTAACCGAGGTGGCTGCTTCACGTCTCAGCAGTGAGCAAGACAAGAAAAAGAGCACGAAGAATCGCTCATGTAGACAGTTGGATGAGAGGTATTAAACTGGTCCGTCTCAGCCCACCACGCTAAAAGAGGTGGAAGTATTTCTGATTATTTTCCATACAAGAGCGGTAATAATTATGATTTATCTTGTAGCCGACGAATAATAATAATAATAATAATAATAATAATAATAATAATAATAATAATAATAACTTTATTAACGTGTCAAAAGGGGTAGCTGAGGGGAAAAGTCCCCTCTACTAATTGTGGACACCTAACTAACTTATTAAAACCATTCACTTATTATGAATACTACAAAAACTGGCACATATATTAACTTAACTAAAAGCTACAAATATATTAAAATTGTGTATCCTAAACTACATTAAAATATTAAAATTATGTAAATCATTTATAAAAATTATCTATAAACGGCCAAATATGTTAAAAATTGTGTATCTCAAAACTACATTAAAAATATTAAAATTAGTCAAATCATTTGTAAAAATTATCTATAAACGGCCAGTCATTCTTGGCATAAGTTGCAGCCTCGACAGTCACTAACATTTGCAGCTAGGGCAGTGAGGTCCTGATTGCGTATAATGTTCTTAAATTGTTTTAGAGAGGGGGCATTTCTAATTCTATAAGCAAGATCGTTCCACAGTTTGGGCCCTAGGTAACGAAGTGAGTGTTTTCCGTAAGTTACCGAGGAGAATCGTGGTATAACAAATTCCCGTTTTCTTAAGTTATATGAGCTATAATCTAATAGGAAACGATTGCAAAGTCCCTGTGGCAACAAGGTATGCTTAATCTTATACATGAAGATGGCAATGTCCTGTAATCGTCTGTTGTACAACGATGGTATGTTTGCTTTTGCCAGTAGTTTCTCGTAGCAAGAATGTTTACCCTTAAATACTGCCCTGAGTCCTCTTTCCTGTATACGCTCAAGCTTTCTTCTGTCGCTAGCCTTGCAGAAGTGCCAGGTGAGGTGACAGTAAGTTAAGTGCGGTGAAATTGCAGCTTTATATAATTGCAGCTTTGCTTCTGTTGGTATCAGGTTTTTCAGTCTCATAAGCACTCCAATCCTTTGACTTGCTTTTTTACACACGTTGTTGATATGATGGTTAAAATTAAGCTTATTGTCAATCGTCACTCCTAAAAGGCTTAGCTTCTCTGTCGACTCTATTTCGCTGCCTTGAATGCTCATGCTCAGATTTGTTATCTCTCTTTTGTTCTGCATTGCCATGGTTTTGTATTTACTATAGTTACCTTTAAGCATGTTGTCTTCATACCATTTGGAAGCTTTTTCAGCATTCTTGTTAAGTGATGACTTTACGTTTGCGAGATCCTTTCCTGCTTCGTAAATCTGATGATCGTCCGCGTACATAGACAGGTTCGATTTGATTTCATACGCCAGGTCGTTCTGGAAGATGTTCCAAAGAAGTGGCCCCAACGCAGATCCTTGTGGGCATCCTCTGTTTACCACTTGCCAAGAACTAGTCTGTGATCCCATTCTGATTCTGTTTTGTCGATTGGAGAGATACGAGCGTAGAAGATTAACGGTGTTTTCCTCAAAACCATAGGCCCTTAACTTGTTAAGCATGAGTCGTGGGTGAAGTGAGTCAAATGCTTTTGACATATCCGTAGATAATATAGCTACACATTGGTGCCCGTCCCTCGCAAGTTTCCATTGTTCCACCAGGGAGACAAGGGTTGTCTCACAGCTATGAGATTTGCGGTAAGCGGTAATGCAATCGGATAGGCGACTTTCGAATTGAGAAGTGATCTGTTTGCTAATCAGCTGCTCAAAGACTTTGTCCACAGCAGAAAGGACAGTAACCGGTCTGTAGTTCTCTTTGTCGAGATGATCGTCTTTCTTGAAGACGGGTATCCATTCCCCCCTTTTCCATTCACTTGGCCACTTTCCACTGGAGATGCAGGAGTTATATAACTTAGTGAGGGGTGTGGCTAGTTCCTTTGCTCCCAGTTTCAGCACTTTAGCCGGGATAGCATCATTACCCGCTGCTTTACTTGTTTTAAGTGATTCGAGTGCACACAGTACTTGTGTTCTGTTGGTAGGGTCGACTGTTATTACTTGTTCATTTTGGCAATTTGATCTAATCCGAGCTAGACTTGGATGGTTACATAGTTGTTTCTCTGATTGCTGAGCCCTGTCTCCGCCAATGCTGTCGGCAAGGGTGGCAAAGTGACATGCTAGAGTCTCGGCAACGGTTGTTTGGTCAGTAACTACAATGCCGTTAACTTTGAGGTTAATTTCTGCTTGTTTGTTAGTACAAGTCTTCGATCCCAAAAACGGTTTAAAGGTTTTGAAAAATTCTTTAGAATTTGTCCTTAATTCATTGGCTTTCTTTTTCCAATATTGTTTAATTGCAATCCTACGTTGTCTCGTTGCTTCATTGCGACACCTTTGTTTCACCTCCCAGTTGTGCGCTGATTTGTCTTTGTAATACTTTGCAGCGGCTCTTCTTTTTGCCCTTATAGCATTTTTCCACGATGTTGTCATGTAAGGAACATCCTCAGATCTCACTCGCATCTTTTTCAAGGGAAAACATTCATCCACTATATCCTTCATCAGAGTTTTCCAGTAATATTCCTGGTCGTCTACGTCATCAAACAGATCTCCCACGTGCCAAGGAGCGGTGGCTAACTTATTTGTATACACTTCCATGTCACAATTCTTATAGTTCCTGAAAGTGACAATTTTATTCTGATAACGCTTAACTGTCTCCTTCAGCAAACCATATATTAACAGGTGATCGCTCAAAGCTGTATCGTAGGTACCACATTGCGTGAACATCTCAGGTCTATTAGTGAGCAAAACATCAATTAAAGTGCTGGTGGTTGTCGCACCTTTCCTTTCAATTCGAGTCGGTTCCTTTATTAAGCATTCAAAACCCTGTTCCGATTCCAAATCAATAAGCAGTTTTCCTTCACTCCTATTAGGTCGTAACCTATCGAGATTTAGGTCACCAATGACAGCAACAATGCCTCTCTGGAGATAGGCCCAATTGCAAATATGGCTTAATTCGTCCTCAAGGTCGAGCTGGTAGTTTCCAGTTAGCGCTCTCGGTGGTCGGTACATTCCAATCATAATCATCTCCTTTCTACCGACTGTTATTTCCAGCGCGATTGCTTCGATGCATTTGTATGTTCTGTTGAAATTCAGCCTTTTACAAGGGATTACAGTAGATACAAAAGCCAGAATGCCTCCTCCACCTTTCTTTCTATCTTTGCGAAACAATGAGTAGCCTGGTATATAGAATTGACTGTTCGGGTAAGTTGAGTCAATCTTCGTTTCCCCGATAAAAATAATATGCGCTTTTAGTTTGTGAATCACATCGACAAGCTCATCGAACTTATTCTGGATGCTGTTTATGTTAAGATGACACAAAAGCAATTCTTTGCTGGAATTTGTTCGCTTGGCTTCGAGTTCTTGAGGTGAGACAAGATCTTGATTTGCATATATTCCTTCACCAGATAGATCATGCATGTCAACAGAAAACTCGGTTTGTTCAAACCTGACCGAATCTTCTGAGAAGAATGAATCACTCAGTGGTGGTAGAGAACAGAGGGCACACGTCCAATCCATGTCTGGGTGAGCCAAATAATAACGAAATATATTCCTGGACATATTGAGACATTTTGCGTGGAACCATGATTTGCATATAGCACACAAGATGGCGTCTTGGTTG
The DNA here is from genome assembly GCA_963693305.1 of Meandrina meandrites. Classification (NCBI taxonomy): domain Eukaryota; kingdom Metazoa; phylum Cnidaria; class Anthozoa; order Scleractinia; family Meandrinidae; genus Meandrina; species Meandrina meandrites. The sequence goes on from OY855904.1 coordinate 47,672,876, forward strand.
TTTCGAACGTTCTTGTGGCATTCGCCGCATGGATATTTCGCTTTTGACTTCTCACTGGGACCAGGGTTTGACGAGACATCACCGCAAATGAGGAGGTGTTTCTCGATTTGAAAAGAACTCGTCCCATTTGATGTGTGAAGAATGCGTCCAGGAAGATAGCGCTTTCCGCGGTGTTTAACTTTGTCGCACAATACTGGTTGATTTGCCAGAAGCGCTGTTATCATTGGAACTTTGTCTCTCGCAAACAGATGAGATGGGTTTTGTCGAGTTTTGTTAGACTCGAAGTGGTACAGCGAACCGACAAATAGAGCTAGCAGGTTCAGTTTCAAGGCGACAATGACAGAGCCTGTTTTCGCGTGGCCGCCCGCCATGATGACCGCCATGAGCGAACGTTTTCTTTGTTAATATATTAAAGAAAACCATTTAACATCAAATGGCCTTCGCGTCAATGTCCCAAGTTACATGTGTAAATCGACGGTGGGCCAAAATTCTCACCACGAAAAAACGACATAGCAAGTAAAAGCTTTAGGTGTGGACGTTTTGAAGTGTTTAAAAAACAAAATATCGAACACGAGCCCGATCCATCATTGATTTTGAGCGAATTGTCCTGTGTGAAATTTCATTTTGATGATTTAATCTTCACGGCTCTGTGATATTAAAATATTTTTTCACAATATTGGTATGTTATGAATCTACACTCGTTTGTTTAATATTCGCCGATAATTCCGTTAATATACATTCTTCCATGATGCACTTCACTCTAAACTATAAAAAGTTTCCTTAGGTTGACGTTCGTTCTAGGGTCAATAGTTAACGTAAGCGACTTTCCCCCGCCTTCTATCATTTATGTGCATAAGTAATTTTCCTTACGTTCTTTTTTGGCATATTTCTTTAAAAACGCTTATAACAGGAATGATCATGAACAAACTAAAAGAACTGAAATGGATCTGGCAGTTTAAAGAACTGGGGCTTGAGAACAAAAAAGGCCTTTGGGAGTTCCAAGTCACGGAAATGTGATTTTCATTGCTTTTGAAAAGCAATTGAGAGTTTTGTAGTAAATGTAACTAGTTGAAGAATAAATTCTCTATCATCCATTTTGTTTTGGAAAATGAAAAACGGACACATCCTTGTAGGATCTAGCAAGAACATTTCGTTTTCTTGTATCCCAGAGGAACGAATCACACGCTCTGCTTGTTTTTTACTTTCCAAAGCGAACAGTATAAAATGAACTTTACAGCTTAATTCATTCCTATGCACGGAATACGAGCCAGTCAGCTTTAAACTTTCGTTTCAAAATCGGCGTGGTAAGTGTAACTTAGCTTGTATTGTATGTTATTTGTTTATACAATTTTTCCTGGCTAATCAATAGAGATTCAATATTTCGACAAGTCAATCAACTGGGTTTGAAAAATAGAGTTCGAGATAATGGGGTAAATTAGAATCACACTTGAGCACTAGGGAGAATAAAATAAGTTCGAGTTGGCGGGAAGGTCGAGTTAGCTGATAGTAAATGAGTATAAAATAAGGTCAAAACCTGGGAAATGGGATTTTATTCGAGTTAGCGGAAAGATGAATTTCACCGAGTACGAGTTAGTGGGGTTGGGGGGGGGGGGGGTGGGGGTGGGTGCTGAAACGTGGGGTGGGGTGGTTTCCAGAGGCATGCTCCCCGGGAAATTTTGGATGTTAATTACTCTCAGAAGATACGCGGGAAATGCGTTTAAAATTAACAAATGAAGTGTTTAGATACAAACGTTTAGCGCTTAAAACGCAATATTGTACAGTACAAGAATACTAAACATTTAGAACCTGGCCTAGACATTCACTATAAAATCCTGTTTGAAACAACATAATTTACGTCAAATCAGTACTACTTGCCATTAGTTTCAACAAACCAGAAGTCCAACGCTTTTTGCTAAACATACCTCAACTTATGTCAATGAAAATGGAGATTAGCAAAGACTAAAATTTCAGCGCATGTAAATTAGAGTCTTTAAAGATGCTGAAATTTCTCTTTCTATTGTTATTACCATCGGCAAATTCGTTAACGGAGTCAACAAAACAAAGTGTTTCTGTTCTTTCTTTATGACTGTTTAATGTTATCAGGTTGCTAAATCTCTCTTACGTCATTGTTCAATGAAGCCATGTTTTCAGTCTTCAGGCTGTGAATACAACAACAACAACAACAACTTTATTTACCCTAATAAATTACAAGAAAGAAAATATATATAGTATAAATAATAAGTAATTAGGGGTCTGGCTGCCTGAAATAACTGTAGAGTTAAAAAGGGCAGGCAGCCAGTGTTACAATTATGTGATACAAATTTAGGTCGGTAAAGCACACAACAACACAGAACATTTCAGAATATTACAGAACATTACAGTGAGCAAAATGAAAAAAAGACAAAAACATATTAGAAAAAAGAGGAAAATAATCGAGGAAAAAAATAGAGCAAAACAGCCTTAGAGTTGATCAATACAGGCGCTAGCTAGTATCTTTCGAGATACTCAACTTGCATTTTTTTCTTAAACATTGATGCAGATGATAACTTTATATGATCATCAATGGAGTTCCAAATAGAGGGGCCTTGAAACCTAATGTTAAACTTGCCATAATTAGTTCTTACAGAAGGAAGATAATAAGATTGTTTTGCTGCAAGCCTAGTATTATAATTATGAATATTAGTTACTCTAGTAAAAAAAGAATGAAAGGCAATAGGAAGGAGCTCGTAATGAAATTTATACATGAATATAGCAATATAAAATGTGACAAGATCAAAGAATTTGATAACTTGATAACTTGAATACTGAATGATCGTTCACCAGATGCACTCGTTATACTCGATTTACCAATATATAAAACTTGCTTACCGACGTCATCAAACCGAGTTTGCAAAATATAGTAATTGTTATTCACAGGTGGCGTTCTTCAAATCAGCAAAGTTATTTGACATTGTAACTTTTTCTGGTGCAAGCGATACTGGGATGTTCCTGCACGTTCGGTGTTCCGGGATTTATTGACGCCCACAAAACTTTGCCTCTAGGGAATCTTATGAAACCACAAGCCAACATAAACCTGAAGCATATAGTAATGATATGACAATGATAAAAATCATTCTCCAAAGGCGGAGCTAAGACTACTGAAGTTAGTGTCGATCAGTGAAGGACTTTCTTAGGAACTTTCAATGCATCCGCGGACTTTCTAAGAATGTTGTTTAATTAACTGACTTTTTGTGTTTAATCACAATTTTGTTCAAAATTCACCAGCGTGCTTGTGGCGAGATTTCCTCGATGCGATACCAAAAGATTTTCTTTTAAAAAACGACGCAATGTGTTTATCTTGTTTGATTAATAACCATTTTGATTGCAAAGCAATGTCTATTTTGCAGCTTTGATTTTCCATGCGCTACCTATGACTGTAATATGTCAAGGGTTATAAATTAGAAAAATCATGTTAAGTTTACAATCGTAGAATTTATTCGTTCAATAAATTACAGCATAGAAAGTGCTTGTAATAAAGTTCAAGGTTCAAGTTCAAAGTACCGATTTTTATTCACTCCTTGCAAAACTTTGGATTTCTGACTTGTTCGCTGCGCTCACTCGTTCGTTTTCGATTCGAAGTTTAGCAACTCGTGAATGTCAATGTCAACGATGCACTTTCTATATAATTATGCGACATACAAAGAGGTAATTAAGGTGTTCACTACAATAATTATTAGTATGGGCAATCAAATAGTGACGAGTGAAATTATTTCCTAATTTCACGAGTATACCATTTGGTTACCTTTTAATATCATGGTTGACATATTACGCTAGTTTTTTAACTTTTTTATTGTATCGTCATGAACGAACCGGCTGGAAACGACGCCGGTATAAAACGCTCAAAAATCCGCTCAATACCATTTATATTATCACTGAAAGTTTACAAGACGACCAAACAAACTGGCCAAGGTGAAATTCAAGCAAAAATGTGCAAAGTTTAAGCTATAAATCATCTTTTAAAATCCTGTACGCCATCTTGGCGCTGAGACATGGGAAACGTTGCCATGGCAATTTTGTAATTTCACATGTGAAATTATAAATTAGCGCTACACAGGTATGACGCCATCCTCGGAGACCCAGGGGCAGTTAGTTGGGGCAAAACGAAGTAAACCGGGCAGAAATTGTAGCGGCGAAAGTTTTCTATTAAAGTATAAGAGCCCCTGGGAAACGAGTCTCTCCAGACCATTTCCAAGCGGCTCTGCGAATGCTGGCTCCTGATTGAGCAAAAAAAATCCTTTGTATTATTTTGCCCAATCGGAGAACAGTAACTGTAGAGTCACTTTCGTGTGCTCTTACACGGCGGTTATTGTATCGGCCATATCTTATTTTAAAATGTCGGAAGAAGGGGGTCGGCCGATCTCCACCATATTTATGTTGCATACAGGTCTTACCCAACTAGTAACCATGGCAACATTTTTTGTTGATTGACTTCATTGTTTCGGAGATCAGACCACCCCCCCCCCCCCCCCAAAAAAAAAAAAAAAAAAAATTGCCTCAGTGGCGTGACAAAAGTTGTGAGTTTGGGCCAACTTTAGCAGTATGTATCTCGGAACTTTTTCAAGCAACAGATTTAATTTTACATCAACATAACCCTTATCCTTTGGTGATTTAAATGCATACAAGAACAAATGTTTACTATACATCATTCAAGTTCTGCATGCAATCTTAGAAGGCATACTTCGCGACGTTTTCAAAAATCGCAAAACTAGGCATTTTAAAATTCATGTTTCTCGAGGGTCCGGGAAGATACAAATATCAAACTAATTGCAGGTTACTCACCACATATAGGAGAATGTTTTAAGCCAGTAATAAAATTGGGCAAGCGAATTTGAATTCTTTTAACGGTTCACTGTTTTACCACTTCGACGACTTTCATTTACCCAAGCAAATCCTGCTACTCTCGATCGGTGATCCGAATTTGGCCGTGTAAACGTCCCCTAACAGCTGTAAACAATCAATAACTTATTTTCCTGTCTTGCTATTTTTGTTTACCCCGTAAAACATATTCATTTTGAGCGAGAGACAGAAATGCTGAATCAAAGGCCCTTTGGGCTGAATCGTGTCAGTCCAAAAGAGATTAAAATATACTTTACTAAATAGTTATTATAAAAGTAAATGTTTTGCTAGGCCGCAAAAAGCTTGTATGTTATTTACGCTTGCAATATTTACAGGGAGTTCATTAAAGACTTTCGCGCCACTAAAAATATAGGTGTTCTTAGAAAATTTACCATATCCAGGGATAGGGAAAGCAGAGACGGGGGAACATTTTGCTGGGATAATATTTAGTCTTCTTTTTCCATACGCGGGAAATAAAAATGGCGAACAGGGGGGGAAAACAAAATGACAGAACACATATTTATGATTTTTACCACAAAAACGTCCGTCCTCTCTATTTCCGACGCAAACTGAACGCAAGAGGAATTGAGCGTTACTCGAAGCACTCGTCCACCACTTCACCTCCTTACGCCGACGTTTTGCGCTGTTTTCCATTTCTTTTGTTATTTATTGCCCGTTGTTAACGATCAAAGAACAATATCAGAAAATAGAGTATTTCATACATGTTTCTTGTGACGAAAACGCTGAAAATAGAAATGTCGATATGTTTGTAACGAACGTTTTACACATACCCAGGCAAATAGCATTCCCAAGGTAAATAACACCAAGGTAAACTCACCGCGGGAATACGTTCAGTGAGGTGTTTGCGGTCACACACTTAGCACTTTACCAAGGTCAATTTTTCATACTGTTTTCGCGAAATATAGGTAATGCGAAAATGGGTAATTCGAGGGTGCTTGCTTAGCATCATGTCGTTTTTATTATTTGGAGCAAGCATCAATATTCTTGATGAGAAAAAGTACCACAGGCTAACCAACCGTCCCAAACTTGAGCCTAGCAGTGTGAAAATTTACGGTTACCAATCAAAGGTTCCCCTTCGTGTCTGAGGAAAGTTTCACACCACGCTCGAATCGGAAACGAAGAAGCTTAACGCCAAGCTCTACGTTGTTGAGGGATGCAGTGGCTCTCTGCTAAGTTGGAAGACATCTCAAGAGCTCAGGCTTCTTCAAACCATTCAGCAAGTCAAGGATCTACCGTCAAAGCCAGACACCAAAGGGCCAGCGGATCTGATAGAAGAATATGATGACTTGTTTCATGGACTGGGCAAGCTAAAGAACTATCAGGTAAAGCTGCACATCGATGAAGACGTGCCGCCCGTTGCGCAACCGCACAGAAGAGTCCCTTTCCATGTTCGCAAGCAGCTAGAAGAACAATTACGCCGCGACGAAAAGTTAGGCGTGATAGAACGTATAGAAGGTCCTACACCCTGGGTGTCCCCCATCGTGGTTGCACCGAAACCGAAGTCTCCAGGCAAGGTACGCGTGTGCGTGGACATGCGCCAGACAAACAAGGCGGTCAAGCGCGAGCGTGATGTCACCCCTACCGTAAAGGAAATGATCGGAGACCTAAACGGAGCGAGAGTCTTTAGCAAACTAGACCTCAACCAGGGCTACAATCAGCTCGAGTTGGCGCCTGAATCCCGATACATCACCACCTTCAGCACTCACATGGGTCTCATGCGTTACAAATGTCTCAACTTCGGAATATCAAGTGCCGCTGAAATCTTCCAGAACGTGATTCGAGAGACGCTGGAGGGCATTGATGATGCGATGAACATCAGTGACGACATACTGGTATCTGGCAAGACACACGAAGAGCATGACCAGAACCTGAGGGCAGTATTCCAGCGTTTGAGAGAGAAAGGCTTGACCCTTAACAAGAGCAAATGTGAGTACAGTAAAGACAAGTTGGAATTCTTCGGATACGTGTTCTCGAAAGACGGCATATCGCCAGACCCGAAGAAAGTTGAAGACTTGGTAAACCTTCACACACCATCGACAGCGTCAGAGGTGCGCAGCCTACTGGGAATGACGAATTACTGTTCGAGGTTCATCCCAGACTACGCCACCAAGACAGAGCCCCTACGCAAGCTCACTCACAAGGACCAACCGTGGTGTTGGACAGCAGAGCACGACCGTGCAGTCAGCCAGCTGCAAGATGCACTAGTAACCGCGCCCGTTACCGCCTATTTTGATCCTGACAAGGATTCAGAGATCTCAGTTGATGCAAGTCCTGTCGGCTTGGCAGTCATCCTCACACAAGTGGACCCGAAGACCGATGAAAAGCACGTTATCACCTACGCAAGTCGCTCTCTCACAGCAACGGAACAACGGTACAGCCAGACGGAGCGGGAAGGTCTCGCCGTGGTTTGGGCTTGTGAACATTTGCATCTATATGTTTACGGGAAACCCGTCACGATTTACACTGATCACAAACCCCTAGTGTCCATCTATGACAATCCGAGTTCCAAGCCTCCCGCAAGAATCGAGAGATGGGCGTTAAGACTACAACCGTACCAGGTAACAATCAAGTACCGAAGAGGCGATATAAACCCCGCAGACTACCTATCACAGCACCCAACAAAGCATTGCAGCCTGATTCCACGCCGCCGAGACGCTACCCGCAGCGTATGCGGAGACAGCCGGTCAAGTTTGACAACTATGTTTGTGGCTGACACTATTTCGCATGCGAACCTTGTTAAGATTTTGCTTTATAAGGACAGTGTTAAGATCTTGTTCTATAAGGACACTGTTAAGGTCTTGTTAACCTTTAAGGACTCTGAACTGTTTCGTTTTGCGTAAACTCTATCTAGTTCTGCCCACTTGGCTCACCGTCACTTGCATTATTTTGTTAAAAGAAATCGCTTATCCGCGACATGCAAGATTTATTCTGAACAGGGGAGAGATGCAATGTTGTTACCTTATATGGCAAAGCGTTGAGTTGTTTTAGGCTCCGGATGTAGAACCACGAGGGCATGAGATCACTTTTGGTATGGAATAAAGAAACACGCTTTATATACTGAACTACACCGTCACAATGTTTCTACTAAACGCCAAGAAGCCAAATATATTCTACAAATTATAAGGATACATTTGTCAGTGAAGCCATTTCTAGGGAAACAAATTAAAAAAGCAGTTTTCCAACTTGTTAATACCTGTACCTTGCTTTATTATCTTCTTGAAGCCAGAAAAAATGTCTTCTTCCCACGATGAAATATACATACTTTTCGGAATTTAAGTAATTGAATTATCACTCCATCACGAATGTTGCGAAGCAGTTAGATGATGGCAAAAAACAAAAGAAGGTTTACCATCGCTCACAAATATTAGGGTAGCCGCACACGTACTAAAAATCCCTGATAAAAAGCTAGATATCGCCGTGTGTAAAGTCGGGACTTTATAGAAAACTCTTCCTAGGGTTCTTCGTAAAAATGAAACGGACTGGGATCTGACTACGATGTATGGCGAGCGAATCAAAGACAACGTGTGCAGAAGAAAAAACAAGCCCACAAGATAAACAACAGAACACGAATTTTCGAATTTTGTTATTTGTATCAGAATTTTCCTAACAATCCTCCCTCCGCCCAGTAAGCAGTCGCAGTACCATCAAACGACCCCTCCTCCCACCTTTCTGATACCCAGTCCACTCTTATGCAACTTATTATTCGTTCATTGGACAGAAATTGTACGACGAATAAACGGACTAAAACCAAGTCTCAAAAGGTGACGGAAGTCAGTTGAAATGTTCGTACATTTTACATACCAACGACAGTCTTACACGGAGATCAACATTATTTTATCTGCTGTCTACTGGATTTGGAACTCGCTTATAGGATATCTTAAAGCTATTTATTTATTTATTTATTTATTTATTTATTTATTTATTTATTTATTTATTTATTTATTTATTTATTTATGAGTTTGGATCACGTATTCAAGAAGAAAAGATAGCATTCTGTTCATCTACGTGGACGCTTTGGCTTTGGTGGCCACGCTGAAAGAAACGTGTATACATTTACTTGGCTCTCGTTTGAAATAAATGCGTTCTTCAGCGAAATCATAAATAACATGACAAGAAGCCATAGCTGTTGGTTGTTCATACCTGTCAGGGACGCTTTCAAGGCGAAATTCGGATAATACGATCGACAGCAGCCGGGAAGCCGTAAATGTACAGAATTTGCTTGGGTAAATGAAAGTCGTCGAAGTGGTAAAACAGTGTAATGTTAAAAAAATAGAAATTCGCTGGCCCAATTTTAACACTGGCTTAAAACATTCTCCTATATCCGGTGAGTAACCTGCAATTAGTTTGATATTTGTATCTTCCCGGACACTCGAGAAACAGGAATTTTAAAATGCCTAGTTTTGCGATTTTTGAAAACGTCGCGAATTATGCCTTCTAAGATTGCATGCAAAACTTGAATGATGTATAGTAAACATTTGTTCTTGTATGCATTTAAATCACCAAAGGATAAGGGTTATGTTGATGTAAAATTAAATCTGTTGCTTGAAAAAGTTCCGAGATACATACTGCTAAAGTTGGCCCAAACTCACAACTTTTGTCACGCCATTGAGGCAATTTTTTTTTTGGGGGGGGGGGGGGGGGGGTGGTCTGATCCCCGAGACAATGAAGTCAATCAACAAAAAAATGTTGCCATGGTTACTAGTTGGGTAAGACCTGTATGCATCATAAATATGGTGGAGATCGGCTGACCCCCTTCTTCCGACCCCCGCCCGGATTATTCAGTCAGAGAAAAAAAGTCATTTCCGATGTCAGAAAGAATGATATCTCAACATCCACCGGTAATTTTTGTTCGGACTGATCAGAGTTATCGTAAATATAAATTGTGTCTTGTTTACCTGTGCAATGCATTGGGGGCGGTTTGGCATACTCGTCTAGCCCGCACTGCGTGCATTTCTTTGCAGCACGGGAATATTCCAGTTGGCCGAAATATCCGAAAATAATAATAAAAAAAATGAGAAATGAGGTCACAATTTTCTGAAATTTTTATTTGGTGTTCAAAGTATTGAAAGTACTGGCTTGTACGTTTGATTTTACGTTTTTCTGACTTTATCTCAATACTTTTCGGCCGACTGCAATTTTCCGCTCTGCGTATATTGTTTTACCACGCGTGCCAGACGAGATCATACGAGTGTGCCGAACGGCCGCCAATGCGTCGCAAACAGGTAAACAAGCCACTATTTTCGATTCCTCTGATCAGTCCAAGTGAAAATATCTGGGTAGATATTGAAATATCTTTCTTTCTGACATCCGAAATAATTCCCCAACGTTTTTGTGGTTCTTTAATGTAAAATGAAATAAACCGCAGTGTAAGAACACACGAAAGTGGGTCTAAAGTTGGTGTTCGCCGATTGGGCAAAATAATACAAAGGATTTTTTTTTGCTCAATCAGGAGCCAGCATTAGCAGAGCCGTTTGGAAATGGTCTGGAGAGACTCGTTTCCCAGGGGCTCTTATCACTTCCTTGAAAACTTTCGCCGCTACGATTTCTGCCCGGTTTACTTCGGTTTGCCCCGACAAACTTCCCCTGGGTCTCCGAGGATGGCATGGCGGGTGAACTTTCCTATTACATCATCCAGTTACAAGCATAACGCGTACATTATCCAATTAGTGCTCAAATCACGTTCGAGAATTTTGTTATAGTCTTGATTAATTAGCTGAGCACGCACTACAAGTGTACTTATTCCTAAACTCAACTTTTCATTGGTAGACTTATCTCGGATACCTAAACGATTCTACAACACATGCATAAAGAGTTGTACTTGGGGAAATTATGATTGTTCTCAGTTACTAAACCAGCCAAATTTACCTCGGTAAATTTCCCCGCGGTAAAATCGGTTACACGTGAAAAAGCTAGTTTTCCCAGGGAAACCTTGTATTTCCCTAGGTAAAATGGCCTCATGTAACCTGACCCATGTAGGACCGTAAAGTCTCCCCAAGCAAGCCTGCAATGAGAAGTCGAGTTTTGGACAGGGGCGTGCAGTGCGTGATTGGCTTATAAACCTTTTATCAGGCGCACCATGACAGCAGTCCGAATCATGTCCACTTTTAACAATGCGCGAAACAATAGCTTGACGTAACAACATTGCGGCTGTCAAGTCTTGCCCATGCCCAATGGACTCTACTTGAAATTTATATTTGCCATTTCAAGTTTTCCCGGGTTGCGTAACCTTCCAGTTAGTAACAAAACAACAAAGAAGCATTGAAAAAGCCCTTTTTGTGACATTATGGGAAATGAAGGCGGATTGTGTGCGTGGGCCAGGATTTACTTTCGATCTGTTTGTCAGTTTTTTTGGTCTTCTGGCTCGATTGATCAACCTCAATCTACTATATCTCTCGCAAAAACTTTTTATGCGCCTTGAAAAAATTCAGAGACGTTCTTTAGTTATTTTAGTTGCTTTGTGTGAAATCTGAGCGATGGGCCGCAATTAGGATGGACGAGCCGCGATTTTGTTCGGCATAACAACATCGTCTGCGCAAAATGAGACTGCTCGTAACTAAGCTGTTTGGGCTTCTTCGCCATTTTGGATTTTATGACGTCAGTGCGTTGCCATATAGTTAAAAAGCAGAGGTTCTTTTGTGTAGAACAATTAGGCAACGCAATGACGTCATAAATTTCAAAATGGCGCGGGATATTTAAAAGCGATAATCGTTTCCGTTTATTATCATAATTAAATGCTATTTCTCCCTTGTCCGCTAAAATTTGTAACTGAGGCATTATTTCAAACAACTCGACCTCAACTTGCCTTAAGAGCAGAGGTTCCCTTTAAACATAGTTAGTAGAACTGGGAGGGTTATGAAACCCGGCGAACTTCAAAGAAATATCTCTTTGTTATGGTTTTTGTCTCGTCACGTGACATTGAAGGTACACAAGCAAAATTTCAAGATGGCGTCCCGAGTGACTCCTATTCGAAGCGTGGTTGAATCCACTGTGAAAGTTGGCTAATTCTGGTTGAAAATGAGTCAAAACCCGTACGTTTTACAAGATAAAAGATCGTAGATTGCTATACCAGGCGATAATTGCGCTGCCTTCGGCTGTGGATCGCGCAGAAGGAGAAGAGAAATCGACATTTGGAAGCTATTTGCACCAACACTTAGAGGCACAAATAGGAAATGGAGGAAAGGCTGGCAAATCAAAATAACTTTGCTTTAAGCCAGGCTGTTTGATTTACAGTGTAATGCCGTCGCTTCATTCCGATTCAATTCGATTCCGTTCAATTCGCTAGACTAGAGACATCAGTTTCTGTGGCTTCTTCAAAGCTATTTATACATTTTTTTTAAATTTATATTTGTTATATTATAAGTTTGACGCAAAGGCTATCTTAATGATCGAGCAGTCTGTGTGAGCGCCAGTCAAAAGTTCTGCCTAACATCAAATGTATATACAGTTTACAAGATCACATAATTTAAACTTTCGAATTCTAGATTTCGTTTACACAGGTTGAGGATGCAGAGATCCTTGATTAATACAGCGTTAATTGTTGTAGCCTCTGTTTAGATCGGAATCCACAGCTTCCCGGCTATATATTTTCCCTTAACAAAGTGCTGTTTTTGTGTATCGCGCGGGACACAGGGGAAAAATACAAGCTGTCGTCTTCACTTATTCCTGGCCAAGAAATATCAAAGGCATATTTCTCCTTCTACAAGCAATGACCAGCCAGTAAATAGAACAAAATTATAGGTTGCCTGATTGTTCTAAATCCGAGTTCTGTATGCGACGCAGTCTAGTAGGAAATTTTCGATCGAGAAACTAGAGAATTTCATAACAACAGACCTCGTAACATGTGACTCCAAATTCTCGCGTTGATTGGATGATTGCTTGTTTTGATCAGCAGATCAAAATATTTTTTAAAACCTGGACATGATCCTGGACAAGTCAGTGTGGAACATCAATAAAGATGGCTTCTTTTCAACCTTGGTTGTGAGAAAAATGCTTCGGTTTACATGTTTTCTTTGATATTTGTTGAAAATTGTAAGAAAAAGAAAAAAAAACAAGTCACGCAAATGAAACATTTAGGTGATTAACGGCACAATCTGCTTTTGATACATCTTCTTGTTTGTTATTGTTACGGGAACAGTTCCTCTCTCTCGAAAGTTCAAGAATATAGATGACATTCAATTCTGGTGACCCAACAAAAGCAGTGAGTGCAAATCAATTTTGGCTTTTTAGATCATAGTTAATTATATATTCCAAGATAATTGAATAAGAATATATAGTCCAAGCATTTTATTATTCTGTAACAAAACAAATGGATTTTGCATTAATTAATTTATTATATTTTACAATTATTTCAGTTTAGGACGTCATGAATGACATAGAAGAAGTTATACAAGTCGTCTATATCGGCTTAGTTGCTGCTACTTTTCTTCTCAACACTACTCGTGGCCTAAAAGCTATCGAGTTATGCAAAGAATGTTTGATTTTCCTCAATAAGGAAGTACTGAAAAAAGAGGAACAGTTTTTCAATGTACTTACCACTGCTATCCATCGAACAATATTCAACGCATACTGTCTTCTCTCTGATTACACATATGCAATAAAATACGGAAGGAGACTTCTTGTCATTTACCGCGAGTGTGGTGAAACAGCCAAAGAAGGGGAACTCACCATAGCATTAGCCAACATATATAATCGCCAATGTAAGTATACAGAGGCAAGAGAACTTTATGAGAAAGCGATCAAAAGCACGAAAAAAACTGGCTATAGAAAAAAAGAAGCATTCGCGTATGGGCAATTCGGATGCATGTGTTATCGTCTTGGCGAACAAGTTAAAGGTAAAGAATATCTTGGGAAGGCACTTGCAATCACAATTGCAATTGGCGATAGAAAGGGAGAAGCAACAAATTACGGAAACCTAGAGTTGTGTTGGAATCTCTGGGTGAATATCAGAAAGCTAAAGAATACCTAGAGAGAGCACTTGCGATCAACATTGAAATCGGCGACAGAACACAAAAAGCAACAAATTACAGAAACCTAGGAACTGTGTTTCGTTCTCTTGGTGAATATCAGAAAGCTAAAGAATATCACGAGAAAGCACTTGCGATCACAATTGAAACTGGCGACAGAGCTGGAGAAGCAACAGATTTTGGAAACCTAGGACTTGTGTTTCAATCTCTTTGTAAATATGACAAAGCTAAAGACTATCTAGAGAAAGCAATTGAGATCAGGATTGAAATTGGCGACAGAGCAGGGGAAGCAGCAAATTACGGAAACCTAGGAGCTCTGTTTAGGTATCTTGCTGAATATGATAAAGCTAAAGAATATAACAAAAGAGCAAGTACGATCTTGGTTGAACTTGGCCACAGAGAAGGAGTAGCAAGGGTTTACAGAAACCAAGGGACTGTGTTTTTTTCCCTTGGTGAATATGACAAAGCTAAAAAATATTACGAAAAAGCACTTGCGATCAGAATTGAAATTGGAGACAGAGCAGGAGAAGCAACAGATTACGGAAACCTAGGAACTGTGTATGGTTTTCTTGGTGATTACGACAGAGCTAAAGAATATCATCAGAAAGCACTTGCGATCAGAATTGAAATTGGCGACAGGGCCGGAGAAGCAGCAGATTACGTAAACCTAGGAGCTGTGTATGGTTCTATTGGTGATTACGACATAACTAAAGGATATCTTGAGAAAGCACTTTTGATCAGAATTGAAATTGGCGACAGAGCAGGAGAAGCAGCAGATTACGATAACCTAGGAATTCTGTTTCGTTCTCTTGCTAAATACGACAGAGCTAAAGAATATCTTGACAAAGCTCTTGCGATCAGAATTGAAATTGGCGACAGAGCGGGGGAAGCAGCAGTTTACGAAAACCTAGGAATTCTGTTTCGTTCTCTAGCTAAATACGACAGAGCTAAAGAATATCTTGACAAAGCTCTTGCGATCAGAATTGAAATTGGCGACAGAGCGGGGGAAGCAGTAGTTTACGTAAACCTAGGATTTCTGTTTCGTTCTCTAGCTAAATACGGCAGGGCTAAAGAATATCTTGAGAAAGCTCTAGCGATCAGAATTGAAATTGGCGACAGAGCAGGAGAAGCATACGGAAACCTAGGAACTGTGTTAAGTACTCTTGGTGAATATGACAAAGCTAAAAAATATCACAGAAAAGCACTTGCAATCAGAATTGAAATTGGCGACAAAGCAGGAGAAGCAACAGATTACAGAAACCTGGGAACTGTGCTTGAATCTCTTAGTGATTATGACGGAGCTAAAGAACACCTTGAGAAAGCTCTTGCGACCAAAAATGAAATTGGCGATAGAGCAGGAGAAGCCGCAGTTTACGGAAAGCTAGGAACTCTGTTTCGTTCCCTAGCTAAATACGACAAAGCTAAAGAATATCTAGAGAAAGCACTTGCGATCAGAATTGAAATTGGCGACAGAGCAGGAGAAGCAGTGACCTCTACAAACCTAGGAACTGTGTTTTGTTTTCTTGGTGAATATAAGAAAGCTAAAGAATGCCACGAGAAAGCACTTGCGATAAGAAGTGAAATTGAAAACAGAGGAGAAGAAGCAACGGTTTACGGAAACCTAGGAATCGTCTTTCGCTCTCTTGGGGAATATGACAAAGCAAAAGAATATCACGAAAAAGCACTTGCGATCAGCATTGAAATTGGCGATATAGCAAGAGAAGCGGCAGTTTACGGAAACCTAGGAACTGTGTTTTTATCTCTTGGTGAATATAAGAAAGCTAAAGGTTATCTAGAGAAAGCACTTGCAATCAGAATTGAAATTGGCGATAAAGCAGGAGAAGCAGCAGATTACGGAAACCTAGGAAGTTTGTTTGGTTCTCTTGGCGAATATGTCAAAGCTAAAGAATATCTAGAGAAAGCACTTGCGATCAAATTAGAAATAGGCGACAGAGCTGGAGAAGCAAGAGGTTACGGAAACCTAGGAACTGTGTATAGTTCTCTTGGTGAATATGATAAAGCAAAAGAATATCATGAAAAAGCAATTACGATCAGAATGGAAATTGGAGACAGAGCAGAAGAAGCAGCAGATTACGGAAACCTAGGAGCTGTCTTCAGTTGTCTTGGTGAATATGACAAAGCTAAAGAATTTCTAGAAAAAGCACTTGCGATAATAATTGAAATTGGCTACAGAAAAGGGGAAGGATCATGTTATAGTAGCCTAGGAACATTGCTTACACGTCTTGGAGAATACGAAAAAGCTAAGGAATTTTATGAAAAATCACTTACGATCACAGTGGAAATTGGCGATAGAGATGGAGAAGCAGCGAATTACAGAAGCTTGGGAGACTTGTTTCATTCTCTTGGTGAACATGTCATGGCTGAAAGGTATCTGGAAAAGGCACTTACAATTAGTCAAGATATTGGAGAGGCTGTTAGCGAGTATGAATGTTATTGTAGCCTTGCATTGGTGAAGTTTTCCCAAGAAAAGTTTCAGGAAGCGTCTCACTATCTGGTTTTGAGTATTAACAAAAGCGAAGATTTGCGCGCTTTTCTGAGCGACAACGATCCATTTAAGATAGCACTTTCAGACGTCCACAATTTTCCGTACCAGAAACTTAGTGCATTCTTCTATTTATCTGGGAATCCTGACAGTGCTCTTTATGTTCTAGAGCTGGCACGGGCTAGAGCTCTAGCAGACTTGATGGCGACTCAGTACTCTGTAGAAAGACAAATTACAGCTAATCCACAATCGTGGATTGGTATTGAGAATATTATGAAAAAGGAAAGTAACTATGCTTGCATCTACATTTCTTATCGAGCTCGAGATGTGTGTTTGTGGATCATCAAGACAAGCGGAGTCATTTACTTTCGAAGAAAAACAGTAAATGTAAATGATTTTTTGTCTAAAAGTTTTGGCAGCTTAGGCATTTTATTCAAGCAGGAATGCGAAGATCGATCTTTAAACGGCAGTGAACAGAAACTGGAATTTTCTGAGGATGAGATTCTCACAAATTTGCGCCGTGACGAGGATGACTACACTCAAGAACCTGAACCAATTCTGCCTTTATTATACGAAATGATCATGGCTGCTGTGGCTGACTTACTCGAGGAGCCTGAAATCATCATTGTTCCTGATCGCTCTTTGCACCAGCTTCCATTTGCAGCGCTAACTGATGGAGGCGGGAAGTATTTATCAGAGACTTTTAGGATCCGAATCGTTCCTTCATTGTCGACTCTCAAGCTCATTCAGGACAGTCCATCAGACTATCACAGTCAGACTGGTGCACTGATAGTGGGTGATCCTGTGGTTGGCCGGGTGCGTTACAGGGGATGTCGTAAAACGTTTTTACCATTACCTGGCGCAAAAAAGGAAGCAGAGATAATTGGAGAACTGCTGGGCGTACAGCCTTTGTTAGGAGAGTACGCAACCAAGCAGGCGGTGCTTGAAAGGTTGCATTCAGTTAGTCTGATACATTTTGCTGCACATGGTAATGCTGAAAGAGGAGAAATTGCCCTTTCCCCTCTTCGCTCTACTAAAAAAATTCCAGAAGAAGATGTCTACCTATTGACAATGTCTGACATTTCAAAAGTTCAACTGCGAGCTAAACTGGTGGTACTTAGCTGCTGTCACAGTGGGTGTGGTCAAATTAGAGCCGAGGGAGTAGTGGGAATCGCTCGAGCGTTCTTAGGATCCGGTGCACGTTCAGTACTGGTGGCACTATGGGCCCTAAACGATCGAGCTACCGAGCAGTTCATGAGACGTTTCTACGAGCACCTTGTTCGTGGGGAAAGTGCCAGTGATTCTGTTCATGAGACAATGAAGTGGATGAGAGGCAATGGCTATTCCAAGGTTTCCGAGTGGGCGCCGTTCATGCTGATTGGAGATAACGTGACATTTGACTTCGGAAAATTGAAGTAAGTATAACATGAGGAACAAATTTGAACTGCTTAACTAAAGTCAATATGCTCTGCAAGTTGGCTGAAAAGTAAATTTTCTGAAATATGGTTAGAATGCTATTTTAAATGTACTTTGTCCTTGTACATGTTAATGCCAATTCTGTTTTTTGAAACAGGTCAATTTGTCGTTAGTGGCGTTTTATGCTGCTTTGTCCTCCTTTTTCACAACAATTTTCAAACTAGTTTCATTTAGTTTTTCTAAGAATAGGCAGTGTTTATGATAGCGAAGAAACAGTTATGTTCGGCTGCCCTTCTTAATTTATGAAAGTTCAATTTTTTTCGCATAGACGTAGGGTCAAAATGTGAATACGGGCGGTGGGGACTTGAATACCGGCGAACATCGATAAATAGTGGACTGAGGACTTAGATATAATGCAATGCCTTGATCCACTCCCCACAGTAGCAATTGGATTACAAGTGCAATGATCTATAACTTGGTTTGTCTTTTTCTCGTTTTAAGGAAACAAGAGAGCTCGAGGCAGACCCCGCAAGCAAGCAAGCAATTAAATGAGCAACTTCCTGCAAATGTAAAATAGCAAGCCATTATTATTGGCCAACTGTCCATTTCCAGATAGCCTTTTAGTTTAGTGGATATTTTTTCAAACGAAAATAATTTTAATTTGTATGAAAATGGACGTGCAGACGAAACTCATTTGCATATGAATGGTCCGCACAACTACTCGTTTTGGCACAGAGGAGAAAGGCGACTCAAAAATGGTCTTTTCCGAATCTTCGTGGGAAACCATTCATATGAAAATGTGCTTCACCTGCACGTTCTTTTTTTGTTGAAATCCAACTCATTTTTAAGGTTCATCCACCTGACCAAAATTGTCGTCGCTTATTGTCTTTTGATTGCATGAATAACCAATGACTTTGAGAAATTATAATGACACTTCACAAGAATGCTTATTGTAATTTCCAATCTTTAAAATTCCGTCTACAACACTCGTCGTTCGTCTAAACGTTGGCCATTAAAGTTAATTTAATTATTTTTTTTTTTGTCAAATGGTCAAGGATTTAACAGTCATAGACGTTTTATATGTCAAATGTACATTGATTTAACAGTGATAGTCGTTTTATATATAGTCCTAAAGCACGGGCCAAACCTTGTAAAGTTTGCAACAATTTTGTTACGTGTAAACAAGTTCACAAAACACACAATCCACTGTAGGGCTGTTCTGGTCATTTTTTTTAAAAAAACTGACCCTTAGTACTAGTAACAAAAGGAACGTTAGAATTTTAAGTAGAGTGGGGTCAGAAGTTATCAGTCAAGGAGACATTTTATGATCCACGGAACAGTTGATCGTTTTGCAGGCGATAACTGGTTCACTGTGTTCTGAAACTTTTAATTTGTAATCAGCCAGATATAAAAATCTGACGTCAATTTGTTAATTGTTTCTTACCCTAAAAATAATAGCAAACTGTTCGTTACTGATAGCTCTGAGTGTACTGTATAGCCAGCATTAAACACTATTTAATAAATTTCTAGAGTGACATAACATGTTTGTATGAATCGCGTGACTGATTTAATTTACTGATTTAATTTTAATTCGGGTGTGACCGCTAACGTTATATAAAGCCACGCGAGAAAACCATGTCACGCAATTGAAAACTTTTTTTGAGAAACGGCAGAATCTGCTTTTAAAGATTTTCTTTGATTCTTTGCTGTTTTTTTTTTACGATAGCTAGCTTAGGGCAATTTACACAACAATACGAATATATACATTGGATCAGTTCGACTTCAGTTTGATATCCGAATTTTATAACTATTAAGAGACATTTGCATCGAACTGAGAAGTAAAAAAAAAACAGTCTTTACGTTTAGCTCACTACTGAATTTATTTTATGCATTATAATTTCTTGCAAACGTCACAGCAATTGTTGCATGCATGACTTCATAATTTTATAATTATTTATTTTCTTAGAATATCGGAAACCCCCGTTGTAGTTTCACTTTCCAAAGCAAGCTTCGCCATGGTAAGTACAACTAACAATCTATCGTCTGGCCTCTATCTCAAAAAAATTTAGAATATATGTAGCTCGATTTTAATAACCACGACATTCACAAAGTCACAAATCAATCGCAAACTCGGTCGTTTGTTTCTTTGATGTTATGTCTGCTACAAGAAGAAAGGCGGATGAATGAAATCGATCAGATCATGCAAAGTACTTTATGAAATGATCACAGATAGTAATTTTGCAGGCTCTCATGTCCTTAAATAGGAGCTAAGAATGGACGATTACAATATTTTGCGAAAAAGCAGCTTACCTTTTAGTTGCCTTATTAGTATTCACACCTCGTCTGTCTGTTTAATGACATGCAGGAAGGTGAGATTCGATCATATTGCAAGATACAAATCAAAACGTTGAAGACTCTCGATTACTCCGTCTGTATTACGCAAAGCCTTGTAGTTAACAAAAGAAGTCACACATTTTAGCAGACATTTTTCTTTAGTGTTTCTGTACTCAGCTCAGATACGTTCCCTGCTGTTTCGCTTAATTGATTTAGAGCAATGTTCACTTATTCATTTAAGGGTAAGAGCTGCCGGATCGCGAAAAAAGTGGAACACAGTGAGTAACACTTCGAATTGTAGCTGTTCAAGGCTAATATCTTTAGATAGCTGGCGTTTATACTTCAATTTTCTGCTGTGATTAATTCAAATGATAAGTCTTTCGAGTGCAAATGCTATCTTTAACAGAACAGAATGTAACATGAATGAACTTGCTCTACTGAAAGAATCTGTTTGTTAAGTCATTAGGTTGCAGAATCTGCTGAAGTTATTTCTCCTTTTGTTATTTTCAGCAAACTTCCTAGTCATTGTTGACGCGCACTGATTTGGTTAGCACTCATCAAAAGACATTGGTGAGTGCAAATTAATTGAAAATTATTTTAGTAGGATCATATGATTCTTTCGGTCATTTTATTTGATCCAGAATAGAGCTGAATCGTTATAGCAGTCTTAAAAGGAAACTTAACAGGCATGGACAACAGATAAGTAAAGTGTGTGAGGATTAATATTTATGAATAAAGTATTAACAACATTAAAAATAGCACTATGTAATTAGCAGCGAATACTCCGCCTCGAATGGCTTCAGTTGTTGATTAAACATAATTGTACGGGAATAACAGTGCGTAGTGTTGAAAAACCGAGAACTCTCTTTATATATTTTATATATTTTTAATTTTGTTCTTGTACGTTGTAATCTGTGGATTTTAGTGCAGATCGAAAGGTATCCCCAGGCTGCAAATTCCGATGCGATAGTTGATCAAATGAGTCTTGAGATACGGAAGGCTGTTTTGTTGTGTTAAGCAAAAGTCGATGTTGGCTTCTCAAAGAATGTTAAGTGAGTGTTGTCCTGGCTGTTATGACAAAATTAGTTTTCTTTTGCGCCATAAGGAACATGAACCACATTGATGAATTGCCGATAATTCTGTTTAGACTCTTGAACGTTCATTGTCATACATATTCAATTTGTCAAATAAGATGCCTTTAAATAGTTTGCCAAAGTAAATATAGACCCAATGAACGGTAATATTCATAAATCAAAGATAAATTCACTATAATAGACACATGCATAGAAGTCAGAAGTCAAAATACAATCTCTACGTGTAACTCGAAGCTGGATGAATATTTGCTATAATAGGCATAATTTCTCACAAACGTCATAGCAATTGTTGCATGCATGGCATAAGAATGTTGCAATTATTTGTTTTCTTAGAATGTCAGAAACCCCCGTTGTGGTTGCCGTTTCACTTTCCAAAGCAGGCTTCGCCGTGGTAAGTACACCTAGAATATATGTAGCTCGATTTTGATAACCACGACATCCACGACATCCACAAAGTCAAAAAGTGATAATCAATCGCAAACTCAGTCGTTTGTTTCTTTGGTGTTATGACTGCTACAAGAAAAAAGGCAGATAAATTAAATCGATCGGATCATGCAAAGTACTTTAGGAAATGATTACGTATCGTAATTTTGCAGGCTCTCGTGTCCTTAATTAAGAGTTAAGAATGGACAATTACAATATTTTGCGAAAAGCAGCTTACCTTTCAGTTGCCTTATTTGTATTCACACCTCGTCTTTATGTTTAATGACATGCAGGAAGGTGAAATTCGATCAAAATGCAAGATACAAATCAAAACGTTGAAAGCACTCGACTATTCCGTCTGTATTAAGCAAAGCATGCTGTTAACAAAGAAAGTCACACATTTTAACAGAAATATTTCCTTACTGCGTCTGTGTACTCAACTCATGTCAATTCTCTGATGTTTCCCTTAATTGTTTTTAGAGCAATTTTCACTTATCAATGGTAACAGCTGCCGGATCGAGAAAAACGTGAAACACGGTGAGTAACACTTCGAATTGTAGCTGTTCAAGGCTAATATCTTTAGATAGCTGATGTTTTATACATTAATTTTCCGTTGATATTAATTCAAATGATAAGTCTTTCGAATGCGAATACTATCTTTAACAGAACAGAATGTAACGTGACTGAACTTGCTCTACTGAAAGAAACTGCTATATCTTTGCCCTTTTCCATTTCTCTTCTTCTACTTGTTCACTTTATATTTATCTTTGTAATTTTAGAATGGAATAAATAAGATGAAAAAAAAAAATGAAATGTCATCAGGTTGCAGAATGTGCTGAAATTATTTCTCTTTTTATTCAGTAAACGTCCTAGTCAGTGTTGAAGCGTACTGATTTGGTTAGAACACAACAAAAGACATCGGTGAGTGCATATCAATTAAAAATTATTTTTAGTAGGATCATATGATTCTTTCGGTCATTTTATTTAATCGAGAAAAGAGCTGGATTGTTATAGCAGTCTTAAAAGGAAACTTAACAGACATGGACATCAGCTAAGTAAATTATGTGAAGAGTAATGATAAATTAATGAATAAAGTATTTAATTATGTAATTGGCAGTGACTACTCAGCCTCGAATGGCTTCAGTTGTTGATTAAAAATAATTACACAGGCGTAGTGTTGAAAAACTAACAATTCTCTTTACATCTTTTAAATTTGGTTCTTTTACGTTGTAATCTGTACATTTTGGTGCAAGGTAGTCCCAGGCTGCAAATTCCGATGCGATAGTTGATCAAATGAGTCTTTGGAGATACGGAAGGCTGTTTTGTTGTATTAAGTAAAAATAGTACCCAGTGGGTACATGAGTCTAATGCGTCATGGACTGTTAGTGCGGTTGAAATATGTTGAAGTAGTTTCGGTATTTACGGCATAGAGCAACAGGTGTAATAGAGGCTTGGTAGTAAGAGTGGTTCAGAAGAAGTCGATAATATTTGTTCTCTTAAGTATATATATTTAGAAAGTTGACGAAATGTTACATTTGAAATAGGAAAAACATGTTACTTAGGGTTTGAGTTCATCGATTCCTGTTAAAAGATTAGTGCATTGTAGACCATAGGAAGATCGTACAGATTTAGAGGAGGGGGGGGGGGGGGGGGGTGGGGAATCCTGAAAAATTTGTTTGCAAAAGCAAAAAAAGCCCAACTAAATTTTTTGCAGGCATGTAAAAAATTGTCTGCAGGAAGATGACACCGGAAAAAAAATGTTTTCACAGACAACGATATAGAAAAAAAAATTGTCTGTCTTGGAAAAATTTTCATCCCCCATTTTCCAAAAGAATAATCAGGTCCGCCCCATAGATAGAGGGGAGAGGAACAGTTTAGGGAGGAGGGAGAAACGGCCGAAAAAAGATAGGGAGGAGGGAGAAAGGAAGCAAAAATAAGGGGAGGCAGGAGAACTAGCAGGAAAAGGGAGAAGGGAGAACGTTCTTTAAAAACGTGACATAAGTGTTTAAAGCCTTAGCAGGATCTTGTAGACCCACGGGTGAGGGCAGCTTTGGACACGAACTGGTGAAAATTGTGAAGTAAGAATCTTTGCTTTTAGTTTGACCACTACAATGATTGAACAAAACAATGGCAAGCCAAACACGACTCCTAGCTACTAGTCAAGATAGGAAACCGTTGACCTTCAAAGCTTTGCTCTAACGAGTACGTCTTTCAAGGGGCCTCCCCTTTCTGTATGAAAGTAGAGGAGAGTGTTTATAGATATCTCAAAACAAAAGCTGATTTTCTATTAAATGCCATTTGCTTATCAGAATATTGTTGAAATTAGGCAGTCCAGGCTCGTAGGGAGGGGGGTGCGATGGGTGCGTCTGCACCCCCCCCCCCCCTCCCCCCACGAGCCATGGAAGTCCGCTAATTGTGAAAAAAAATTATCAAAATAAATAGATAAAGGGAAATGGTATTTCTGTGCTTCGACTATTTACATTCAATACGGTATTAAAAGTACATCATTTGTAGATTCGTGTAGTATATTTTGGACCAAATTGTGTGATTCTAGGTTATTTTCAATGATACATTCTACCTAATTAATGTCCTTCACTTTTACCTACCTTATTTCCTAACAAACTGTCTTCAAAACGCACAAAATGCTGTCTAAGATAACCTATTTTTTTCAAAAATTCCTGGGGAAGGATACTCTCCCACCCCACCCCCAACCTTACGTTCTCGCGCCTGTGGCTCATGCGCACCCCCCCCCCCCCCCCCCCCCCCATCCTCTCCCACATACAAAATCCTGGCCTGGGCACAGGTGAGTGATAGGGTCAATAGCGATGACGATACTAAACTGGAAGAACAAATTGGCCAGTGCAACATGCCTGCAGGTATGCGTTGCAGCAGGCAGGTTCAATTTCCTGCAAGATATCACGACTGGCCAGAGCCTTTCCCAGTTTCTCTAGCATGAAGCGGCCATCCCCCCTGCATGGAATGCTAGTCCACCGTAGGGTTCCCCCCCTGTGTAATTACGACGTAATTTTTCAGGCGGGAGCTTTACGGGTCACTTGGAAAATGTGTGGGCTAAAATAAGAACAGCCTCAGGTTCAGGCAAATTTTACGCGTTCTTATAAAAAAATGTTTATAGTAAGTTCTAGCTAGCTAGAAGTTATGAGTAACCAGTCTGCCCTTTATACAGCATTATAAAAAAATTTTTGTAAAGATCAAATCTTCAAGCTTACGTGACAAAACTGAAAGGACCGAAAGGTAGTATGAGAAGAACGAGTTATAACGACATGGCAAAATGTCTCGTATGTTTTCCTTTTCTTCAGGGATGCAAAAATGAGGTACTGCAGTGTAGTAGGACATAAATAAGCCTCTTAAAAGGGCTAATCAGGGAGAAACGTGAAGAATCAGGGAGGAGGGAGAAACGGCCGAAAAAATTAGGGAGGAGGGAGAAAATGAGGTAAAAAAATAGGGAGATAAGAAATTAAAGTGCCCGTTCCTCTCCCCTCTAGATAGACAAGATACAGCCGCTTATTCAGTATTCTAAATATCCTAAATCCCATCAAAATAAGCCAAAATATATATTTTTTCAATTCCTTTGCAATTTATGCAATACGGCTCAACAAAGATTTCAATTTCCTTAAAGTTTCGACACAGGAGAGCAAAGAAAACATTGCGTGCAGAATGTAATAATAATATTTTCACGTCTATTAAACACTGCAAGCAGTTGAATGAAAGAGTTTTGTTTTCATGACTGAGAACAGCTTTCAAATAGTCAATACATGGAAATAACAATCGGATTTGAATTCAATAACTATTAAAGCGAGTTTTCATTCTGTCTTAACTACTTTTTGGCAAGTTTCAATGATTATGCAAATTTCGCGCGAAATGTAATTTGATTACACTGTCATGTTTTCAAGCTCAAGATTCAATCTTTAATGGTGAAAACAAAACTCTTTTTAATGAAAGTTGCATTCTGTGAATGAAATCCTACCTCAGTTGAATTGAACAATCAATTGCTGACTACAATCTTATTTAATTTTCCATTTTTTTTTTCAAAGTTATTTTTTGCTTATGAACACAAATTTCAGTTCCGGAATTTTTTCATCGAAAGATGTCGATTTCACGTTGCGTTTCCCAGGGAATATAAAAAAACATGCAGCTGGAAGGAGAACGTCTTAAGTGGCTTCACATTTGAAAACGTGGATTCATATTATTTTGCAGTGTAAAACATTTATTCCAATTACATACATGACAATTTCTTTTACAAGTGCGTGTCGTCCTCGAGCTCCGTTCGACCGTTGCTTCGTTAACAACATCCTTGCTTCCTGATTGGATTACGATCACCGCACCAAGCCCGCAATGAGGCGGGCTATTGTTTATGCACAATTACACCGGACGATTATCGATCCCGAACCATTCCCAGGGGATTGCTAACAGCTTTTTTCCACTACATAGAGTCTAAAGCGCATGCGCATTAGACTCAAAAATCGATGTTGGCTTCTCTAAGAATGTTAAGAGAGTGTTGTCCTGGCTGTTATGACCAAATCAGGTGCTTTTTGCGCCATAAGAAACATGAACCGCAATGATGAATTGTTGACAAGTCTGTTTGGACTCTTGAACGTTGTCATGCATATTCAAATCGTATAAGATGCCTTTAAACAGCTTGCCAAAGTAAATATGAACTTGATGAACGGTAATATTCATAAATGAAAGATAAATTAATTATAATACACACATACATCCAAGTCAGAAGTCAAAATACGTTTTCTACGTTTAACTCGAGACTGAAGTTATATTTGGCATAATAATCATAACTTCTTACAAACGTCACAACACTTATTGCATGCATGACTTATTGCATGCATGACTTGATAATTTTATAATAACTTGTTTTTCACAGTCGGACGGTAACCCCCGTTGTGGTTTCACTTTCGGAAGCAAGCTTCGCCTTGGTAAGTACAACCATAAACCTTCTTTCGTCTTTCCTTAATCACAACCAGTTTAGAATAAATGTAATTCGCTTTTGACCAAAAACTCACGAGATTCACAAAAGAAAACAGTGAAAATTGATCTCGAACTAGATGTTTTTGTTTCTACATAGACTAGACATGTTTGATTCTTTAATGTTTTGCCTGTTACAATCAACAAAAAGACGGAAGAATGAAATCGATCAAAGCTTCCAAAGTTCAAAATGAAACAGTCCTTAAAGTAAAATTAACAGACATGGACAGCAAATAAGTCGAGTACGTGAGGAGTGATGTTAATGAATAAAGTATTAACAACATTAAAATAGCACCATGTAATAAGGAGTGACAACTCAACCTCGAATGACTTCAGTCGTTGATTAAAAAATAATTGTACAGGCAAAACATTGCGTAGTGTTAAAAAACTAAGAACTCTCCTTACATCTTTTAACGTTGGTACTTTTACGTTGTAATCTGAAGATTTTGGTGCTAGGTAACCCCAGGCTGCAAATTCTAATGCGAGAGTTGATCAAATGAGTCTTCAAAGATACGGAAGGCTGTACTGTTATATTAAGCAAAAATCGATGTTGGCTTCTCTAAGAATGTTAAGTAAGTGTTGTTCTGGCTGTTATGACCAAATTAGTTGTTTAATACCGCCATAAGGAACATGAACCACAAATGATAAATGACAAATGATAAATTGTTGATAAGTCTGTTTGGACTCGTGAACGTGCTGATACATATTCAAATTTTATAAGATGCCTTAAAGTAGTTTCCTAAAGTAAATATGAACTTAATGTATGGTAATATTCATAAATGAAAAATAAATTAACTATAATAGACACATGCATCCAGAAAGTCAGAAGTTAAAATACAGTCTCTACGCTTTACTCGAGACTGAATTTATATTTACTGTTTGTAACTTCTTACAAACGTCACAACACGTATTGCATGCATGACTTAATAATTTAAAATAATTTGTTTTTTCACTGTCGGTGACCCCCTTTGTGGTTTCACTTTCGGAAGCAAGCTTCGCCGTGTTAAGTACAACCATAAACCTATCTTTCGTCTTCCCTTAGTCACAACCAGTTTAGAATAAATGTTATTTTCTGACAAACTCACGAGATTCACAAAAGTAAACATTGACCATTGATCTGAAACTAGATTTTTTTGTTTCTAGATAGACTAGATATGTGTGATATGTTACTGCTAAGCACAAATCGAAATGGGCTACTTAAATAATGTTAAGTGAGAGTCGTTTTGGTTACTATGCCCAAATTGTGTGTTTTGTGGCGCAATGATGAACTGTTGATGATTCTGTTTGGACTCTTGAACGCTGCCATACATATTTATATATATATGCCTAACTTTATTATCAAACTTAATGGGCAAACTATACTTAAAGGGACTGTGTCAGCTGGTGATTCTGCGCACTCGGGTTATTAGTTGGCGTTACATCTGTCAAAATTCTATTATTTCGCGCCGTAATACGATAAGAAACAGGACGCGAGAGCACGTACAAGCTCTACGGGATATGATAATAACGATAACATGCCGATAAACTCTGGTCGCATAAAATCAAACTCGGCAAAATTCAGCCTTGCAAATAAAGCTAATGTAAAATGATGTTATTTGTTCGCTTCAGTAAAGATGTTAGAAGCGAAGTCTTTTGCACAGATGTGTAGTGTTTGAGCTTAGCGTGTCGCTTTCAGCGAACGCAGACAACATACAGAACATACACAAACAAAATAAATCGAAATTTAATTTTATAGTTATACCGCTCTACAAACAGGAAAAGAGATTCCAAAAGCTAAAGATTTAAAACGTCATGTACCACTATTCTCATGTTCAAAATAGCAAATGCGACTCAAACGATCCGTGACCGCATAGACGCATGTTTTCCATAAATTGTTTGATCATCGCGAATCACTGCGACGCCAAGTAAAACAAAACAATATCCTTGGTATTGAACTCTTTGCTAAATAGGCTATGAAGAGCGAGCGAAATAAATTCTGCAATGAAGACGAGCGGATATGTTTGGACCAAACAAAGCCTACCGTTAAAAGGCGTTGATGTTACGGCAAACACAACACTGCGAAGTGTTGCGTTTCTCGCTGTGTTCGTTGAAACATCACTTGCAAACGGCTGATCTTTTCTCCACAATTTAGGTATCTTTTCAGCGACCCACATAGCCAATGACCAGAATATGCTATCTAGCCAAATCACCAGATGGCTCCTTTCCAAAACTTCGAATTTCGTGGCGTTGTTGTCGCAAAACATATCATAGCCGCTGCTAGTTCAATGGCTGTCAGGCAAAGGCATAATACATCCACGTAGCTGTGCACAAAACTTGCTCTAAAAGCGAAAAGCCTGAAAAATAACTAGGCAAAAAGGTTCTGTGAACGATGAGGAAAGTTCGACGATAAATTTCTACACAAACTTCACAAGGATAGCTGAGATATAACTCGATGGAAACAGAAAACGATTCTCCCGACGAACTTGAAAAGGTTTACCCTACGCTTTCAAGAGAGCTCGCTCCGTCGCGCGCATGCGCCACAGATGATACCGTCCCTTTAAATCTACCTCATAGGTCGTTTATGGTAAGATTCACAAATGAAACATAAATTGACTGTTAAGAGAGATTTGCATCGAGGTCAGAAGGGAAAATACATCCGTTACGTTGAACTCACGACTATATTTTATGTAAGTCTTAAGTAATCATAATTCCTTACAAACACAATACTTGTCGCATGCATGACATAATACGTGTAAAATAGTTTGTTTTCTCGGAATGTCGAAACCTCTCGAATGTTTTCGCAGTTTTACTTTTCCGAAGCAAGCTTCGCCGTGGTAAGTACAACTAACTTGCTGGATTCTATCTTAACTGGTTTATAATGTTGTTCGATTTTGATAGGCACGACATTCACGAAATCACAAAGTGATAATTAATTGCAAACTCGATCGACACAGAGCTGTTTGTTTCTTTGATGTTATGTCTGATGGCGGAAGTATGAAATCAATCAAATAATGTAAAGTACATTACGAAGTGATCACAAATAATACTTTTGCAGTTTGTCGTGTCTTGCCACCTTTAGTTGCCTTATTTGTGTTTTCAACTTGTCCGTCTGCTTAAAGATAAAAAAAAAAAAACGATTTTGAAATCTATAGATTATTTCGTCTAAATTGAACAAATCAAGCAGTTAGCAACGAAAACCACACATTTTGGCAGAAATGCTTCTTTATTGCGTTTCGATGCGTTGGTGTACTCAATTTAGATAAATTCCCTGCAGTTTCACTTAATTGCTTCTAGAGCAGGTTTCTTTTTGGTAAGACCTACGCATCACGCATCAAGATCAACGGTGAGATATTCTTCAAATTGTAGCTGCTCATGACGAATATCAGGCTCTAGATAGCTGAGGTAAAATATTTAAATTTCCGTTGGGATAAATTCGTGAGAACGCAATCATTACTGGAACAGAGTGTCACGTACGTCAATGAACTTGCTCTCCTAAAAGAAACTGTTTGTTGAGTCACCAGGTGTGCAGAATCTGTTGAAATTTTTCTCGATTTGTTATTTGACCTTATTTTGCAGCAGTCTTAGCTTTTTGGTTTCATTCTGAACACATGCGAACACACAGCAAAGGACGTATTTACGTCGCATTTTCATACGCGTACCCAGTTTCAAATAAATGCGTCGATAACCCCAAATTCCCTGGCGAAATCATTAAGGCACCCTCTGAAAGACCTAGCATGGCTAGAGAAGCGTTTCCTGTACTGGCCTTTTTGGCAAAAAATGCCACTGAAAAAAAAGGTTTATCAAGCCGTGAACGAAAAGTTGCTCGTCAGAGTATGACAGCATTGATATGACCAGTGATTCAGTTTAACGCGGAAGAAGTTGACGAGAGGCGGTAGGCCGAAAACAGCGAATGCTTATAGGCTTAATTGCATGTCGGTAGTCCCAAATTATTCATGGCATTGTCATATCTTGAATAATATGATAAAGCACAAATGAAATAGGAAATTAAAGGGTTATATATGAGAATGAATAGTACTGAAGAAATTTCTTTGTATTTCAAGCTTTTCAGAAGTCGTAAATGCAAGATTCAAATTAAAAATATATATATATATCATTTCTTAAGAGATATTTAAACTGGATTCAAAAGTCAAAATACAATCTTTACGTTTAAATCACGACTGGATATATGTTGGTCTGAGAGAACGAATAGAGATGTAGGAACACTTCACCAACAAGTCAGACACAACTTGTTTTTCTTGTGCCCTTTTTGAACCCCGCGAGTTGTCGTTTTATTCTACATGAATAAGAGATATAAACTTGATCATATTTGTGCTCTGCTGGTTAAAGGGAGAAAAGAAAGGGATCTTTGCAGTTTACAAGTAAAAAAAGAAACTGCAAAGAAAATTTGTTTAGGGGATAACCTCCTTTTGTTTCGTCTTTGTTATTTTTACGAAAACGGATCTGTTAATTTATTGAAGTGTATCGATTTCATTCTGGTGACCAATAAAATGGGTGAGTGCAAATTCTTGTTCGTTGGCCGTTTAAGAATAACTAAAAAAATAAAGCAGCACCTAATAAAGTAAAAGCTGTTCGCTACCAACATCGCGGTTTATAGCCGGTAGAAGATCTTGAATTAGATAAGGCTTCTTTGTTTTACAATGTATGAAACTCAGTTTCTCCGGTAGCCAAAATACCAGAATGGTCTCAGCTGATGTTGCTACTCTTTGAAATACGTTATTCCAAAGTTTGAAAGTTACTGTAACCTTGACTCACCTTCACTTACGACACGTATATGCCTAGGCGTATACGATTTCTTAGAAATGTCATGACGTAATATGATAATCACTGTTTTCTCGGAATTTCGGGAAACCCCCGAGTGTTTTGCAGTTTCACTTTCGAAGTTCGCAGTGGTAAGTACAAGTAAGCTTCTATTCCGGCCTTTACCTTAACCAGTTCAGGTTATCTAGTTCGATTTCTCTGATAACTAAGACATTTAAAAAGCCTCAAATCGACGGTTTAATAATCGCAAACCCGAGCATTTGTTGTTAGACACAAATCTGTTTGGTTCTGTGATCTCGTCTTCAAACATCAAGAAGACGGAAGGATAAAATCGGTCAAATCGTGCAAATAAGTTACGAAGTGAACACAAATAACAAATTCAAGGTCTGTCGTGTCTTAAATAAGAATGAAGAATAATAGGTGAGTTATGAAAAGGTATGCAGAATCTAGCTTTTGCTCACTGCTTTAAACTCAAAGACATAAAATTGAGAGTTTTCCAATCAACTATCCTCCATTAAAAGTTATCAATTTTACGCACGCCATTGACACAAACTCACATTTATGAAGAAATAAAATAGTTCACTTGCTACATGCACAGACGTCTTATCTTGATTTCTAAGAAATGTCGTAGATATTTGCAGCCTGCGTGACGTAATATGATAATCAGTGTTTTTCGGAATCTGGGGAAACCCCCGAGTTAGTTTCGTAGTTTCACTTTTTCAAAGTGAACTTCGCCGTGGTACGGTAAGCAGGGGTGGATCCAGGATTTTAGATGAGTGATTTGCACCAACTTAACTAAAAAGGGGGCGGGGGGGCATGCTTCCTCAGGAAAATTTGAAATTTAGTGTCCTCAGAATTCAATTTTGCTGTATATTTCTGAGAGTACTTTAAGCTATACAGACACATTAACGGCACCTCCACAGAAAGCATGATTCTGTACAAAAAATCATTCCTATTTCTTAACCCTTTACAGCCCAAATTATTTTGGAACTCAATTTAGTACTTAATCTGAGATCCCCAAAAATATAAAATATGTCACGCATATGTCAACAGAAATATGTCACGCATATGCTACAACTCAGTAAAGCCTTGCGTAAATATTTAACTTGTTTCCTATACGTAAATCCATTAAAATAACCCGTAAAATGATTTGTACGGTTTATACTATATATAAATAAATTTTCATTTGTAAAACTCCCTGAAGAAGTCTGCGACAGTCAGACGACACGCGTAGGAGAATAAATCAGTTGTTCAAAATACCGTTCGCAAAGTGGTGTTCACAAGTTTAGTTTCCAAAAAAATATCTTCTAAAGTCGATACTGGAGGAAGCCACATGACGAACGGAGCTGGTAAAATTATAGTTGCTCCGGTCCAAAGAGAAAATTCGCAATTGCAATCACACAGAAACACTGCTAAATTATGCAACTCACATTTCCCACTGGCGGACGTCGAAAATGTGAGACTGTGGATATAATACTTGTACAATTTGTCTGAGAAGTTTATTCGTATTTCGCCCGCAATGGACCTCAAATGAAACATACGATAAACAAAATGCACCATCAAGATATTTAGAGTATGCTAGCCAGGGGAATCGTTTCAGCGGCCAGCTCTACACAAAATGACAGTTTGATTCGAATATTCAACTGACGCTGGGAAGTCAAATAGCTCACCTGGTTCCACACATTATATTCTCTATGAACTTGAGCTTGTCCTGGTCCGAATATGTTATGACTTTCTTGAAAACCAAGCCAACATCGTACTGAGCCATGCAATCCTCTTTCAAACTGGGATCGCCTCGAATCATGGTTTATGAATTGAAATCTCCGAAATCCTGTCTTCCTCCATAGCAAGTTACCATGAACTCTTGTCGGAACATGAACAAACGAAGGACTTTCGGGGAGAGGCTTCCCTTTATATACGATTGTCACTAGTTTGCACGGTAGTTTGCGGCCTGGATAGCCAATCACAACGGAGTTTGAGTAGTTCGCAAGACAATGCGAGTGTTTCTGACCAATCGGACAGGGTTTTGAGTGATTTGTGAAAAGATCCATATACCCCCAGTCCCACCCACTGCGTACAATTTTTTTCCAGTTGTGCCTACGAATTTTTTCGCGTTGATCTGGAAGTATCGACAAAGGACGAAAGCGCGCGAGCGAGACTCGTCGAATTCGCTCGGGAAGGGCTGGGTTTGCTGTTTAATCAACGGAATAACGAGATACGACGCGTTTTTCTTTGTTTTATTTTATAATAAACAATAAAACAAGAAGGATAATTAATTTTTTGAACTACATAACGAACCTGAGAAATAAAAAACGCGAATATTTGGAAACATTTGAGTGATTTCTGCAAATCACTTGAACTACTCTGGATCCACCCCTGGTAAGTACAACTTATCTTATACTCCCGTCCCTATCTTAACCAGTTTAGAATATATAGCTTGACGTTTCTGATAGCTAAGACATTGACAAAACCACAAGGGACGATTTAATAATCACAAACCGAACGTTTGCTTCGAGACACAAAGCTGTTTAGTTCTTTGATCTTGCCTGACATCACCGAGAAAGACGGAAGAATGAAATCGATCGGGACTGTCCCTTCTGCAAGATAGCAAAGGATGTAACAAACACACTTCAGTACAAATGTGCCTTTGGTAGATTTGAATACTTCAATTTCAATTTGTACTTTTTTTGTCTGCCCATTGTCTCCCTCATGCATTGTAGTTTCCATTTATTGGTTTATGCTTCGCTATTAGCACTGATTTAAGATCGAGTGACCGAGCACTCTATCTTTCTACTAATTCTAAGCTGCTCGTGACTTATGGGTCTGCATATACGTACTCTATAGCTGATGTCAAACACTTAACATTTCTTGTGGGACATAACATAGGGGGTATCTACATAAATCGCGTGAGTGATTTCAGTTCGGGTGAGCATGTGAGGGCTAACAGTATCAAGTCACGTGAGAAACCAAGTCACGCAATTAAAATCTTTTGTTAAGTTAGGACAAAATTTGCTTTTAGACGTTTTGTTGAAGTATATCGATTTCGTTCTGGATACCCAACAATATACGTGAGTGAAAAATCTTGTTCTTTGGCCATTTAAGATTAATAGAAAATTGATGTTGTTATAAGTCAAAGTGATGTGATCAGCAATGGTTCCTGCGAGAATTTAAACTGTTCGGTTTTTCTGTCGTGCAGTCGTCGTTTTGTTTTACGAACATAGCGATTAACTGGCCTGGTAGTTTTAAAGTAAAAAAAAAAAAACCTAAAACCTCGGAAATTATTGACGTCAAATAAAGACCGCTTTCTTTAAAGGATATCCCAAATGTTTGCATCTGTTGGTTTTTTTTTTTTTTTGCTATCAATATTGTCAATATAATCCACCATATTTTTTTCGCGCGCTTGATTGGTCTAAACACGTCACGTGATGCAGCCAAAACTGGGGAATATCAGAGCTGTCACCCTGGTGCGGCACGACCAACAGATCGGTATGAATTTGTATTCGTTTAAATTTGTTGTGCTTCAATACTACCAGCTAACGGCTTCTGGTAGTTAAAACTTCTAACAATTTAAAACTAGTTAAAACTATTTTCTCACAAAATGTTTCATCACGATGTCTTGTTTCTTTAAGCAACATTCTATTTGGTAAATCATTTATAAACACTAAGTTATCACGATTTCCATGTTAAGCTCATTTGCATATCGCCACGAAATAAACAGTATTTTGTTGAATGCAAACCTGTTTTGCCTCTTAAACGTTGCAAAGTTTTTACTTCATAAACAGAAACACCATTCCCTTGGCAATCAATAGATAGTTTCAAAATTGGACTGAAGAAACGCCGCATCTCTACAAACAACGGCTTTTGAGACCCCACTTTATTGATATGAATTGAATAGGGAGAATTAAAATTTTGCTTATAGCCAAACGAAATAAATGACACAAGTTTGCTTAACATCTTTCTATTGTTAAGGGTTGGGTTTTTTTTTTTTTAGAAATTTCACTTAATTTCTTTTCAGTTTTAGCTTGTAGCAGGGGATCAAACATGGTATATATTTTCACCTCAATTTTGAACACATTCCACTGTCTCAGACAGTTTGATTGACATTACTCCAAAACAATAGACAATTGAACCAAACTGTTGCACCTGGTCAAGTGTGCCAAATTTGAGGGAAATCGGTGAGGTGCACTGTAGACTCGCCTGCATGGTTCTCATGTGGACTCACTCTTAAATATCTATTGCGATTGGCTAAATTAAAAGCGGAATATTAAAGAGTTGCGTTTTCAACTCTTGAGAGCAGCAAATCCCTTATTTAATACAATGTTGTTTAACAGTAATCTTTAAAAATCATTCGTAATTTTTCCAAACCAATCCAGAGCAACTGTTTTTATTATTTTTTATTTTCTGATATTTTGAGCTTCGCAATGTGCTCAGAGCTGTAACATCCAAAACATAAACCCTTCTCTTTAACAAAGTTCCTCCGCTCTGTTAAGGGTTTCTTCAGAAACTCAGTGCACTCGTCCAGATCATGTGCTTGGGAACACAAAGTGCAGCTGCGGGAGCGAGAGTTCCTCCTGCCACCATCTGGTTTCGAGATATTCGTGCCAAAATTCGAACCTTTGTCTCTCCTGGATCTTCGATATTGTGGTTTCCGGAATTTTTCATCGGTATCCTTGACCTGCTGACCATCTCTTCTGAATAGATTGGGTCTGTTGCTAAGTCTGCTTGTTCTGACACAAACTGACAAAAGTCACTGAAATCAGCCATCCGTTCTTTGGTATTTCTGATTTTGCTAACTCTTTCAGTCCACTTACTGCGGAGGTGTCGCGGCAACTTCTCCCACAATTGACGAAGAACATTCGCAGTGTTCAAGTCATTCATGTAAGCCATTCCTACCATAGCATTTCTTGCTTGCTCAAGAACAATGGAGAATTCCTGCAATCCTGATCCGTCATTTGGTTTTACAGAAGGCCAGTCAGATAATTTGGAGATGTATGCACTTGCGATTTTGAAAGGGTCTCAAAAGCGCTTCTTAAGTAGTCGTCTAGCTTCTGGGTATGAATCTTCACTCTTCATTTGTAAACAGCCCTTGATTAATTCCTTTGCTGGTATACTGGTATACTGGTCTAAGTAATACAGCCGCTCAACAGAATTTTCAACCTTAGATTCTATGAGAGTCTCGAAAGCTGTTATGAATGCTGGGTATGCCATGACATCCCCGGAGAATGTGGGTGGTTTGTGAGAGGGCAATTGACTTCTGGCTTGTTGTGTGACCATCATCTCTGACAGTTCCGCTTGTTTCTTTTGGACATTTAGAAACTCTTGATGTGTAATTTCATTTACAACAGAACTTCAATCTCTTCTAGACAAGTGCGCACTTTCTTGCTGCTTATGCGACTGCTTAGCACCATGTGGTATTGTGGACTCTTCTACCTTTGTAAGCCGATCAACAGGAACGAAGGGTTGTGCAGCTGCATTCATGGTAGAAGTTTTAAATACAGTACCAGTTGAGGTAGGAGTGGTGGAAGGAGTAACCATGGAAACTGCATTAACTGAATTCACAACCGCTGGCACTTGCGGTTTTCCAGAGGTAACATTACTTAATGATGCAACTGACACGGTAACTTGATCACAAGGAATGGCTTGTGAAGAAATGGGAGTTGAGGTGTATTTTGCTTTCATTGTTTAATTTCAAGATAATCATTCATACCATCAATGTTTTGTTCCATTTCAAACTGCTCATACACCTTTTCTTCTATCTTAGCAATTTCTTGCCGAAGTTCAAGCTCTTTAGAAGCCATCCTCCGTGCTTGCCTTTCTTTTAAGAACGCTGCCTTAATCTCCAAGGCGGCAGCCTTAGCCTTAGCTTCCATTAGCTTTGACTTTGAAGAAGATGAGGAAGTGAGAGATTGCTTAGAATAACCAGATAATCGTGATTTCAGTTGAACCAATTTCATCATGTTGCTTCTGCACTTGGTTTAATAATCCAATTACGCTCTGCTTGAAGGTAAACACCTCTTTATCGTGAATATCAAACCATTCATGGGCCAATTTAATCTCATGATCATCAGGCATTTATATATCGCTCATGCACTTCAAGTAACCTTGCAAACAGTTGATCTAACACCTGTGATTCTACTCTCACTTTTTCAACATTCTTCAAACTTGATAAAAGTGGTCGCATTTTGTTCATTTGTTTAGTTAAATTCGACAAGGCACTTTTGAACAACTTTTGAACTTCAAATTCCCTACCCTTTCCTGTGGGAATCCTTCTTCGGACGTCAGGTCCAGCCAGCATGTCATCCGCGCCATCGAGCTCATTCAGCGGTGATATCACACGTGGTGAACGTTCTGGTAACGTTTCGAAACGCAGCAACTCCAACTCTGCAAGTTCCTTTTCCATTTCAGATTCGCCTAAAATATCTTCCTTTTGTCGATCCTCTTCGGATGTAACGGTCTTTCGCTTCAAATCGCCGTCCATAACCAATGTTTACCATTCGTAAGGTCGAACTGTAACCGTCGATGAGAAAATGTTCCAATAGATGACTACACTCAGCCAAGTTAACGAACTGCCATACCTTTAATCTCGCAACCCTTGGTTTACATTGTCCTCCTTAAACCTTTCCGTGCCTTTGGACTTGTAATTATAGCGAGAATCGAAGTACAGAACTTATAACAATCTCCAATGAAAACCGATGCGAAAAACATCACAAATAGTTAGGCCGAGGTTCGACCTTGTTGGAACAGCAAAACTCATGTGGCTTCGTGTCACGTGACTCTTATTTTGAGAGAAACTGGCGCCTAATGCGCAAAGATACCGCTTCACAAAAATACTAATGCGATAGCATTTACAAACTGTAGTAGCTGTAGTAGCTGTAGGAGCAGTAGCACCTGTAGTAGCTGTAGTAGATGTAGTAGCTGTAGCAGCAGTAGCACCTGTAGTAGCTGTAGTGGCTGTAGTAGCTTTAGTGGCTGTAGCAGCAGTAGCACCTGTAGTAGCTGTAGTAGCTATAGTAGCTGTAGTGGCTGTAGTGGCTGTAGTAGCTGTAGCAGGTACTACATGTACTACAGTAGCTAGCGCAAGTGGAGCCAAACGTTTCATCCCAACAAGCTTAAAGAGGACGCAGCTTTTCTTGTTATTTTCTACACAATTAACAATAACAAGGTTAATATCAACTCTCTTAAGGCCGAAAAATAGCAAAACCATCAGTAAACTTTTTGTGTGGAAATAAGAAAAAGATTTAACCTAAATGACCTTCACGCCCATGTTAATGTCGCAAGTTGCATGTGTAATTTGAAAGTTGGCCTTAATTCTCATTACGAATCGAACAAACGACATCAGCAAGTAAAAGATTCAGGTGTGGACATTTTGAAGTGTTAAAAAATAAAATATCGCACACAAGTCTGATCCACGTGCAATTGATTTTGAACGAATTATTCTCTGTAGAAATTTCAATTCGATTATTTATTCTTCACGACTCTTTCTGATATTGAAATATTTACACTCGTTCGTAATTATTCACCGATAATTCCGTTAATCTACACTCTTCCATGATGCACTTCGCTCTAAACTCCAAAAATTCTCCTTTCGGTTGACGTTCGTTCTTGGGTCAATATGTAATTTATTCGCATCATTATTTTCCTACATTCTCTTTCGGTATTTCTTTAAAAACGCTTATAATAGAGGTCAGAAGAACTGAAGCGGAACGGGGGTTGGAGAAAACGAAGCCCCTTAAGGAGTCCGAGTCCTCGCCAATACGATTCCCAGTGTTTTCAGAAACAACTGGGAGTTTTTTGACATGTAGCTAGTTAAAAAATAAATTTTTAATCATTCATTGTGTTTTGGAAAATGAAAAACTGACACTTCCTTATAGGATCTTACCAGAAAACTTCATTTTCTAATATCCCAGAGGACCTTATCTCGGGTTCTTTTGTTTGTGTTTTTTTTTTTACTTTCCAAGGCGAGCTGTATAAAATAAACTTTATAGCTAGCGTAGTTCATTCTTTGCAGGGAATACGAGCTAGTCAGCTTTATACTTTCGTTTCATCGTTGGTGTGGTAAGTGTAACAAACCTTGTATGCAATTTGTTTATACAATTTTCCGCAAATCAGTAAATCCAACTCAACTCAAGGAACTGCGTTTGAGTTAACGGGGTAAATATGAGTCACATTTATTATAAAGTCAAGCCGGGAAATAAAATTAGTTCGAGTTTGCCAGTTAGCGGGGAGTTCGAGTTAACCGAGTTCGAGTTAGATGATAGTAAGTAACTGAACTACGCTGTCAAAAGAATTGCTCTTGCTTGGTCTGTTGTAATTCTTCATTCTATTTTAAGACACGAAAGATCGTTAATCTCCTGTTTCTATTCACTTCATAATGTACTTTGCACGATTTGATCGATTTCATTCTTCCTTCTTTCCTGGTGATGTCAGACGAGAGCCAGAACCAAACCGCTTTGTGTCTAAAAACAAATGTTAGTTCGAGTTTAATGTAAATTGGAAATAATTTGAAAAAAAAAATCGGTGTAATTTCACGTTATTGATTTTGGTCTCAGTCTAGTTTTAGCA
Source organism: Meandrina meandrites (assembly GCA_963693305.1). Classification (NCBI taxonomy): domain Eukaryota; kingdom Metazoa; phylum Cnidaria; class Anthozoa; order Scleractinia; family Meandrinidae; genus Meandrina; species Meandrina meandrites. Next base: position 47,712,820 of record OY855904.1, read on the forward strand.
TAAATCAAGAAACCGAGCACATTAAGTTTATATCTTATTTTTGGCGTAAGCTGCTCGTGACTAATAGGTCATGCCGGGTTGGGCTTAACATATTCACATAAATCGCGTGACTGATTTTAGTTCGGGTGCTATTACGCAACGCGCGAAAACCAAGTCACGCAATTGAAAACTTTTGAGTCTGCTTTTAAAGTTTTTCTTCTTTGTTATATTTACAGGAACAATTCCGTTCCCTCGCTGAGGATTATTGAGTTCATTCTTGTGACCCAGCAAAAGCGGTGAGTGCAGATCAATTCCAGCATGTTAATTTATAGTTAATAAGATACTTCAGGAAAAGATAAGGGACGCACCATTACAAAAGTGATGGGGGGGGGGGGGGGGGGGGGAAGGAAAAACCCAAAGAAAAAAATCATGCACAACATGGGCCGCATTTTGATATTAAACCAGAATTATAATTCTTCTTTAAAAGTGTTCCAAAATGCACCAAATGGCATTAGAGCGAGTCCAGATTTTCAAAATATTCCCTACGAAAAGATCTCCTACCCATTTTAATACATCACCATCAGTGCTAATTTTTGGGGCCCCTCACCTCTAAGTTCATTCCTACGGGCCTGATAGGTATATCAACTACACAATTTTTTCACTATACGCCTGTAGACTGCTACTTAATAAATTTAATTAATTGTATTTAATAAATCAAAGTAGCACTGTTTTTAATTAATTCAATAGCAAATTGTGTATGAAGCAGATTTTATCAAAAAAAAAAAAAAATCGTACATAGGGCTGCAGTCAAAAAAGATATTCTTGTGCAGGCAATGGGCACACTCAAAAAATCATTGCAAGCCTAAAATCCTCCTACCCCCATTACTTTTCTAATGGTCGTCCGTAATAAGAATATAGTCCAAGAATAGTAACAGTGCTAGTCACAGATCTAAGGGGGTAGACTGCAGAACCGGGAATTTAGTGGGGAAGAGCGCGGAGCACCAGAGAAAAGGGACGTTTATTAATCGTCGCTCCTCTTTTCCAGTTCTGTGCTCTTGTATAGTGCTCCACCCTTTTCTCCCTGTAATTGCTGTAAGTTGCCTATTCTGCAGACTAGGGGTAGCAGGTGGGGAGGGGGAAGTCCCTATTTTGTGATGAAAATATAACGCCTTTTTGCTTTGTATTTTTTTCTAACAAATTCGAAAACAAAGAAAGAGCAGATTTGAAATATTATCTTTAATATTGAATAGTGCTGTAGAAACAAACAATAACACGGTAGACGTTCTCGATCTTCCACTATCAAGCATCTATTGTGATTTAATGAATCAGATGCAGAATTCGGTCGATTTTTCAACTTTTGAGAGCAATTAATCTCATATTTATTACGGGCAATGTTTATATAGAGAATAATACATGGGCGCGCGGAGATATGAAATTTATCTCCGAGTGTTCAACTCGATATCTCACGGGTGAGCGCAGCGAACGAGTGAGATATCGAGATTGAACACGAGAAGATCAATTTCATATCTCCAAGCTCCCATGTATTATTCTATTTATTATATAAATTGAGCTCAATTCTTTCAAAAGGTGAATATTCCAAAGGTCATATCAGGACACATGTGCTTGATACGATATCAGAACACATGTGTTCTGATACGACATTTCTCAGGGGCCAAAATCCCTATAACACACTGTAGTTTATATAATAAAGTTGTTTAACCGCAATCATTCCAAAGCAATCTTAAAACCTATCAGCTGAAAGGTGAAAAAAAGATTTTTGATCCCTTACTTACCAACAAACTCAGTCTTTAATAGTGCAATTACAGAGAACGACCAGATGAGACCTTATCTCAGAATTATAAAGAGTGTTAGTCAAAGAATGGCAGCAACCAAAATGCGGATTTCCATTACTTCCTATCAAAACTAGTTGATAAAACAAGAAACCTAGAAATGAGAGACTTTGTCCATTGTGCGAGTCACCAATTGGTTACGATTTCCATGTGCTATTTTCTCGTCTTAGACGTGCTTTATTTATGGGTTAGAGACTGTTGTGAGTGTTTTGTTTACAAATACACGCACGCGCTGGCCGCACAATGAACGAGAAATTTTAAACACTGCACGAGGCGTAGCCGAGTGCAGTATTGAAAATTTCGAGTTCATTGTGCGGCCAGCAAGTGCGTGTATTTGTAAACAAAACACGAACTAACAGTCTCTAACCCTTTTAATATACAATCTGAGTACACTGCACGCAATACACAATTTCGCGAACTTTGAACAAGAATTTTAAGAGCAACTTTTTTCCATGGCCGAGTGGGAGGTGGCACATGATGAAAAAAAACACTACTTTCATATTTAATTCAGAGATACCTTATGATCAGTCAATCAACGTGGTGCAATTTGTTTTTTCAAAGCTATTTTTATTTTGCAGAAAATTCTCAAAAACTGTAACGAGCGCCGACAGCCATAAAATGGTCGAAATTCATAGCACGAGTAAGAGCACAAGAACTTTGCTGCTCAAAAGCGCAGAATAAAGCACGCTTTTCTTAAGTTTGTATATTTGTAAAGGAGGCATTAAAAAATTATTTGAGTCTAACAACAGGATTATTAAGGCAAATTTGAATTTCTGGAGCCTGTTTGAAAATCGCTAAAATATGATTGATTAAAAATCACATTTTGGAGCAGTTTTTCAAGGAACACTTTTCCTGTGCGGTATAACTCAGAATCACTTAAGATTTGGTTTTTGATAAGTGGAAATGATGTTCTTTTTAAGGGCATAAAAATTAGCCTGGGGCTTCAAATAACTACCAAGAACTAGCCCTTTCCATTTGGACGAAATCACAACACCGACTTGTCAACAACCGCAAAGAATCGAATTACGCTTTCGTTTCTCAAAGCCAAAATTCCAACAAAATCTTACTGCTTAGCACCATACTAGATCAGAAACTCAATATATTTAGCTTACCTGGTGAAACAATTCGTTGAAGACATGTATATCCTACTTTCGTTTTTTAAAACGAAGTAGTTAAAAATACTTCATTAGCACTTGGACGGTGTTTCCCAAATCGCACATTCAGAATTCAGTTCACCATTAAAAACTGTTCCGGAAGGTTCTTGCAGGAAACATCGCATTGCTTGACAGTTCCAACCACATTCTAGTTAAAACGGCCACTTAATACAAGGGACTTGTTTTCACTTTTCTCAAAAAGCGTTTTGGCCGTTGTAATCAGTGCAGGAGATCAATAAAAGCGAAAATGGCGCTTTGATCTTGACTTTTCGCTCATTGTTCTGTCACGCAATGACATGTCACTCGAGAGGAGGCTCGGTTACAGATTCGATTAATCTGCCTTTTATATTTTGATTGGCGTTATATTTAGAGGACTGGAGATAAATTTTAGGTGTTGTTGGCAAAACAGTTTTAAAAAAGCATAATTTTATGCAAAAACATATATGAAGTCAATTATTGGGAAACCGGTAAATTTATCAAACCTAAAATGGGGACGGTTCACCGAGTAACTGTTGTCGTTGTTGTTTTTTTTACGGAGTACTGCAACTGTTCTTTTTTTTCGAAGTTACTGTTGTTTCGTTTCTTTTTCGGAGCAGTTTCAACGCGATGTTGCACTGCTGTTTCGTCATGGCCTGGCACGGATTATATATGTTTTTACTGAATGCAGAATTTTACAGATTACAGAATGGAGATCAATTGTTCTTTTCAAAGACTAGTTGGGGATACTGCTCCCAAGATGGGCGAAGTCGAGTTGCCGAAAATGGGTTCCGTTATACTCCCTCTGCGCTCATGTGAAAAGGATATCTCGGCACACAAACTGGCTGTGGGCGTAAATGATGTTGAGTCGGAAGTCGATATCATTTTAGCACGGACATCGACCTTCACTATACCTTCAGTGATTTCGGACAAGTCTATCTGCCCAGCTCATCGCTCCTTTTTGGGCACTGGCTGGCGAAGAGGCTCGCAACGGTGCCTCGTTCCAGCAGAATTATCGAGGCATGCCAAAGAGGGGAAATCGCGGAAAGCTGACCGCGGTATCAACAAAGCGCTTTCGAGAACGATCCTTCGACGCACGGAAGTATTTGTCCCTGGTGGATCTAGTAAAATCTGTGATTTTGTAAATTTACGATAGAAGGTAATGATAGACGAAACGAGAATTTGCAGGGTGGGAGGAGGTTGAGCGGCTGTGCATATAACTCCGGAGAGTTATGTGAAAGGCAAAGGTCATCACGCATCTTTTTATGTTGTGCTGTTGTTTTAAGTGCGCTCGCGTACTGACAAGTTTGAATGCCCCCCTAAAACGCACGCTGAAACTGAAAATGTGAAAGCATTTATGACATTCCTCTACGTAATGGAGTCGGGGACGGGAAGTCCCATATTAAGAGATGATAGGAATGCTCGTCTTCTCGCTCAGATGTTGGTCTCACTTAGGCTGTTCAGGACAGGACGCCAGTAAGTTTAGCCGTCAAGGCGTCGTTTAGAATTGCAGGTAAAGAAAAAAACGCTATCGTGCTTTGTTGGCAGGCTAGAACGATTTGGCATGGAAAATGGTATCTTCCAGGGATCAAGCAAGAAAGCTTGAACCCACGCCCAGATTGATGTCCGTTTGGGGTTCCGACGAGCATTACCGTCGTTTGAATGCAATTCTGGATACGAAGTTTGTAATCGTTTCAACAGGAATGAAAAGCCTGCACTAATTACTGCAATTTTGTATTCAAGACATGACTATGACAATGACAATGACTAAGAAATTAGTTGGCTCTAGATGCAGTGCTCATTTTCAAGTCTGTAGACCCTTGCTATTAGTTTGGAATAAAAAAAAAGGGAAACTGGAGTGGTTAAGAGCGGAGCGACTTTTTTATGACCGAGTGAGGGATTGCACATGCGGTCGTGCAAGGGAACGGGAGAAAACTGCTCGCTTACATTTTTTAACAGGATTGAGGGTAGAGGTTGATCGACTACTGCGTAAGTGGCAACCATCATGATGTTCAATACAAACTTCGCAAATGCGAAATCCTCAAAATACAGCTGCTAAGAATGAAGTTATCGTTTAGTGTCTTTAGTTGGGATCGGACTAAGCTAAATTTACGCCAAGGAAATTACTACAACATCTGGGCAGCGGGAACACTAATGGTACAGAAACAAAACGACCCTACAAGGTTTTGGATTTCTGCAGTTTTGCATTCAGTTGAAAAAAACATTGCCAATCTAGTTGCGTGTAACTTTATTACCTCTCACCAAGCTTTCACAACATGGCTATGACTAAGTACGAAAAGAAGTTATTAGAGTTACCCCACCCCACCTCCTCTTCCCCCGCCCCTTCCCCCAGGAGGTGGGGAACTTACAAATAGTTCCGCCATGGAGTTCAAGCCAAGCCCCTTTAATATACCATTTCTGACAGAAAGATAACCCTTTAAGAAGGGATGCTGCATCTCTTGTCGAAAATGTTTCACTTTAATGCCCCCCTAAAATACTTAGATGAAACAACATTTTGTTGGGTCTGTTTGAAAAGCATTTCACATACCTAAATAACTACAGTTTTCCTTACCCTTTCCCATACTCCAACTCGTGAGATTCTACGTTTATAAGCCTCAAGTCTGAAAAAAATTTAAGCACCTATGGGGAGAGCCTCCCACCACACAGTACCCACACCTCCAGCCCCCCGGGAGTTCGTGTTGTAGCAGTCTCTCATTGCGTGACAAACACGAGGGTCCACGAGTTATGTCACGAAACCGTTCTTTGAATATCTATGTACCATTTGGGGCTCTAAACTTCGTTTAAGTGCATCTGTTCACCGTGCTATCAAGTCTCTTGAATGAACGGCTGTACGGAAGTTGACATACAGTTGAAATTGTCAAGAAATACGATGCAAACGGGAGTTCTGCGAACAGAGACTGATTGTGTAATTAGTAACATAGCCGCTTGCCTATGGGATAAAGCAATTTGCCGACGAAAGAAGGGTAAAAACCAATGTTCAAACGCTGCTTTTGCGAGGTAAGAGTAAAACATTAAATACTTCATCTAGTATGGAGCTAAACGATAAGATTTTGTTCGAATTTTGGCTTCGTTAAAAAGAAAGCATACCGCGTAATTCGATTATTTGCCGTTGTTGACATTAGTCGCTGTTGTGATTTCCTCGAAATGCAACAGGCTATTTCTTGGCTGAAATTAAAAGCCCCAAGCAATTTTTTATATCCTTAAAAAGTACATCATTTCTACTTATCAAAGCCTTAATCTCAAGTGATTCTGAGTTATATCGCATAGGAAAAGTGTTTCATGAAAAACTGCTCCAAAATGAAATCTGCAAACAATGAAAAAATGGTGATTTTCAAATACTCGCCTGGAATTCAAAGTTTAGTTAATTGTCAAGTTATTAGACTCAAATCATTTGTTTATGCATCCTGTACAAAAGTCCAGATTTGAGAAAGACCTGCTTCCTTATGCGCCTTTGAGGAGCAAAGTAGTACAAAATTATACTGGCGTAGCTTAAGAATATGGAAATCACAAAAAGCCATACATGATTAAATATAAATGAGGCTTAAAATCATTCACAAAATCGTTCATAAGCTGAAAACGTTCATAAAAAAGTCAGCGAGATTGCGAGAAGCATGTTTAAAGCAGGTCAATCGCTTTTCTTTGACACGTTATAAGTGAATGCAAAATTGCAATTTTCAAATCTTGCATTTCCAAAGTCAACAAATTTAGGGGAACTTGTAGGTGCGAACGTATTTTGATACGTAATTTCGTTTGTATTTCAAAAGTAAAGTTTCTTTCAAATTAAATTAAAAATAATCAGATTTTACGTTCTACAAAGCTACAACAAAGCCCGAAACTGTTTCTGTTCAAATAGCAGATTGCAGAATAACGCACACAAAAATTAAATCGTTGAGTTCAGCTTACCTTTGAAAATAGCAACGCTCCAGTTTGTTTGCCTCTTGGTATTTATGGGTATCGCTTCGTTGATAATTTGAGGGATTTGTTCTTCCACTATTTCTGCAAATCTGTCAGCTGAAGCCATTGTCAATAATGCACGATTTTTATGCGTTATTGTCAATAACGCACTGTCGGAGTTTGCTGACGTCAGGTAAAGTAAAATCACGTGCTCGATTTTAACCAATTACGCGCGTGGATTTTGGACAGTGAACAAAGATTGTATATTGATAAATTAATATAATAAATTAATAATAAATCAATATACAATCTTCGTTCACTGTCCAAAATCCACGCGCGTAATTGGTTAAAATCGAGCACGTGATTTTACTTTACCTGACGTCAGCAGACTCCGACAGTTCGTTATTGACAATAACGCATAAAAATCGTGCATTATTGACAATGGCTTCAGCTGACAGATTTGCAGAAATAGTGGAAGAACAAATCCCTCAAATTATCAACAAAATTATCCCCTAAATTGGTTGGCTTTGGAAATGCAAGATTTGAAAATTGCAATGTTGCGTTCACTTATAACGTGTCAAAGAAAAGCGATTGACTTGCTTTAAACTTGCTTCTCGCAATCTCGCTGACTTTTTCTATGAACGTTTTCAGCTTATGAACGATTTTTTAAATGATTTCAAGCCTCGTTTATATTTAATTATGTTTGGCTTTTTGTGATTTCTATATTCTTAAACTACGCTAGTATAATTTTGTACTACTTAAATACAACTGAATTCTTATTTATTAAAATTCTTGTTCAAAGTTCGCAAAATTGTGTATTGTGTGCAGTGTACTCAGATTGTATATTAAAAGGGTTAGGCCTGGTTTAAACGTCGCATTTCACATGTGCCGAATACAATTACCGAATTATGTGCATGTAAAATGCGACGTTTAAAACAGTTATATTCCGCAGATATGAATTAAATGCGAGTTCAGTCGAATATTCGAGTGTGCCAGTCGAATATTCGACAGTTGTTTTAAACGCCGCATTTCACATGTGCCGAATTTAATTCATAAATTATGCTAAATTGTATTTTACCCATAATTCCACAGTTTTATACTACCTGACATGCGCACAGAAAACTGGCAGTAAGCATTCTCAACTCCAGAGCTCTTTCACGAATGTCCTGTGCGGACAAAAAACCGAAGGCTCTGGGATCGAGAATGGACAGGAAGTTGAAAAACAATACGGCGCCTGTTGATACTAGTACGTGTGGTTCGTGCTTCGCTCAAACAAAGTACACATCAGTTGACATGAAGAAATTTTTTTCTATGAGATGCTGTGTTTTTAAGGATGCTGTTCATTGCCGTTCTTTGCCTTCTTTGCGGAACAACAACGTGAAATGACCAAATTTAGCGTATTGCAGACAACCTGGACTACGACGGATAATGTTTAGTTTTTATATTTAGAATTGAACGCTTTCTTTGCATATTCAGCTGGAGCTAGTTCTAAAACCGAAAGATACACCGAATACATCTGGATAATTGCAAAATTCTCAAGTAAAATAGATATTCTTTTTTTTTTTTTCAGTAGGTGTTGTCCTCATTGCTTGAGCTCCCTAATATTGGCGGGAAACTGAGCGGTGAGCGGAGTCGGCACATGTGAAATGCGACGTTTAAACCAGGCCTTAGAGGCTGTTAGTTCGTGTTTTGTTTACAAATACACGCACTTGCTGGCAGCATAATGAACTCGAAATTTTCAATACTGCACTCGGCTACGCCTCGTGCAGTATTGAAAATTTCTCGTTCATTGTGCGGCCAGCGCGTGCGTGTATTTGTAAACAAAACACTCTCTAACAGTCTCTAACCCATAATTAAAGTATCCTTCATTTTTATTTTCATTTAACTTGTGACACAATTTTTGTATATTTTGGCTATTGGAAGTGGTGACATTCATTTAGAGGGAAGAGAACAGGTGTCACGCAGTCGCTTCCCACTAATGTGGCTCAGTTTCGATTCCCAGTCCCAGTGCCATATAAAAGCTGACTTTGTTACTTGTTCTCGTTTTTGCTCCAGGAGTATTTCTCTCGGTTCTCCGGTTTTCCTCCCTCCACAAAAACTAATTCCATATTCCAATTTGATCGAAAACACACGGTAAGCTTCTAGCTTTAAACACAACCGAGTTTTAAAAAAGGTAGCTTTTTATTGATACCTAATTTTTAGTAGCTGTTTGATTCATTTTATATTGTTGAGTTACATAGAACGTCTTTATTGGGGTTATTTGTTATAACAGGTTGAAACTAAAGAAAGAAAAAGTTTAAAATAATTATTATTATTATTTGCTTTTTTTTTGTTTTACAATGCCTACAGAATAGGGCGTCATGAATGACAACGAAGAAGTTACACCAGTCATATGTATCGGCTTAGTTGTTGCTATTTTCCTTCTCAACACTGGTCGTGGCCTGAAAGCCATCGAGTTATGCAAAGAATGTTTGATTTTCTTACGTACTAAAGCATCGGGGAAAGAAAATCATTTTGGCAAAACAATTTACGGCGCGATTTACAGTATAATTTTCGAGGCATATTTTCTTCTCCCTGATTACGCGAATGCAATAAAATATGGAGAGGAACTTCTTGTCATTTACCAGGAGTGTGGTGAAACAGCCGAAGAAGGGAAACTTACCATAACACTAGCCGACATATATGAAGGTCAATGTAAATATTCCGAGGCAAGAGAACTTTACGAGAAAGCAATCGATATCATGAAAGAAACTGGTGATAGAGAGGGGCAAGCATACTCATATGGGCAATTCGGAAGTATGTCGTATCGTCTCTGCGAATATATTAAAGCGAAAGAATATTATGAGAAACGGCTTGCCATCAGTATTGAAATTGGCGACAGAGAAGGAGAAGCAACAGTTCATGGAAGTCTTGGAAAAATGTGTTATTCCCTTGGTGAGAAAGACAAAGCTAAAGAATTCCTAGAGAAAGCACTTGCGATCAGAACTGAAATTGGCGACAGAGCTGGAGAAGCAACATGTTACGAAAGCTTAGGAACTATGTTTATATCTCTTGGTGAATATGACCAAGCTAAAGAACATCTCGAGAAAGCACAGTCGATCTTAATTGAAATTGGCGATAGGAAGGGAGAAGCAAGCTGCTACGGTAACCTAGCAACTGTGTTTCAATATCTTTGTGAACATCACAAAGCCATAGTTGTTACTGAAAAAAAACTCGCAATTGAAACTGAAATTGGCGACAGAGCAGGAGAAGGCGGTTCATATATAAATTTAGGTGTTGTGTTTAGTTGTCTTGGTGAATATGACAAAGCTAAAAAATATCTCGATAAAGCACTTGCTATCACAATTGAAATTGGCGAAAGAGCAGGGGAAGCAACAGTTTACGGAAACCTTGGAAATATGTTCCATTCCCTCGGTGAGATCGACAAAGCTGAAGAATACTACAGTAAAGCACTTGTAATCAGAATTGAAACCGGTGACAGAGCGGGGGAAGCAACATGTTACGGAAGCCTAGGAACTGTGTTTCATTCTCTTGGTAAATATGAGGAAGCTGAAGAATATCTAGAGAAAGCACTTGCGTATAAAATTAAAATTGGCGACAAAGCAGGGGAAGGTTCGTGTTATAGAAACTTAGGAATCATGCTAAAAGATCTTGGTGAATATAAAAAGGCGGAGGAGTTTTTTAAGAAATCACTTACGATCGCAGTGGAAATCGGCGACAGAGATGGAGAAGCATCCAATTACCTATCCTTAGGAAGATTGTTTTATTGCGTTGGTGAACATGTCATGGCAGAAGGTAACCTGGAGAAGGCACTTTCGATAAGTCAAGACACTGGAACTGCTGCCATAGAGTTCCTGTGCTTTTGTGATCTCACATTAGTGAAGTTATCCCAAGAAAAGTTCCAGGAAGCGTCTGACTTTCTTTATCAAAGTATTAACAAAAGCGAAGATTTGCGTGGCTTTCTAAAGGGAAACGATCAGTTGAAGGTATCTTTTTCGGACGAAAACGTTTTTCCCCATGATTTGCTCAGGTTATTGTTTTGCAACGCTGGGAATCCTAATAATGCCCTTTATGTTGAAGAGCTGAAAAGAGCTAGGGCCTTGGCAGACTTGATGGCAATTCAGTACTCCGTTGAAATGCAAATCTCAGCAAATCCACAATCGTGGATTGGTATTGAGAACATTATGAAAAAAGAAAGTAACTGCGCTTGTCTTTACATTTCTTATCATGACCAAGATGTGTTTTTGTGGATCCTAAAGACAAGCGGACGCATTTACTTTCGAAGAATAACAGTAAATGAAGAAAATACTCGTGCCAGATTAGTTTCCATTCTGCATGGATGTTTGGCCAAAAGCTTCCGCAGCGTAGGTAATTTAACCCAGGAGGACTGCGAAGATCGATCTTTAAACGGTAGTGACCAGAAACCGAAATATTCTCTGGAGGACGTATTGCACTTTGAAGAAGATAATGACGACGAGATTAAAGATTCCGAGCAAAGTCTTCCTTTATTACACAAAATTACCATCACTCCTGTGGCTGACTTACTTGGGGAGCCTGAAATCATCATTGTTCCTGATCGTTCTTTTTACCAGGTTCCGTTTGCTGCATTAACTGATGAAGGCGGGAAGCATTTATCAGAGACTTTCAGGATCCGTATCGTTCCTTCGTTGACGACTCTCAAGCTCATTCAGGACAGTCCAGCAGACTATCACAGTCAGACTGGTGCACTGATAGTGGGTGATCCTGATGTTGGCCGGGTCCGTTACAAAGGTGATCGTAAAACCTTTTCACCATTACCTTGTGCAAGAAAGGAAGCAGGGATGATTGGAGAACTGCTTGGTGTACAACCTTTGTTAGGACAGTGCGCAACTAAGCAGGCGCTACTTGAGAGGTTGCATTCAGTGAGCCTCATACATTTTTCTGCACATGGAAATGCTGAAAGAGGAGAAATTGCCCTTTCCCCTCTACGCTCTACTAAAAAGATTCCAAAAGAAGATGCCTACCTATTGACAATGTCTGACATTTCAAAAGTTCAGCTGCGGGCTAAGTTGGTGGTACTTAGCTGTTGTCACAGTGGACGTGGTCAGATTAGAGCCGAGGGAGTGGTGGGAATCGCTCGAGCTTTCTTAGGATCTGGTGCTCGTTCAGTGCTGGTGGCACTGTGGGCCATACAAGACAGTGCAACCGAGCAGTTCATGAGATGTTTCTACGAGCACCTTGTTCGTGGGGAAAGTGCGAGTGAATCTCTTCATGAGACCATGAAGTGGATGAGAGGCAATGGCTTTACCAAGGTTTCCGAGTGGGCGCCGTTCATGCTGATTGGAGATAACGTGACATTTGACTTGGGAAAATTGAAGTAAGTATAGCATGAAGAACAAATTATGTTATCGTGTTTAACTAAAGCGAATGTACTGTGCAAGTTGGATCAAAAGTAAATTTTCTGAAATATGGTTAGAATGCAATTGTTACAGTATTTTGTTTTGTGTACATGTTAAGGTCAATTTTTTTGTTAGTAGCGTTTTTATGCTGCTTTTTCCTCCTATTCACGACTATTTTGCAGGATGCAAAATAGGAGTTAAGTGTGCGAGCGAGTTCATTCGCTCGCTCAGTCGATCCTTCCTTCCTTGGGTCATAAACTTTTGTTTGGTATTCCGATGATTAATAAGGGCTACTATGATGAAATTCGCATCTTTTCTTTCGTAGCAGTTTAAAAATGTTAACAGGTACTCTATATGAGAAGAAAAATCCGGTTTACAGTTTTCCAATATCTCTTTTCTTTCCAGAGATATTCAAGTTTTTAAAATATGTAAAGTAGCAAAGTAATGACGTCATAGACTCAACCAAATTCTGATTAAATACGAAGAAAGTGATATCTCAGCCAATTTGTAGTGATTCTTTGCAGTAATACTCTACTAGTTGTGTTTCACAATATGAACTTTACAACTTGGTTACCATGGCGGCATACAAGGTTCCAGGTCCTCCCAATTGTAAAGGCTTAATGGCCATTTCTGGCATTCTTTTTAAATATTTGTAAATAATGCTTTACATGCAAGATCTGGCAAGCATATCAATGGATTTGGCAGACGTCTTGCCTGGGTTTAATTTTTTCGAACTGAAAAATTCTAAAATATTAAAAACAAATTGATGAGGACTGGAGAAGAGTGAGTTGCCATGGTAACATAATTTTGTTACAACTGTAGGTGTGTCACCTGTGAAACTATTTTTTCTGCCAAGTTCCATTGGTCTCTGCAGTAAAATCACCAAGATAACTTATTTTTGTACTTGACAAAAAATTGGGTTGAGTAGATGACGTCATCAGTCCCGTAATTTGCATATTTGACGATTTTTTTAAGCTTAAATATCTCCGGAACTAAAATAGATATTCAAAAAAGGAAAACGGCATTTTGAGTCTTTCGTTAAATACTCATTAAAACGCCTAAAATTGCTACGGGTGAAAACTTGATCATATATAGTAGCACTTGACGATGAATTCGAAATTTTCAAAATGTCGACAAATGTGAAACGTAGTGAAGCAATGAGTGATGAGATAATTGCAGCTATGTAAAGAGCATGTGGTGCGAACATTTTCTTATTTAAAAATTGTTGTCCTTCCTACGAAATGAACGTGGGCTCCTGGAAAGCATGGGTTTTAATAACATGATGCATGCAATGGATGAATATTGAGCAAAATAATAAATTATTATAAATGGGAAGCACTTATTAGCTTCTTGGGGGGGAAAAAAAGAGGAAACACGTCGGAGGGAAAAAAGAAAAGAAAAAAAAAAAGATCGTGCGAGTGCCCGTCCGTGTATTGAACTCGCGCATCCCCTTTTTCAACACAGTATACCAACGCATTGAGCTAACTTAACACATTGGTCCGCAAAGCGTATATGTGTCTAGAGCGTTATGCATTATTGTATTGCGGAGTCAGGGCAGTGATTTGAGTGTGATTTTAAGAGGTTTAAGGAAGGGACAGAAGGAAGAAGTTTATTTTTGAAACAAAAATAAAATATTTTCATCCATTTTACTTATACTGATGCACGTATTTCATCACGCAAAATAGTCGTAGCCTCAAGGAGGCCTTTGATTCACAACGGTTTTCAAACTAGTTTCAGTTAGTTTTCGCGAGGAAAAGCAGTGTTTATGATAACCAAGAAACAGTTATGATCTACTGTCCTTTTTCGCCAGGCGTAGGGTCAAAATGTGAAGATGGGCGATGCGGGCGACCATCGGTACATAGTGGACTGGAGACTTAGATATAATGCAATGCCCTGATCCACTCCCGACAGAAGCAATTGGCTCACAAGTGCAATGGTCTATAATTTGGTTTGTCTTTTTTTCTCGTTTTAGGAAAACAAGTGAGCTCAAGGCAGACCCCGCAAGCAAGGAATGAAATGAGAAACTACTTGCAAATGTAAAAAAGCAAAGCCATTATTACAGGCCAACTGTCCATTTCCAGGATGCCTTTTATCTCTATTTAAAAACGAGTTTAGTGGATATCTTTTTCAAACGAAAATGAGTTTAATTTGTATGAAAATGGACATGCAGGTAAAACTCATTTGCATATGAATTGTTCGCTCAAAGACTCGTTTTGGCACAGAGGAGAAAGGCTACTCAAAAATGGTCTTTTCCGAATCTTCGTGGGAAACAATTCATATGCAAATGTGTTTCACCTGCACGTTCTTTTGTTGAAATCCAACTCTTTTAAATGAACAAATTTTCCGCAACGACAATTTTCCGATAATCACCAAAGGCTTTTGTTTCAAGAGGTAATGAGGAATTTGAAACGGCACCTAAGACCGATACGTGAGTGCAATGATTGACATCTTGAAGCAAAATTTATGATTATCGACGACGTCATAAAAATCATTCTCAAGTCCAAGTTGTGGTTGCCTGTTGAAGAACACGGACTGATTTAGATATAAGTAATATGTCAAGAACGAGGGCGAGTGCTGTATCACAGCTTCAAGACACCAAGAAAGAGATGAAAGCACGAGGCCATAGGCCGTGTGCTTTAACGTATCTGTTTTCTCTTGTAACGCATTTCTCCCGTGACTTGTGACAATCACAGGAATGCTTATTGTAATTTCCAATCTTTAAAATTCCATCTACAACACTGATCGCTCATCTAAACGTTGGCCATTAAAGTTAATTTAATTATTTTTTGTCAAATGTACATGGATTTTGAAATGTACAATGATTTAGCAATGATAATCGTTTTATAGATAGTCCTAAAGTACGGGTCAAACCTTGTAAGGTTTGCAACAATTTTGTTACGTGTAACCAAGTTCACAAAACACACATTCCACTGTAGGACTGTTCTGGTCGTTTTTTTTTTTTTTTTTAACTGACCCTTAGTACTAGTAACAAAAGAAAAGTTAGAATTTTAAGTAGAGTGGGGTCAGAAGTCATTAGTCAAGGAGTAATTTTATGATCCACGGAACAGTTGATCCTTTTGCAGGCAATAACTGGTTCACTGTGTTCTCAAATTTTTAATTTGTAATCAGCCAGATATAAAAACCGTTCTTTCTTAATAAAAGTTTTTTCGTTTCTTCTGAATGTTCTTTATTTCATTTTAACACGTTATTCATTCAGCACTTCCATTTTCTTTGCCAGTCCCTCTCCGATTGTTTGAAAGTCAGACAAGATGGTGGGATACGTTCGGGATGACCCAGCTATGGACCTGTTTGGACTGAAAACAGAAGGAAAACAAAGTTATGGCTACTAACTTAATAATTGCTTCCCTTAAAACAAGGATACACAGGCGCATTTCAAATTAATCACTGGTGCAATATTATGTTCTTTTATTATATAAACTTAAGTGAAATACTGAATGGAAGCAAATCGACAAAAATGGTATCAGACATGTGCGGATAACGACGATATCACAGACGTGGATAACGCCGGGATAGGGTTTCATCAATTTCATACAAATCGATATACCACTACATTTTATATACAAAAAAATACATGGTCGCTTGGAGATGCAAAATTTCTCTTCTCAGATTAAAAAATATTTTTCTCCTGCACTGCGCTCAGTCGTGAAATATTTTTTCAACACTCGAAAAGAAATTTCGTATCTCCGCGCGGTCATCTAATATCTTCTATACAGCTCTATCAAGAAGGGTTGTTGTAGAAAAGCTCACAAGTGCAAGCGACAAGACCGAAAAGTAGTGTGGGTAGAAGTATAGAGCTACTGCACGTGCTGAATGTGAATACTGATAACGAAATTACAAAGGCGAATTGCATGTTTACTTTCTTTTCAAACATGTGGAAACATGGTACGTTTAACCACGTTGAATTTTATAAGAATTTTCCGAACTCAAAGACATGCGACAGTAAAAGTGAAGCTTAAGAGAAGAACAACAATTTCTTCGCGTGCAAAAATACAAACTTGTGCAATTCCTCTAGGCCAATATGCAATATTCCAGTGAATACCCAGACCGCCTTCAAATCTTGTCGCGTGCACTCTGTTGCTTTCTTCCGACAACCTTTCTCGACATAGCTGTATTCAATTCGCGGAAAACACAGATATCACTGTAGCTTAGTGACCAACCTTTTCACTCGTTTTAGGACTGGGTAATGGTATCTTGCACTGCGCGTGTAGCACCTGATAAACGCAAACAACTTGACACAAACAAATAACAAATTACACTCTCAAAAATAGATTGATTTGAGAATTTAGCCCAACGAGTTTCATTGCGTTCTGAATTGCCACCATTCGTTTATAACCCTATTATTACTGCAGACTTTGTTTTTAAAACTATTAGATATGCGCCCCGTATAATAGCAACTTGGCAAAGTGTTAGATTACTTTTTGGCATCTTTGCGCAAATCTTAATGTTAACGTTTGAGAGGAGGGTGGGGGGGGGGTGCATCAGATCACGCGTTCAGACAACAGTTGCGCCAACACCTAACGTTTGGACAAATGGAGTTTTTTGCTAAAAAAAAAGACAACAAAACATTTGATTTATACGCTTTCAATGATGTAAGTTTAATTCATGGCCCTCTACCGCGACTTACAAGCGCAAGTTAAAACTATTGATCGCAAATCGTGTCACTGATAACTCGCGAACGCAGCTCGTAACTCTAGATCGCGACTTATAACTAATGAAGCTATTTAACTTTATTATTGCTTTTTCTGTCCGACTAGTTGGGCGATACTAAAACAATTAGACCCTTCGCCCTCAAGGGCCACAGGTCAATAGTATCGCCCAACTAGTCGGACAAAAAAAGCAATAATAAAGTTAACAAATGCAAGTTGAAGAAAGATTTATTTGGGAATAAAACGAAAGAAAGCGTCACGAATTTTGCTACTCGATGACTATTACTAATAGTCCTCTAGTAGCGTAGCCAATCAAAATGCAGGATTTGCATTAGTCCACTAGTTGGGTGATACTAAGTTTATTTATTTGCCAAAGCAAAATGTTATCTGGCGATGAAAAATATCAAGATGTCCCATACATGGCTTACGCACTTGTCGAACGTGTTTTACTCTTCATATCGTTATGTTTACAGAGTTTAACCACGCGATATTCTTGTATGAACCTATGAGAGTATATTTATTCAAACGCAACATCCCTTGCCAGCATGAACCCAAACATTTTAGAAACGCAAGAGTGGCAGATGCGTTATTTCCCGTTCTAGTTCTTTAGCATTTTTGTCGCAATCAGTTTGAAGCTTTTGAGTGATTCATTCATGCAAAATCTTGATTCTAAACACAAGACCGCCCTGGCGGAGAAAAGTAAAGGTATGCATGAAATGTTGCTATAAAAACTGGCATTACCCAATAGAAACCAGAATAAAAAAATGTCCACAATAAACAGGTTTCTCTTTCGGTCCTGATAGAATCAACTTGGTTAGCCACTCAAGGCGGAAGAATATTTTGTTGTTGCCTTTCCAAACCTCTAAGCCAATCATCTTGCAGAATATTACACGTGTCATTTTTCTTCCAAGGAGTATGCTTTTGTTGAATTTAATAATTCACATGGTCCAAAACCGAGCTAAAACGATTTTGATACAAAAGAAAAGTGGCCGGTTGATCAAAGAATTGCTAAGACAACAAAGCGAAGGGGCGAGGGCGAAAAAGGATGAAAGATAAAAAAAAAAAATGGTGGAGCGCGAAGGTCACCTCTCCCCATTTGCCAGCCCGTACGAAAAAAATAAAATTTGCCTCTGCGGAGGAGAGAGACCTGGGGACGAGGTTGGCGTAGGAGAGGGAACCGGTTGGTAAAGAGTTGGTGTTTTGATATTTTTATCCGGTGGGTAGCGTTATTCCGGCTTTTTAAAAACAATAGATGAGTACAAATCACCTGTTCTCCATTACCCAACCCCCTCCCGGTTCTGTTATGAAACAGAAAAGAAAGTGACGAGAGCAAGAAAGATGGCTGAGGAGGGGGAGGGAGGGGGATTGAAGAATAACTACTGTTGGGTGCGATCTTGCTATGGAAACGCTTCACCCAGCAAAACACACGTCCGATTTTGATTGGTTAATAACTTCACTTGTTAAAATCGATTGATGAAGAACCCAATAGAAAGATAAGCCTAGTGTGTTGAATTCAAGACCGGCTTTATCCAGGAATAACAGAAATCTAAGAATAAGATGCTCAGGCAAGTCATTCTTTGACGTCCATACTTATCTATGTTTTGAAAAGGTGTGGACTGATATTCGTCACAGTTGCAGATAAAAGATAACAAGCGTAAAACAAAACGCTGTAGCATGAAAGCGCGCTGGAACAAAACTGAGAGGTGATGGTCCTTGATTACATGAACGGAGGTCTGCGTGCACCCAGTATTGAGGTTATGGCCAAATCACTTAGACTAGCATGGCTCTCAAGACTGTTAAAAAATGAGCAATCATGTGACGAATCCTGGAAAGTAATTCCTAACTACTTCTTGGACAAATACGGCGGTCTTAATTTTTTGTTGAGATGCAATTACAATGAAAAATTTCTAAAGCGCACCACGTTACCTCTATTCTATAGGTCTATTTTACAGTATTTTGTAGAACTTAAAGCAGCCCACAAATGTATGAATGGGCAAGAATTAGTGTTGTTCAACAACAAAGAAATTTTAATTGAAAATCAAACCATATTTTACGAAGACTGGTTCCAAAAAGGAATTTTCCTCATACAGGATCTTTTAAAAGACAATGGCAAATTTTTTACTTATCCGGAATTTGTCCAAAAGTACGAGGTTAAATGCAATTTTCTAATTTATATGCAAGTGGTCTCAGCAATCCCAAAAGAGCTTGTCAAAAAGGCAATGGAAAAACCACTAGACAAAAGCACCTTTCTAGGCGAAGATGTTTTCCAACTCTCGCCAAATACTGTAATAAACCTACTCAAAATGAAGAACAAAGATTACTACTGGCTTTTAATTAACAAAGACAATCAAGAGATAAAGGCTGAAGTGAAATGGTCTCGAGACTTACAATTGGAAGAAATTAGCTTAGATGATCTGTTCAGCCGTGTTAAAAATGTTTGCAAAGAAAACAAACTGAAAGAATTTTACTTCAAACGTATTCATAGAATAGTAGTTACCAAAAAAGAACCTTCTTTCTTCGGTATAGAAGACGACATGTTTTGTATATTTTGTCAAGAACCTGACTCAATAAGTCACACTTTCTTAAATTGCAAGTGGTCAATTCAGTTCTATTCAGAGGTTGTTAAGTGGTTTAACAAAGAAAATGTCACCTCCTTCTCGCCAAGCCCCGTAGAAATACTGTTCGGAAAAAAATCAAATAATTACTCTCAAGGCTCGTATAAATTGTTAATGAAATTCAATTATACACTCCTATTTGCCAAATACTACCTATATACACAAAAGCTACTTTAAAAAGAAATAAATATGAAAGAGTATGCAAGGAAACTCACTTTTAAATATCAAATTGAGAAGCTACCTTGACATGCAACAACGCTGTTCTCTGGCCCTCTCCGCTACTCTTATTCTTAGTTAAAAGAAGAATACAGTGTGGTAAATACTCCCTTTTGTCTTTTTTATTTGTTTAGTGTTTGTACTTTTTTACGCGACGATATGTGTTACTTTAAGCAACTTCTTGGAATGTAGAAACGCGCACTAGAATTACAAAAAACAACATTGTCAATAAATTAATGGTTGTAAAAAACAGTGTTTAGGTTTATAATGGTATAAAGTGTAATTATGCTTAGGCGCCATATATTATTAGTAATGTAAGTAGTTCTACGGTAATAATATAACTGTATTGCAATTGTATTGTCGTGTGAGCAACCACGTCGTTTTGTAATTGTATTAGTATTGTAACTGTATTGTAAGCAATAAAGAATTAAAAAAAAAAAAAAACTGAGAGGTTTCCACACAATTCCAATGGACTCTCCTCCATAAAAACTAATCAGTCATACTCACGCCTTTTCCTACTCAACTCTTGTTGGTTCGCACACTCTTGACGGCTGCAGGGTTGAAAAGTCATTTTAGGCATTCTGGTAGAAGTTTTGTACTATTATACATGCCGTCACTTGAAGTAAAGATATTACAGAATAGGTTTGAGCAGAAACGCTCAAAATCCCCCATGATACGTCGGAGGGATTGTTATTAATGGCGGTTCTGTTGTATTTTACAGTAAAATTGTTGGTGGTATCAAAAGTTCATTCTGGTGGCATTGAATTAATACACAACCTAGACTAAAACAAAAATACAAATAACGAGTGGAAAAAAACGCTTCTGTAAAGGACGCTTTTTGAAGGAAGGGGGAAGATCGACAAGCAAATCGTTCTCGTGTTATAGTGATATGGAATACAGGGAGGCAAATCTTGAATACGTGATATTCTCATGAGCTCGTTTAATGCTACTTTCTTTCTTGAATGGCCCTGGATTTTTAACGTTCATTTAGTCTCCTTCGCAGCCGTTTCTCGAGATGTCACGCAACGGCCAAAGAAGGGAGGCGCGTTGCGTGACATCCCATAAAGGAGACTACGACGTCGGGAGCCCCCGAGTGTTTCGTAGTTTCGCTTCGCATCCCCTTCGCGTGGTAAGTTCAACTTTAATCTTGTATTATATGAACTTTTTCTTAACCGATTCAAAAAACATATATGTATTTCGATTGCCCATATTCGTAAGATCACAAAGCGACGCTTTTAAATAATCGCAAACACGAACATTTGCTTTTTGACACAAAGCTGTTTGGTTCTTTGATCTCGTCTGACATCGCCGAGAAAGACGGAATAAATAAATCGATCAAATTGTGTGAGATACATTATGAAGTGAACGCAAAATAGTAATATTACGTCCTTCTTTGTCTGGAAATAAGAATGAAGAATTACAACAGACCGAGCAAAAGCAGTTCTTCTTCAATGTGTTGCTGCCGTATTTGTCTTCACAGTAATTAAGTCGGTCTCCATGTTGGAAACTGCAATATGTGAATTTGATTTATAAGTTAAAATGCAAATTGGGAATGATTAAAAACAAAAAATAGGAATACGTATCCCTTATGTAATTAGCAAAAGAATTTGAAGAAAATAGCGCCGTGATGTTGAAACTTTAGGCTTAAATATTTCGATCTCAATTTGCATTTTGTTTCTCTGCCGTTGTCTGGCGGGGAACGTCCCTCGGTGTAATTTTACTTTCAGTTTCATAGCAGAAGATCGAGAAGCCTGGAGCACGATAAGTATATATCTTATTCTTTGTCGTACGATGCCCGTGACTGATAGCATTGCATACACTATACGAAAGCCGGTGTTAAACACATTACATGTGATATCTAGTGGAACATAAAGCATATTTTAATAAATCGAGTGACCGATGAGGGCTCAAATTGTATCAAGTCACGTGAGACAATCAAGTATTGAAGTAACGGCAGATTCTGCTTTTAATTATTATTATTATTTTTTTTTGAGTACAAATTCTTCTTCTTTGGGCACTTTTAAAGATTTAAGATTAATTAAAAATGAAGCAGTATTGCTAGTTCGATTTCTCTGATAACTAAGTTTATAAAGCCACAAAGCGACAGTTTAATAATCGCAAACCCGAGCATATGCTGTAAGACACAAATCTGTTTGGTTAAATGATCTTGTCTTCCACCATCGAGAAAGAAGGAAGAATAAAATCGATCAAATCGTGCAAAATACGTTACGAAGTGACAAATAACAAATTCATGATCTTACATAATTAAAATAAGAATGAGGAATAACAGACTGAGCAAGAGCAGTTTCCCTTCAGCTGTTGCCTTGTTTGTGTTCACAATAAATCGGTGTCTGTATGGAAACTGCAATGAATTTAAGTTATAAGTTCAAACGCAAATTTGAAAAGATGAAAAAAAAAAATAGAAATATCCCTTCTGTAATTAACAAAGAATTAATTTAGCACTGGGACGTTAAACATCAGTAGAAAGGCTTTAGGTTTAAATATTTCAATTTCAATTTGTATTTTTTTTTGTCTGCACATTGGTTGGCAGGGAAAGTCCCTGCGGAGTGTATTTCATTTTATCGCTTTATCCGTTGCTTTTGGTTTCGCTTATACCAGAAGATCGAGAAACCGAGAACGATTATTTTTTATCTTGTTTCTAATCGTTAGCTGTTCGTGACTGATAGCTCTGGATATACTTTTTTGCCGCTGTTAAACACTATAAAATCCTTGATTTACATAAATCGCGTGACATAAATCGCGTGATTTTAGTGAGGATGTGAGCATTAATAGAAGCAGGTCAAGCCAATGAGAACTGTTGTTGAGTAACGGCAGAATATGCTTTTAAAACTTTCTCTTTTTGTATTTTTACTGCAACAGTTTACCCCTCTGCAGTGCCAGCTCATGAAGTTCTAAATCTGCGCTGAATTGTCAGAAAAGTCCAAACTTTGAGATTTCCGAAGGTGTTCCGATTAAAACACGAGTGCCACGCGGGCTAATATTAAGTGTGGTAATTACGGGATATTAGGTGTTTGTGTAAACTATGCAAGAGTAATAAAGGTGCACTCAACGATCAACAAAATAACCTTTTAGCGAAAAAAGGCAAAAATTCACTCAATAAAATATAAACAAACCATAAACAATGTTTATTAGTGATTTCCCTCCAAGTGACGCTGTCAAAATTGAAAACGTCGGTCCGACGTTTTCGAATTTTAGATCACTTCTTTCCTACCCGTCCGTAGACAAACCAGTTTAAAACAACTTTTGTGACCAGTACAGTGCACTTAGCAAGGTTAGGCAACTATTAGTGGATTTCCAATTACTACCAACACCACATCACATTTTCAGGTAGCACTAAATCTTGGTGAGACTGCTCATTTAATGTTGAGATCAGAAAAGAACAATGTAGAGCACAATGCTGTCGATTTTAAAGAGAAAAATATACCACCAAAATATAATGTACTGTAAACATATGCAAATGCAAACAAATGATTTGTGTCTACGACTTGAATCTTTTCAGCTGTTGTGTTGACTGGGGCCACAGGGTCCGTGCCACACGTAAACACTTCAAATTACGCGCCATATTTTATTCAGTCATGAATGTTCCGTACACTTGTCGATGTCAGTCGTTGCGCTTCATGTATACGCTTTAAATAAATCAATAAGGATTGCCAAAGGTGTCCCGCGACCTTAACCACCAGTTCTTCCTGTTTAACGAAACGCTACCCTTTGACAACAAATTTAACGCCTCTCTGGTTTGCACTAATTATCTCGACCAAAGACGAAAACAAAGAAAGACCAGATTTGAGATGCTAACTCTTAGGTAGTAATTTGAGAGTAACACTCGAATAACATGGTTAAACATTCTCGACTTACCACTTTTAAATATCTTTTGCGATTTGTTAAATTAAAAAGGAATACAAGCGTTGCGTTTTCAACTCTAGGGAGCAGTAATTACCCTATTTAATACCCTTGTTTCACAGAAATCTTTCAAAATCATTCGTAATTGTTCCAAATCAATCCAGACCTATTGGCGGAAGAACTACTTGTGAACAAACTCGGTCTTCATAGTACTGCCAAGCAGAAGGTTAGGATCAAACCTTATCACAGGATAATAAAGAAAGTTAATCAAAGGTTGACGGAAATCAAAATGCGGATTTCTTTCCTAGCAAAACTAGATGATGCAATAAAATAATGAGAGATGAGAGACTTTATTATTTTCCTGTCTTAGAAGCACATTTGGGGGGAGGGAGCGGGGGACCCAGTTTCGAATCGCGCAACGGGCGTCATATCTGGATTGAGTTTGTTGTTGTTTCTCTTCCTTGCTCGGAGGATTTTTCATCGGTGTTACCGGTTTTCCTTCCTCGACAGAAACCAATAGCACTTCCAAATTCCGTTTCCATCTGGTATACACGGCGCCACAAGCTTCTGGCCTTAAATACAACCGTGCTTAAATAAAAGTAATTTATTACTTTTTTAGCTGGTTATTTTAACCTATTGTCACAGTTCTGTTATACTGTTGAGTTATGTAGAATGAAATTTATTATCAGTCCTATCTGTTATATTAGTATGGGTAATCAAATGGTAACGAGTGAAAATAGGAAATAATTACACGCGCGTTTTGTCAAAGTTCTAATAAATTATTAGAATTTTGACAAAACCCAAGTGAAATTATTTCTTAATTTCACGGGTATACCATTTTGTTACCTTTTAATACCATGGGTGACAAATTACGCTTACAGTCTGAGCTTTGTAACTTGTTTATGAACGAACCGGCTGGTAAACGACGCCCGTATAAAAGGCTCAAAAATCCGCTCAGTGCCATTCATGTTATCGTTAAAAGTTTATAACAACGACCAAAAAAACTGGCCAAGGTGATATTCAAGCGAAAATGTGCAAAGTTGAAGCTTTAAGAGGCGGTCTCTGTTAAAACCACCCGCTCAATTTCGCGTCAAAAATAATTTTGCCTGAAACTCTGTCAACTGAAAGACTTTACCCAGGAAAGAACTAAAACAGATTTGATTTGATTCGAAATTATTTTCGGGCCGCGTTAGGAGCCATTAAATATTTCTCCTGGTCAGGGCCAGTCGCAACGTCTCGAAAACTTAAAAATAGGCCTTTTTTGTGACACTGCACAATTTTCCATTCGCATCTTTTAGCCACGAATTTTATATCAATTTGCTCATAAACCTTTCTAGTTTCTCAAGAAAGTTACAATTGTCCCCTCAATTTATCTGGCCATATTATGAACACTACTAATCGATATCGACCGATGGCTGAAAATTGCCTAGATTTAGAAGCTGATTTTACAAATTTGGCACCTGCTTGATGTCTCTATTCTATACAGCCGAAAAGTGCCGTCCTTCATCTGCAAAAATATGCAAAATCCCAATGTCCGTTTGTATCAGCACGTGTACAAGCATTTGAGATTTTTTCGCCGGCGTCGAAATCAACATATCTCAAGCAGATTGTGTCATTAATACAGCTTACCTGCTTAGCTATTCGAGCTTACATGTATGTCCACCTTTTACATGTATGTCCACCTTGAGATGTTTTTCAATCTCCAGGCTGTTTCCTCGGAGGTCCGCATGAAACCTCATGTCAGTACAACCGCTAGCAAGGGTTTTGAATGAGGTCTTTGGCATTTTGGGGAAAAGTAGAATTTAATGCGAATTCATGACAAAGGGGGAGGGGGCACTTTGTCACTAAAGAGTCTCTGGCCAGGTTATCATAGCTTTCTGAATGCAGGAATAACATCAACCCTGACCAGTTGCAAACGTGTCACGTAAGTCAGCTAAGGGGAACTGTGCGCGAATGTGAGCTGATCCTTAACAGGTCCGGGTTGCAACTCGACCTATCCTCGGATCAGCTTCAAAAACAACGGATGTGTGAGGAAAATTGTTTTGAAATGGCGGACGAACTCGACGGAACAACTTGTACCCATTTTTCAGTGTTGACCGAAAGTAATTATACATACATACATACATACTTTATTGACTTTCCCCTTAGAGGCTTTTCAAAGACAATACAATAATAATTTAAAACTACTTAAAAACTCTAAGATAATATAATTCTAGTTAAAATTAATTAACTAGAATTAGGAATCTATAAAATCCTTGATAAGTTTACGTTTAAGATAAAACTTAAAAGCAGATACTTTCTCGAGAGTTTTTAGAGAGCTATCCATGGAGTTCCAGATACTGACTGTTCTGTAGTAGAACGTTCTCTGACCACTGGCAGACTTGAAAAGAGGAATGTTCAGCATTTGTGAACTTCTTGTGGCACGTCCGCTTATTTCTCCTCGCTTACTGAACTGGGAAGACAGGTACTCCGGCACGCGAGATGATAGACATTTGAAGGCCATTATACGATTAAACATATTATACAAGAAAACATGGAAATTGACTCTTCAAACGGGAAAACTGCTCCACAGCAATGTCTGAGTGTGAAAAGCCAGATAAATACTGGCGGCCACGTCACACTTGCCAGTATCCACTGCATTCCGGCAGGAAAAACGGTTGAAGACCAGAAATGCGGTTAATCCTGACATGTCAAGGGAAATCAGCACTATGTATGGCGGACAACAGTTCACGACAGGTTCCGTAAGTCTGCTCTATTGTAAATACTTGCTTTCCTATTGCAAATACTTACTTTCCTGACAATGCTGTGCCGACTTTTAGAGCGATAAATAAGCTAAATTATTATTCCACTATTGCGCCATATGCATTTTACCATATTAGGGCAAAAGAACGCGCAAAATATACCACGTTATTACACTGTAGAACAGCGCAGAAATACGGACTGAAAGCGGAGCGACAAAATGGCCAAACCAAACTTTATTTTTATTGGAATAATAAATCCCTTATTTGATGGTTTAACATATAATGCGAGCGGACATTTTACTGATCGCAAATTAAAACAGCATTTATGCTAGTTATTCGTAAAGTTAATTTCGTTTTGTGTGCAGAAACATAAGCCCTTTTCATTCGTATTTTCAATCTTCAGTTGAAAGATTAGTTTTTCAAAGCGGAAGTCTTCTGAAGCTAACTATATGACACACATAGGGGTTACTGGTTCTGGCGCAAAAAAAAATAAAGATACAAAACAAAGCTGAATTAACAGGAAACTCGGCTCCCATGCTCGCCTCGTTTCCTGTTAAATCAGCTTTGTTTTGTATCTTGATTTTTTTTCCCGCCAGAACCAGTAACCCCTATGTGTGTGGTGGTATTAGAGAGAAAATAAGCAAGCAAGGAAGTAACAAAGAGCGAGCGGATGTGTCACAAAAATTATTATTTTCTTTTGAAGAAATGTATGCACTGTCTATATACAAAAGTGCGCCAGAATTATTTTCCATTTGAACAATTATCTGCACTTGTATATACGGCGAGATGGCAGCCGCGAGATTTTCGTCCAATGTTCTGCAAATGTTTTACGGTCCAATAACGAGGGAGCAAAATAGAAATCTTCCTCAACCATTACAACATGAACGTGTTCCTGTACGTGATGTGTTTAAAATAAGTCAGAGTAATTTTCAGGAATGGCTTCGTGTTTGGATAATGAATGTATCTCAAACAAATCCAAACAATAAAGATATTCTGGTATTTGCAAGAGAAAATAAAGAAAAGTACACTAATTTGATTGAACAGGAAACCCTTAAGTTGGGCAGCGTAAAGGTTAGCTTCGGGCTAAAAGTAAATTTTGAAATAGAAAGAAACGGAGAAACGCAAGAAATGTCACACTATTTCAAAGAGGACCAGCCGCACGTTTTTACCAGGTATGACAAAAAACAGATAGAACAAAAATATGAAGAATTCATGGGAAGAATAAAGGGAGAAATAGAAAACTGGTCATTGCAAGGATCAGGATGGGAAATTGAAAGTATAGAGCTAGCATACGTGAACGTTGCAAAATATCAGCCACTGCGCGGAGGAACCTATTTGCCACTTCCAGCCGATCTAGCAAAAAAGAAGGCAATAATAAATGTGAAAAACAAAGACAACGAATGTCTGAAGTGGGCTCTAGGAGCTGCTTTATTTCCTCCAAAAGATGGGAAGGACCCCCAAAGACCAAGCAAATACCCCAAAAATGACGGGATAAATTACAAGGGGATAGATTTTCCGACACCGGTAAAACAAATCGACAAGCTTGAAAAACAAAACCGAAACCTGGCAATAAACGTGTTCGGATGGGAAAAAGACACAGTGATTGTGCACAGAATAAGCAGTAAAGAAAAAAGCGTAAAAAGAATAAACCTGATGTTGATTGAAAAAGGCGAGAGACAGCATTACTGTTGGGTAAAAAGAGAAAGCTCCTTGTTGTTCGATAAGGCAATAAAGAATAAAACTTTCTACTGCATGAGGTGCTTAACACGTTTCACAAGAGCGCAAACGCTGGTGGAACACGAAAAGTACTGCAATGGAGTGAACGGTAGGCCAACAAGGATTGAGATGCCAAAAGAGGGGGAAAACATCCTCGCTTTTCAAAATCATCAGAAACAGATGAAAGCGCCCTACGTGATATACGCGGACTTTGAGGCACTGGTAAAAAAGATACAAGGCTGTGAACGCTACTCGGAAAGCGAGAAAAAATGCAAAAGTTACACAGAAAAGACCGAGTGGCATGAAGCGTGCGGGTATTCATACATTGTTGTGAAAAGCGACGGAGAAGTAACAGGGTCAAAAGTTTACAGGGGCGAAAATGCGGTAAAGTCATTTCTGGAAAGCATAGTGCAGGAAAAGGAAAAAATAAGAGAAATGCTCGCCCAACAGAAACCAATAACAATGACACACGAAGACTGGTATAACTTCAAAAACGCATATAACTGCCATATCTGTGAAAAGAAACTGGTAAAAGAAAACTATTGGGATTCATTGCCGGTATACACTAAAGGTCTTATATCAGGGGAAGAAGAATACCAGGGCCAATATCACAAGAGGTGCTTTTTTCATGAGCAAAAATATCAAAGGAAAGGATTAGAACCATTGTCATGTTATGTAACAGAAGAAGGTGAAGAATTTGAAATTATAATACTAAAATACCGGAGCAAAAGGACAAGCAGAAAGCAAAAAAACAAACCGACTGTTATTTATGCAAAAAGCCACTGCTCCAAAAGAACTACAGAGACGCGGTAAAAGACCATTGCCACATAACGGGTAAGTACAGAGGAGCGGCGCACAGCAACTGTAATCTCAAACTGAGAATAAACCCCAAGACGGACCAGATACCAGTTGTATTTCACAACCTGAAAGGTTACGACGCGCACCATTTAATGCAGGCGATGGCAAATTTGAAAAAAGAGGTGAAATGTGTCGCAAACAACATGGAGAAGTACATAACCATTTCGGTTGATGGTTTGCGATTTATAGACAGCTTGAACTTTATGCAAGGAAGCTTGGACTCGTTGGTAGAAGTAATAGTAAAGGGGGTAGAAGAAGCCACATCAGAATTAAAAGACAGAGAGCTGCAGTACAAAAAGAAAATTAAGGAGGAACTCAAAATAACATCAACATTATCAAATGGCAGTGATCTGCTTTACAAAAAGGGAATTTACCCATACGAGTACATGGATTCATGGGCGAAATTCAGCGAAACAAGTCTGCCCAAAAAAGAAGACTTCTACAGCAAACTCAACGATGAACACATTACAGAATATGAGTACGCTCACGCGAAGAAAGTATGGGAGACTTTTGATTGTAAAACATTGGGGGATTACCATGACCTTTACGTGAAAACGGATGTAGCACTGTTGGCAGATGTATTTGAAAATTTCCGTAAATTGTGTTTGCGGCAGTACAGTCTTGACCCTGCGCACTATTTCACATCACCAGGCCTCTCATGGGACGCACTCTTGAAAAAGACGGGTGTCGAGCTTGAGTTGTTAACAGACCATGAAATGCATATGTTCGTGGAACGAGGAATTCGCGGAGGAATCTCGATGGTAAGCAAAAGACACGCAAAGGCAAACAATCCTTTGGTATCAGACTATGACGGAAGAAAACCAAACAGTTACATTATGTATCTGGACGCGAACAACCTGTACGGCTGGGCAATGAGCAAGCCTCTCCCCAAAAGCGGATTCAAATGGAAACGCGTTATGCCGACAGAGGAGGAAATCCTGAACAAAAAAGAAAACGCCAAGAAAGGCTGGATCCTTGAAGTTGATTTGGAGTACCCGGCGGAGCTGCATAAAGAACACAACAGCTACCCGCTAGCGCCAGAGAAAAAGGTCGTGAAAAAAGAAAACATGTCGGACTACCAAAATAATCTGATAAAAGAATTGGACCTGAAAATCCCAAATAGCAAAAAGCTGCTGCTGACACTTGAGGACAAAAAAGACTACGTGGTTCACTACGAAAACTTGAAGTTCTATCTGAAGCAGGGGATGAAACTGAAGCGCGTAAAAAGGGCGCTGGAGTTCGAACAAGAGTGTTGGATGGAGCCGTACATTCGGATGAACACAGAATTCAGAAAGCAAGCAAAGAATGACTTTGAAAAGAACTTTTACAAGCTGATGAATAACTCAGTTTTCGGCAAAACCATGGAAAACCTGCGCAACCGAGTAGATATAAAAATAGTCCGCAGCAATGAGAAAGACAAAATAAGGAAATTGGTCGCAAGCCCTCTGTACGCAAGGCACGTAATATTTACAAACGACCTGGTGGGCATTGACATGCACAAAAGCCGCCTGCTGCTGAACGAGCCGGTCTACACAGGAATGACAATCCTTGACAAAAGCAAGATACTGATGTACGACTTCTTTTACAACCACCTGAAAAAGCAGTACGGCGAGAAATGCGAGCTCCTGTACACTGACACGGACAGCCTGCTGCTGAAGATAGAAACAGAGGACGTCTACAAAGACATAAAAGCAAACGAAAACTTCTATGATACATCAGACTACCCGAAGGAACATCCGCTCCACTCAACAGTGAACAAAAAGGTTTTGGGAAAAATGAAAGATGAGTGCGCGGGGACCCCAATATCGGAGTATGTAGGCCTGAGGTCAAAAATGTACTCAGTCATGAAGGCAGACGAAAGCAAAAAGGGAATAGACAAAATAAAGAAAGACTTCCCTGAGGCGGAAATAAAAGAGTGCACCTGCGAAGGAAAAAAAGTGCAGGCAATAATGGCAAAAGACGCAGAGTTGTTCAAAAAAATAAAAAAGAAACATCCGAAAGCAATAGTGTCGCAATGCTGTAAAATGATAAAAGTGGACGAAATAAACGTAAAAAAAGCAAAAGGCGTGAAAAAGAACGTTGTTAAGAAACAGATAAAGCATGAGCAGTACAAGCAGGTGCTGTTCAGCAAAGAGCAGATGTGGCACGGAATGAACATTTTGCGAAGCGAGGGGCACGAAATCTACGGCATGCATGTAAATAAAATTTCACTGCCCCCGTTTGATTCAAAGCGCTGGATAGATGACGACGGGGTAAATACAAAGGCTTACGGGTACAACAGCGCAATGGAAGAAATGGAAGCTTTATTAGCTACTACAGAAATGGAAGAAATAGAATTAACAAATACAGAAATGGAAGAAATAGAAGAAGCGTTAAAGCTCTGGAGGTAATTGTGTGTTTGGAGGCACAACAAGCAGTTCTTCACGCACGAAGCCGCGCTTGGGCCCGTCATGCAAATAGTAGAGAACAGGCTGTTTCGGTTTGGTAAAAGATCGTTCAATGTTGTAAACTTTCAAAGACCAGATTGGATCAGTGGCTCTTTTCACACCACCTTCAAGCTCACCAGGTTGGTACAAATACCTAACATTCACAATAGAAGGGAGCTTTTTTTCGCTTTCTCCAACAGGTCTCAAATATTTTGTTGACGGTACGGAAGTCACATTTTTTTCTTTGATGGCAACTACAGGTTTCTTGCCGATAAGGCTTGTGACTTCATTGTTCAGAGCGGCTACAACTTCAGGAAGTCTTTTTACCCACGCCGTGGACCGCTGGCCCTCAGGTTTTCGCATTTCAACTGCGTACTGGTGCCCAAACAAGCGCTCAGCCAGGGTGCGGTTAAAACGTTCAACAATGGCCTGATCACGGTGAATGTCAACTCGCCCACGCCTAATATATGTTTTGTGATTTTCCATTTCTTTTGTAACAGCGCCCATGAATTCGCGCCCGGGGTCAACCTGCAGCAGTTCAGGCCATTTCAGAGGTGAGCGTTTGTAAATTCTCTTAAAAGCAAGGGCAACTTCATCAGAGTTTTTAGAGGTTAAGGGTTCAGCTTCTTTGAATCGGCTGGCAACATCAACAACGGTGAGTGCGTATTTAAAAACTTTGCGCCCGCGTGGTAGTTTGTCATGTGGCAAAAAAAGAAGATCCGCCTGATGCACTTTGTTTGGTGTAGGAACGTCGAATTTCGGCCGAGGAATGCGCTTCGGTGCTGGGAGGAATATCTGCCAGAGTGCTTGCTTGAACAGCCACTTTTTTGCGGTTTCTTCTGGTGCCTTGGCAGCTTCGGATAATTTTTTTATCGCGGCAAAACCTTTCCAGTAGCCCCCAGGGCTATAGTATATCTTTGCGAGTTTGGCATCCATCTATAAGTAAGGAATTAAAAAAGTTTAAAATCATGGGGTGTGAAACCCCACCACTAAAGGAAACGAAAGGCAGCGTAGCCCAGAGCAAGAGCCCCAGCGCCCACGAACATGAGTTCACCATTTTTTTGCTGCTGGCTTGGTTGATAGAAATCTGAGAACTTGGGTTCTTTGGGGGGTATCATTTGTTTGTCAGGGTGCGCTTTGTTATACAGTTTGAAGGCGTAGTCAGTGTTGGTAAAGTTCTGCTTGGCCTGCTCTTTTATTTGCGTATTAGTCGCAATCCAGTCTAGAAGTTTGGTGCGGTCACGGGAGTATTTGGCGTAAGCCGCTTGATATGCCTCGAGAGCTTTATCATGTCGTACTTTTTCGTCAAGTGCAGCGTCACCTCCGCCAAGTGCCTTAGCAAGATAATTGCCGCCGATAAAAGCCGCAGCATTCAACACAGCCCCACCAACCATAATCGCGATACTTGCCATTGTGATATATTAAAAGAGCAGAGTTTTTTTCAAATCATTAATTTATCAACAAAGTTGATGGGGTGTGGGGCTTACCCCACTTACATGCTGGTGGGAAGGATTTTTTGGTCCTCGAGGTACTGTTTGAGCGCAATGCTACCTGCCATGACGGCGGTGAACTTCACGTAGTTCATAGCACTGCTGCTGGGGTCAGAAGTAAAATTCTCTTTCACAACCTTTTTTGCGACCCAGCCGATGCCGGCGACTAAACCAGTGAGTGTAGCCGCATCCGTGATTGTTTTAACAAGCTTGTTGTCTGACATTATTTTGTAAGTATAGAAAAACCTACAAAAGTTTAAATCAAAATTAATTATTTGTCTCTTCTTCTGATATCAACTTTGTTGATACGTCCGGGTCAAATATTGTGGCCTTCATAAGATCGCGGACCGTATTAAAAACCTTCACGTTGAAGTCGTACCATATCAGACCGATACCAAAAATGGCCGCGGTTGAGATAAGAGCTTGGGGAAGATCAACTTTTTCATTGTATAGGAGGCAGGTATAATATTAATTCGTAAATATTTAATCCAAATGTTTTACACCTCTGAAGTGGGGTTTCACCCCACACCCCTTGTGTGTTGTTCTAACAGGTTGTAGCACATCAACTCTGTTGATATCAGCAGGTTGATGGGGTGTGGGGTTTACCCCACGCTCAGGTGTATTTTTTTTGCTGAATACTGCCTTGAGCTCTTCACGTTTGTAATAAATACCGATCAGTGAAACGACTATACTTGCAACACCAATCCATTGTGTAGTGCTGAGACTGCTATTATCAACTTTGGTACTCTTTGGTGTTTCGTCTGCAATAGGCGGGTCTGGCTCAGAAACCGGGGCAGTGGCCTTTGCCTTGTTGTTTGCAATTATAATAGCAGCCTCAGCTGCTGCTTTTTTCTGTTGTTCACGTGCCAGCCGCGTTCTTTCTGCAACCAATTTGCCTGCAGCCACACGCTTGGGATTTTTTGCACGCTGCGGGGTATCAACAAGTTGATGGGGTGTGGGGTGAAACCCCACAGTTGGAGTTGTTGCTTGCTGTGTGATATCGACCTGAGGGGTCTCACCCTGCTCGGATTGTTCGGTTGACATTTTGAAACAAAGCGTATATGTTAAGCAAATAAAATAATACTTAGAAATTACTCAGAATTTGTCTGTAATTGTTCAGCAATTGGTGAGGTATGCTCAGGAATTTCTTCTAATTTTGATTCATCCTTTCTCTGCAAATGCGAGTTAAAATCAATGTGCTTAGCCGTTATCAAAGCAGCAGAAATAGGAGCAAGAAATTTTCCATATTTCAAAGAGAGACTGCCGACAAAATCTGTCATTTCTTTGTTAATAATGAAGTCTTCTTTTAGTTCTTTTTTCATTGCATCAACGTCATCTATTTCAATAACCATTTGCAGGCCTCTTGTCAGAAGAGTAAGCAGGCTGTCAACCATGCTTTCGGTTGTCTTGCTGCCAACGAAGGTTTCATATCTCTTGTAGTACTTTTCAACTTCTTTATCAGTCAAGCGTTTCAACTGCTCATGTGTTAATTGCACTCCGATGGCCTCTTTGGATTTGCCTGTTGATACAAGCACGGCCAGCTGCTCACGAAGAGCAGGAATGTTAGGTCCGGGGACGGTTAAGCTTGTTAAGTCTGGCACAATGCTACAACCAGCTGGGCTGCTTGATGGCTCAGCTTCTAATAGGTTTATAATTTCTGCGAACTCTTGTTCAGCCATGTTGATAATACTATATACAACTTTTATTTTTTTAATTCAAAATGAATACCGTAGGGGTAGCGAAGCGAGAACACGAGATAAGAGAACTTCCGCTCTTTCAGCTTTGAAATCAGATTTTTGTACTCATCGTGGGAGAGTTCGCCGGCGTAATCTTCAAAGATTGCCTTCGTAGTTTTGGCTGAGGGAGTGTAAAATAAAACGATAGCCGCCACGTTTTCACGGAAGGAAGGTGTTATGCTGGTTATCTTCTGGGTCAGCACCCAAACGCTGATTCCGATATGTCGGGCGGAAAATCCAAGATTCACCAGCTGGCCTGTGCGCCCTTTTACATCTTTGGAGGCTGCGCAGTCATCTAGGATTATGAGCGTGTTGGTGCCCTCAAAAAGCCAGCTCACGAATTTCAACCAAATTTCAACCTCATGCTGCTTGCATATAATCACAATCATTCTTGGATCATTTTCACCAATTCGGTGGTAGGTCTTGTTGTGCGCGAATGTTGGGCAGATAAGAACAATGTAGTCGAACTTGCCGCGGAAAGGGCCGTAGATCTGATCCACCACATACCTCGATTTGCCTGAATTCGTCGGCCCCACAATCAGAGCGTTAAAGGGTATCTTGCTCGGATCCATTTCTATTAGTTCTGCACAGATTCTAATTGCCTTCCTAATATATTCATCTGCGCGTCACTGATGACGTAAATGTGGCAGTTCACATTGCCAGAGCCGCTTGCATTCCTCTCGAGCTCCAGCTGTACCCCATCCTTTGTGTTTACAAGTCGCGTGCCGCTTCCGTGCATAGAGTGATCAGCCATGGAACGCAGATCGATCATAACCCCGAACTTGTTTTCTGTATAAAACTTTGTTGCATTCATGTGCTGTGTTTTGTTTTCATTTTTGAGAAAGAAGCGTTTGACCTCCTCCCAAATATCAATTCCTTCAAGTCCGTTGTTGTACAGCCTGTTGGGTGAGCCGTTCACTGTGACACTAACTTTCGTTAGGTCTGGGTTAAAGTAAGTTTCTGAATGCCTTATGCCAGCAACATAGGGCTCGACAAACAGTAGCAAGATGCCTTTGAGGGACCTTCTCTGTGGGTTAACTCTGAGATTCAGCCTTGTGACTGTGCCTTTGGCAAACATAACCACTTCGTCACGCTGGATGTGGTCATATGCGAATTCTTTGCCATTTGTGTACGCGCTGAGGGCTTCATCTGCCAGTGTTTTGCTTCTTATCATCTCGTACTCCAGCTGGATGTTTGTTAGCTTGTATTTAAGCTTCGCGGGGTCTGAGCCTCTGACGACCTTAGAGGCTGGTGCAAGTTCCAATTCGAACACAAGATCATTGTATAGAGCCTGCGGATAAAAGGCCCCGTGGTCTTTCAAAATCTGGTGGTCAAGGCGGATCCTGTATTTGGTTCCGTAAATCCCGTTCAGTTTGATTTCTGCAGCGACGCCTGAGGTCTTCTTATCACCCGCGTTTGAGCGAATTTTGTTGAGGTCCTCACCCTGGATTCCATCTTGCAACATGTTGTCGCGCTCCTCCTGCGATAGGAAGAGATCCTCGAATATCTTGTAAATGTCGTAATCAACTGTGTCCTGCAGGATTGTGCCAGAGTACTTCACAACAAGTTTGTAAACTAGCGCCCGTCCAACATTGTCGACTAGAAAGTTGTTGGCATGGCCTCCGCTCAAATCGATGTTAAAGCGCAGCGCAAGTGAACCAGGAACAATGACCTCGTTTTCATTCAGCTTGGGAACCGAAACATAAAGCGTTTCCTCTGGATTGACTTCTGTGCGGTCGAAAGTGATGCGTTTTACCGCGCGCTCCGCTTTCAACGCTCCGAGAGTTTTCTCACTGCGCGTTGGCCGAAGGTTTTCTTGTACACCGTCCATTATTGCAAAGAATATAAAAGTTCAATTAAAAAATTTCAATTGTAAATATAAAATCGCTTCATAAACTTTGTCGATAATCAACTTTGTTTATATTCGATGGCAGAAGGTGGCGATTTTGCTATAGAACAACCAGAACTTGACAAGGATCTTGACAATAAAAATGGTGATGATCAATAGGATTTTAATGTTGATACTGAGATCGACACAACTAAGCCATTTGTTCCTGGCACAGCGTCCACTCCCTACCATGGAGGTGAACAAATTGAATTGCAAAATATGCAGCACGAACAGATCGGATTACCAGAAACATCATTTGATGAAATCCCTTCATTGGAGGGCTTTATTCATGAAGAAGACAAACCAAAGCGTCTTGAAAAAGCAAGAGATTTCATTAAAAGTAAATTTCCAAGAGTTGACTTCGGGAAATTAGGCCCAATCGGTTTCAGCAAAAGGCCTGGCAATGACACTACAATCGTTTCATTTGGAACAAGGGGTGGCGAGACTGAAATTTTCAGAAAAGATAAGAAAGGTCTTCTCCAAAAATTTAAAGACAAGTTCAAAACATCACTTGGTCCAGAAGCTGAATCTCTGATTGCTCAAGACAAAGATGAAATAAGAGAAATCCGGCAGAGCATAATAGAAGATGAAAAAGAAATCAGAGATGTCGAAAAAATCTTCACAGAAAAAGAAAAAAATGCCCAAGAACTTCAAAATTTGAGAAACAAAAAAGAACGAACTCTAGCTAGAATTGAACAACTTGGGTCAAGCGTTGAAAATCAAGCACAATTGCGGGAGCAACGGCAACTGTTGAAAAACATTCAAACCGATATTGAAAATGTTAAAAAAGAAGCTACTGCCCTTGAAAAACAAGCGAAGCAGAAGGAAAAAGTACAAAAAAAGATCGACCAAAGCAGGGCAATCCAGGCGGCCAAAGAGAGCGAAAGAAACACCATGGAAGCAAGGCTCAACGACACAAGAACGTTAGATGAGCTGAAAGAGCAAGAAGCAGAACTGCAGCGTCAAAATGAGGAAGATCAGGCAGTTATCGACAATGAAGACACATCACCTTCTGATAAACAAGCCGCCGAAGGTAGAGTGGCGGAAAGACAAGAGGAGCTTGCTCGTTTAAGAACGCAGATTGATGAAAGAGAAAGAGCGCTTCCACTTCGTGAGAGGGTGAAGGAGATATTCAAAAAATATGGTGTGACCGTTACGGCTATCGTTCTTGCTGCCGGGGTCACAATTGGTGCAGTCATTGGGGCTATTACAAACGCTTTGAGAGCCACCGGTAAAGCGTTGGGAAAAGGTCTGAAAGATATTGGCTCAAAGATTGCATCAGCTCTGCCAGGTCTTCTTGGCTCAATTGTGAGCTTTCGTTTCAAAGCCGCCGGTCAAGCTATCGGTTTTCTTGCTGAGCACACCTGGCTGCTTATTTTGGCTGTGGTTGCCTTTCTTGTCGAAAAATATATCAAGAAGCGGCGTTAGCGCATAAAGTAAATAAAAGCCACAATCCCGACGGCACCAATAACAACAGCTGCTTTATTATTTTCGTGTGTTTCAGAGTGGGGTAAACCCCACACCCCAGTTCCACCTGCATTTGTTATTGACTCATCAGGTGTTTGATCTTCAGGCGAAGTCGCGAGCCCATTTTTTTGCGTTGCTTCCTTGTGTATCGGGTTTGAGGGGTGGCTGTTTGGTGGATTTATCTTTGTTGGACCTCCTGCCATCAGCTTTAGCGCTACTTTTTTTGTGCTCTTATTCACTTCGTCGTTAACCCCGAGCTTCATGCCTGGCACAGCTTGTTTGAGCTGGTTGTTGTAACCAGTAACAGTTCCCATATTTATTACCATCCGCGCAGGCATCAGCCAGGCCCCCGGACACACTGCAAAGTTCAGCCTCACCTTTGCCTCGTCGACTGCAAGTTGGTATCTTTGAACTGACTTTGCCAGATCTGGTTGCTTTATACCATCTTCGACTAGCACAAGGAACTCACTTTGCGCTTCCTTTGCGCGCCCTCCTGACCCCAGAATGCTACTTCTAACGTTCACCTGTGAACCCAAAACACAGTAAACAAACGCCTCTATCGACTGGTTTATTCGCGACAAACCCGCCTGGGTCAGACCTTCTGCTACATTGGGACAAAACCAGTCTGCCTGTCCGTAGGCAGCGTCATCCGGCTCGATATAATAAATCAAGTTACCATCTTTGCCTTTACCGCCTTCGTCAGAAAATTTTTTTGCGCCACCAGGGTAAATGTCTCCCTCTTCTTTAGCTGGTCCAATGTATGAGGCATAGACGTAAACGCTTCCCAGGCCGTGGTTTGCACCTGCTGTGTAACGAAAATCACTCGACGGGTCGACTCCGAACTCAGCGCATATTCTTTTGTATGAAGCCACGTCGTACTTGTTGTTAAACTGGTCAAAAGTTGGGTCGCCTGGCAAAGCGCTTATGCTTTGTATTCCCCCCATCTGAAACAATATTCGCCTGACAGTAAAATATATATGGAACTTGTAAAAAGCTCGCACATTCTCTGGCATAGCATAGTTGTTATCGAAAATTTCGCGACTTATACCACAGCCCGTTGTCGCACACCAGACAGCAAAATTCAGCTGCTGTGGCCAATATTTCATATTTGGGCCGGCTAGCCATGTTTTTGACTCTTTCCCTGAATGGTGGGTGAGTTTGGTTTTTTGAAATACCTCTCTGAACTTTGTTGTGAAATACTGGTCCGGTGTTACGTAAATATTCAGTTGGTCATTAAATATTTTTTTCAAACTCGGTGCGGCATCGTGAAAGCCAACAGCAAGGATGGGCAAAGAGTCACCTTTTAAACCACTTGGTGTAAGCTGTTGTGGGAACCCTTCTGATGATTGGCCAACACCCAGCGCACTTTTCATTTCCGGGCTCCAATATTTGCTGTCTGAACCAAAAACGTTTATCAAATTGCCTGGCCCTGCTTTGAAATAAATTTCTGAGGTTGCTGTGTGGTCTTTGGTGAAATCGGTCTGTTGCTCAAACTTTGATTTATCAGCATTCGGGTATTTTGCATTAAAAGTTTTCCATGCCTTTTGTTCTGCTACTTTGGCAATGCTGTTAGCTTCTGGTGTCTGAATCCATTTAAGAAGCGCAGATGCGCTGCCGTGCTGTGAGGGCTGAGGGGCCTTGTCTTTTGCTGCTTTGACAGTTTTATCAGCTCTCGCTGCACTTTTGGTTCTTTGCTGCCTCGAATAAGCATCCAACCATCCACCACCACCGGTCCATTCACCATCCATGGTCCTCTTTTATATTTAAACAAAATATTTTTCTCTAATTATAAAATGGTTATTGTCACTGTAAATACAACAGAAAATCCGCATACGGTCTATTTTGACCGGCCTATTGAAAAACCAAGCTATATCAGGCTGTTAAGTTGTTCTCTTTACAATTCGTGGTTTAACTTAAAGGAAGAGGGGGCAATTACTTTGTTAGATACTGTCGAAAAGCCTTTCAAAGTTACTTTTTTGCCGGGCCATTATACACTCGATGCGTTGGCGAGTGAAATCAGAAACAGTTTAAACAAACATAGGGTCCCATTGCAAACAGATGTTAATACTATCGTTGGCCAGCTTGTAATCACAAATCCACAGTTTAAAAAGATTGTTATTGATTCCAATTTAGGCAATTTACTCAATTTAAACTCTTTTACATTGGAATTTAAAACGTTCATAAAAAAGCTGAATTCCGAAACGACATATTACATTCATTGCGACCTACTTGACAAAGAACAGAATCTGTTAAATGGCAAACCGTCTACTGTTTTACAAACTTTTGACATAACAGGAAAACCTTTTGAAAAAGTTTTTTATCAAAGCAGCCCACAACATGTCTTACGTGATGTTTCTGCTGATAAGCATATCTCAAATATGACAATTTCTGTCAGGGACCAAAACAATAATCTATTTGACTTTAACGGCTTGCCTCTTCAGTTTCAAATTGAAATAAATTGAACGAAAAATATTTTTGTAAATATAACCATGGCATCCAACGTATTACCTTCTGCTCCAGCTTATGAAGAAACAGAAACTCAGACAACACTTTATCCAGTTCTACAAACTCAACCAGATAACAATTTTCGTATGCAGAAAGCAAACGAAGTTTTAAAATATTTAAGTGATGAAGTTTCACATTATAGGCTTGTTGCCAAAAAATATAAACGAACTAAAACCATTATCAACTACGCTAGCTTTTCTGCTGGCGGTATTTCTGGTTTTCTATCCGCTGGTGGCGTAGCAGCTGCGTTTACAGGCATTGGGATTCCAGCGGCAATACCAATTGGCTGTGTTGCCTCTTTATTTGGGCTAACAGCGGCAGGGCTAACCGGTTTTTACAAAAAGCTAGAGCCCAAACTTATCAAACACTGCAAAATCATGACACTGGCTTTGTCAAAATGCGATACTGTCAACCGCATACTGTCAAAATCACTCATTGACGGTAAAATAAGCGATGCTGAATTTCAAAGCATCCTTGATGAAAAAGATAGCTATCGAATACAAAAGGAGATTCTTCGGAAAGGAACACTTCCCAAAGAAAATAATAAACAGAGCCCAGACATTGAAAAAATACGTCAGGAAGCCAGACAAGAGGAACGGCTTAGGATGCAAAAAAAACTCCTCGGCAGCGAGGCAAACATCTCGAAATAAAATTTCAGTCGAAGCGCACACTCTTTCACTTTATTAAAGAATGATTTCTGTTTCAAAATATAGCATAATCATACCTCTATTTGTTGTCTTGCACAATCTGGAGTCGTTTCGATCAATTTCAGATCTCGTCAGAACGCAGGAGACAACGGACGTTTACGACTCACGAAGTAGAAAATGGTGTTAAATGTTTGACGGTCCGTCTTTCTTTAGATCTTGTTTAGCAGATAAATATTCCGTGTTGCTTCGCTTAGCTTGGTTAACATATGTAAACAGCTCGAATTTGCATGCTGTGTGGTTATTAAGAGCAGCCGTGACGTCAATGCTTTGAAATCAAAACAATACCCGCACGTGCGCTGTCAATCAATTCTCATTCTGTGGTTTTAACACCCACGAAAATCTTTTGTTTTCACATACTTTTGGGCTAAGATTCAGCGTAGCCCAAAAGAATTTTTCAGAACAAAAGAAACCAATTAAATCTATTGTTCTTTCGTGATGGTCTGCTTATTTAAGAAAACAAATTAAGACCTGTCAACTTAATATTAGACGTTAGTAAAATTATGTAAATACGCAAAGTTCAAGAAATTTCTATAATCGTATACACTGAAAGACACGTAAAATGCTTGTCCTTTTCCACGCGATTTGCTTCATTTTAACTGAACTTTCTACTCCCGTTTGGCAGAACGAAGTCAGACAGATTACATATCAATTCGTACAAGCGATGGAAGAGGCGACAAAAATTAAACAGTCTCGCTTGGTAAGTTAACTTCACTCAATATTGGGCCTGTGTAATATAAATATTGGTTTTCGTTCTTCTTCTCAGAAATATCACGCTACGGCTCCACACCAACTCGTGTAATAAGATTTCTTGAAAACTTCATCGTAATCATCTTCATCATAAATAGGATAGCCGAGATAGTGATTGACTCCATTTCTGCGGCACAGATTACAGAGATAATTTCGCCTGCAATGACCGCATTTATAACAAAATAAGACCTTTACAATTTGTTTATTGTGATCACAAAATGGTGCTTCTTTGATTGCAGCGTTTACCTCGTCCCAGCCGAGAGCTTTTCGCTCCCTGAGTTTTATTTTAATAAACTCTTTGCAGATTTTTTCACGAAGTTCTGGTGGAAGTTTTTTTATGTTTTCCAACGTGTCTGCCATTCGGTGTATATACTTGTTGGCGTTTCTCTCTAATGGTAAAATTATTCAATAAAGAAGATTTCGTAGTTCTTGTTTGTCCTCAGTTGGCATAAGAATATTCATTAAATATTGTGGGCTCATTTTTTTCATTTCTTCAATTAAGCCTTCTGTTAAAAATTCTGAATTATCTTTTTCATAATGGGGATTGACTATTTTAATAATTCCCCATTTGAATCCTCTTTCTCTGTTTTTTTGCGTTTTTGGCTTTTTTCTGCTTTGTTCGATAAGACCTTTTCTACCTCTTCCCATTGTTTTATATACACTGCAGATAATTGTTCAAATGGAAAATAATTCTGGCGCACTTTTGTATATAGACAGTGCATAGATTTCTTCAAAAGAAAATAATTATTTTTGTGACACATCCGCTCGCTCTTTGTTACTTCCTGCTTGCTTATTTTCTCTCTAATACCACCACACACATAGGGGTTACTGGTTCTGGCGGGAAAAAAAATCAAGATACAAAACAAAGCTGATTTAACAGGAAACGAGGCGAGCATGGGAGCCGAGTTTCCTGTTAATTCAGCTTTGTTTTGTATCTTTATTTTTTTTTGCGCCAGAACCAGTAACCCCTATGTGTGTATATGAAATAAACATGAAAGTTAAGTATTGATTCCCTCTGTCAATTGCATGACTTGTAGAATTTATGATGACCTATAAATGAAAACAAATGGCAGTACTTTCAATTATGACACCAAGGACACAAAATGGATGCCTGTAAATGTCTAAACGTTAAAAACAGCAGAATATCTAATTTTGCATTGGCGTGAGCATTGGTGTCAAGTTACATTTGTGATTTATTAATTCATTTTCTCGTCTAGCGTTTATAACACAAGGAAATATTCTT
The DNA here is from genome assembly GCA_963693305.1 of Meandrina meandrites. Taxonomy (NCBI): domain Eukaryota; kingdom Metazoa; phylum Cnidaria; class Anthozoa; order Scleractinia; family Meandrinidae; genus Meandrina; species Meandrina meandrites. The sequence continues at coordinate 47,755,955 of OY855904.1, forward strand.
TATAGAAATGTAGCCATTAGAGAATTAAAATATAATTTTGGCAATTAGAGCATATGTATTATGGATTTTTCAGGTCAGCCATAATTTGTCAGTGATACAAGTTTATGAACACTTGGTGTTAACTATATGGTTGTCGATTTCAAGCGTGGCTCAGAGTAATGTTATTTCAATCGAAAGTGTACGTGTAATTTATATTTTTCAAGTTCCACTGCCACATTGCCTGCACACTTTCAGGTTTAGTACGGCTTTCGTTTATTTCGAGAATATAGCAGTCTCAAGTATTTTGCAACTTATTAATCACTGCTGTGCTATCGCCTTTATACTGACTCTGGCTTTTCACACTCAGACATTGCTGTGGAGCAATTTTCCCGTTTGAAGAGTCAATTTCCGTGTTTACTCGTATCAGTACTTTTGGAAGCTTCCGCTTGTGTTCGGACAATCCGAAGTTTTTGGTCAACACTGAAAAATGGGTGCAAGTTGTTCCGTCGAGTTCGTCCGCCATTTCAAAACAATTTTTCTCACAGATCCATTGTTTTTCATGCTAATCCGAGGATAGTTCGAGTTGTAATCCCGACCTGTTATTGATCAGCTCACATTCGCGCACAGTTCCTCTTAGCTGACTTACGTGACACGTTTGCAACTGGTCAGGGTTGATGTTATTCCTGCATTCAGAAAGCTATGATAACCTGGCCAGAGACTCTTTAGTGACAAAGTGCCCCCTCCCCCTTTATCATGAATTCGAATTAAATTCTACTTTTCCCCAAAATGCCAAAGACTTCATTCAAAACCCTTGCTAGCGGTTTTACGCATGAGGTTTCATGCGGATCTCCGAGGAAGCGGCATCACAATTGTACTCGATCGTTCAGCACTGTAAATTGGATGATGTCTTCCAAATATAAGCGCTAAACTGGGTTTTATTCTTAATAGCGGACTTGGAGAGTTCATTGACTGAAGTGTGAAGGAATTTAGCTCGGAAGTAATGTTTCAATTGATTTTTAACACGAAATGTTGCCATTGTTTCGAACTAGGGTTCGCTGCCAAGAGTCCGAATAGTTGCCGTGCTCAAGTGTCGAAGGCAATACTTACTTATTTGCTGGAGTTATTATGGAATTCAGCAGTCTGGAGATTGAAAAACTTCTCAAGGTGGACATAAGCTCGAATAGCTAAGCAGGTAAGCTGTATTAATGACACAATCTGCTTGAGATATGTTGATTTCGATGCCGGCGAAAAAATCGCAAATGCTTGTACATGTGCTGATACAAACGGACATAACTTTTAAAATACTGAAAACGTACATGGGATTTTGCATATTTTTGCAGATGAAGGACGGCACTTTTCGGCTGTATAGAATAGAGACATCATGCAGTTGCCAAATTTGTAAAATTAGCTTCTAAATCTAGGCAATTTTCAGCCATCGGTCGATATCGATTAGTAGTGTTCATAATATGGCCAGATAAATTGAGGGGACAATTGTAACTTTCATGAGAAACTAGAAATGTTTATGAGCAAATTGATATAAAATTCGTGGCTAAAAGATGCGAATGGAAAATTGTACAGTGTCGCCAAAAAGGCCTATTTTTTTAAGTTTTCGAGACGTTGCGACTGGCCCTGACCAGGGGAAATATTTAATGGCTCCTAATGCGGCCCGAAAATTATTTCGAATCAAACCAAATCTGTTTTAGTTCTTTTCTCGGTCTTTCAGTTGACATAGTTTCAGGCACAATTATTTTTGATGCGAAATTGAGTGGGTAGTTTTAAAAAATCCTGTAGGAAATCTTGGCACTGAGACATGGGAAACGTTGCCATGGCAATTTTATAATTAACAATTATTCCTCGAGCGCACGTTGGATATGAGATGGTAGATAGCCAACGAGACGCGTAGCGCCGAGTTGGTTATAACGATCTCATATCCAAAAAGCGCGAGGGGAATAATTGTTTTATTAAAAACGCCCAAAAGAATTGCAACATGTGAGCTCCCCAGCTGTTTTCGTTGACGCGTATCGGCTACGATAGATGTGGTCAATGGTATATGACCTCATATGCCATTGCCTGTTAACCAATCAAAACTCAGGAATTGCAATATACCATTGCTAGTTTTTAATAATTTCACATGTGAAATTAAAAATTAACGCTTAAATTTCACGCCAAAATTAAGGAGTAATTTGTCACCCATGATGTTATTACTGAAAGTCAAAAAGGTTAAAACTTGCACTAAACGGGGACAAAATGTAGCACGACAATATTATGTAGCATAACAAATTAATTTTACTTCATTTTATTATTATTTTTTAAGGTGATTACAATAAAAGGACGCCATGAATGAAAACGACAGAGCAGGAGAAGCAACAGAATACGGCAACCTTGGAGTTGTGTATAGTTCTCTTGGTGAATATGATAAAGCTAAAGAATATCAATCGAAAGCACTTGCGACTAGAATTGAAATTGGCGAAAGAGCAGGAGAAGCAGCAGATTACGGAAACTTAGGAACTGTGTTTATTGATCTTGGTGAATATGACAAAGCTAGAGAATATCTAGAGAAAGCACTTGCGATCAGAATTGAAATTAGCGATAGAGCAGGAGAAGCAAGCTGTTACGGAAACCTAGGAATTGTGTTTGGTCGTCTTGGTGAATATGACAAAGCTAAAGAATATCTAGAGAAAGCACTTGCTATCAGAATTGAAATTGGCAATAGAGCAGGAGAAGCAGCAGATTACGGAAACCTAGGAAATGTGTTTCGTAGTCTTGGTGAATATGACAAAGCTGAAGAATATTACAAGAAAGCCCAAATAATCGCAACAGAAATTGGAGACAGAGCAGGAGAAGGATTATGGCATAGACACTTAGGAACATTGATTCATTCTGGTGGTGATCATATCATGGCTGAACGTCATCTGGAGAAGGCAATCTCTATTCATCAAGATATTGGAAATGCTGAGGAAGAGTTTCAGTGTTACTGTTGTCTCACATTAGTGAAGTTATCCCAAAGAAAGGTCCAAGAAGCGTTTCGTTACCTTCATCTGAGTATTAACAAAAGCGAAGATTTGCGCGGTTTTTTGAGAGACAATGATCATTTTAAGATAGCATTTTCAGACGTCCACTATTTCCCTTATCGACTTCTTAGTGCATTGTTTTGTTCTTTTAGAAATCCTTACTATGCTCTTTATGTTCTAGAGCTGGCACGGGCTTGAGCACTAGCAGACTTGATGGCAACTCAGTACTCTGTTAAAATGCAAATCTCAGCTGATCCGCAATCGTGGATTGGTATTGAGAATATTATGAAGAAAGAAAGTGGCTGTGTTTGTCTCTATGCTTCTTGTCATGCTCAAGATATGTTTTTGTGGATCCTCGAATCAAGCGGCCTTATTTCGTTTCAAAGAATAACTGTAAATGAAACCATCATTGGCGCCAAATTAGTTTCGGATTTGAAAGATTTTTTGGCCAAAAGCTTTCGCGGGTTTGGTGTTTTATCCCAGGACTGCGAAGATCGATCTTTAAGCGGCATTGAACCTAGGCCAAAGTTTTCTCAGGAAGCGGTTCCCACAGATTATCGCCTTGTAGAGGATGATGATGACGACTTTCGAGATCCTGAACCGAGTCTTCCTTTGTTATACAAAATGATCATCGCTCCTGTGGCCGACTTACTCGAGCAGCCCAAAATCATCATTGCGCCCGATCGCTCTTTGTACCAGGTTCCATTTTCAGCATTAGGGACCTTAAGATACCAGGACGGGACAACCTGGGACGGCTACCGGAAGTAAACTTGCACTACCAAGCATGCGCAAAATAGCTCCTGTCTCATGTGCTTGCCGTCCTGGCCTCGTCGAGGACGCCATTTCGTGTGTTTTGCCGTCTTGTCGAGAACGTGAGTATTTACACCTTGTTTTGATTTAAAAAAATGCTGCAGTTGATTCCATTTTCAGATATTCTGATGACAACGTTTATTGAGATCATATTTTTCGCGACTGTATTGTAAATGACTTGAAATAGGGGAAAATATTTATAGATATACTCACTTTGTTTTTGTTTCAGTCGCCGCCATGAGTGTTCCCACGCAAGCCCAGGCCAAGAAAAGCAAATCAGTGTAAGTAAAGTTAAATAATTCTGGTAGGAATCGAGTGCTCCACTCGAGCAAACAGAGCCCAACATGAGGATAATTCGATTTTTTGTTATATTTTGAACTTCTCGACAGTCGAATTCGATGTTTACCTTTTGCTCTTTGAATTCTGTGTAAATATTCAAGGGTTTGATTTTGATTATAATCTTCAGGAAGCCAATGGTATGGAGTACTGTGCACGACGAAATGTTATGCCGAGAAATATTGGTGGTAGATCCCTTTACCGGGACGAAAAAGAGTACGGTGGCAAGAGGAACAAAGTGGGAACAGGTTGCTGAAAACTTGAGCAAAATTCAGCAAGTGTACTTCAAAGTTGACAAGAGGGCAGTCCGAGACCGTTACAACCTGCTTTCAAAAGAGCTGAGAAACAAATTGAAAAACGAAGAAAAAGAAAGTGGAATCGAAACTGATATGACAGAAGTTGAAATGGCACTAGAGGAACTGATCGAGAAGGAAGATGCTGCTGAGACCGAACAAAGAGTTGCTGATAACCAGAAGAAAATGAAGGACAGTCAAGACAGGGAAAATGCCGAGAACATTCGAAAGAAGGCTATGGAAAGACTTGGACAAACACAGAAAAGGAAATCAGAAGGGGATGAAAACGAAGTTAAAAAAAGGAAGAAAAGATCAAGTGGCAGTGACACACTGAACTTTCTAAGAGAGAAAAATGAACAGGTGCAGGAAATGCAAAAACAGGAGCTGGAGGTGAAGAGACAGCAGCTTGAGGTTGAGTCAAAGAAGCAAGATAACTTTATGCAGATGATGTTGAATCAGCAGCAGCAACAACAAAAACAAATGCAGGACTTTCAGGCTATGATGGGTATCCAGGCAAAACAGCAAAATGATTTGATGTTAGCCCTTGTTTCTAAGTTAATAGACAAGTAAAATGTTTAGCCACCGTGTTGTAAACAACAAGGTCAGTAGTGCAAGCACTAGCCAAAGTTGCGTTTACTAAACTGTTTTCACTTTTTTTGCTGTTGTTGTTTGACTATAATGCACAAAGAAAACAAATCAAATGACCTTGCAGATTATTGCCTAAGTTGAAAGTAGCCTGGAGTTTAATAGTTTAACTTGAATTTATTCACAACAATTAGTTGCTACAACTTCCAGGTAAACAGTTTATTTGTAAGGTATTACTTCAAAATTATACTTTATGACATTGTTGTTGCACTGTAGTGCTTTAATACATTTAAAAAAAATGTTGTGTTTTTTATTTGGAACATTTGGAACTTAACATCTGTCTGGAGTGATCCTGTGAAAGAGACACAGGTGGTTTTGTATTAAAGTGATATGGAGTTAAGCAGTTCCTTTTCTCTTTTATAAACCTTTTAATCATGTAATTAAAGACTACTTTTGCTTTTAGAAAATAATAATCTGTACTGTTAAGCATAAAATGGCTTATATATATCATATACGGGTCAATCAGTGAAACCCTAAACAAAATAGTCTTCAAGGGTTGGGGGATCTAAATTAAAAAAATGTGAAGTCTGATTTCTATTAATGCAGGTATGGGCGTTTCGAAGTATTGCACTGACAATATACATTTTTCCCACAGAGCTTAGACCGATTTTTAAATTCTTATAGAAATCCATAAATTTAAAATAGTTCACAATGTCCCCAAAAAGCCATTCTACTGATTCACGAACAGTACTCATTGAAGAATTGAAGGCTTGCATGGCTGGAGTTAGAACTGCATTCCTGAAGGGGGCTTGCAGGTGGACACGAAGAGGGTAGGCTGGGTCACCGTAGAGGCACATGGGTTGACCAGTGGAAGAGAATGCGAACCGCTGCAGATCATTTAGCAGTCCAGAATCTGCCAACATACCAGCATCGTGTTTTCTACCTTCTGCAATAAAATTGAAAACCAAAATGGCAAACAAATAGTCGGAAACCATTTCAGCGAGAAATAAAGAAGTCTCCAAATAAATTAAACGCCAAGGGTTTGGAATAAATTTAGCAAAAGTTTATAATGAATTATTGCGAAGCACAGACTTACCTACTGGTCCGTACATATTTGCAATCATACCATTTGGCAAGGTAAATGATTGAAATTTTATTGCATGCACCCGCTTGTGTCCATTGTAGACAACTCTTTGTAATTCCCCTGGACGACATATTGGTCTGACAGTTCCATCTATGAACCCTATACAGTTATCCAGTGCTGCACCTTTGTCATAGATAGCATCAGCATACCTCTCGAGACTCACAGGATCTAGAATTGTGTTATTCCACTGTGTTATTCTGTGGCCGTGTGTGTTGTAAATATAATCTAAAACAATGTTGTAAATCATGCTCAGCTCGGGCACTGGTCGCCCGAAACGAGGGATCAAATCTGAGTAACGACAAGGGTATGTCAGTCGTCTTAAAAGCACACAAAGACCTTCTATTCCAGCAGCTGCTGTTCCTTGGTGGCAAACAAACGTTTCAGGAATATCCAGTGCTTCTGCAAGTCGTAGAATTTCAGCTTTTCGGAAGCGAAATTCAGCTTTGCATTCCGTATCATCGATCGAGTCCAAGTCGAATACTTGGTACTGTTCGTATGGAAATTCTGGATTCTTCGAGAAGTTTCCTTCATAAAGCAAAAGAAATTCATCATCATCGATCACACCATCGTTGTAGCTTTCTAAAAGAAGATTTCTGGCATCCTTAAAAGACGTCATTGCTGCTATTTGGCGAAAAAATATCGGCGCCGCCGTCCTACACCGACATAAACATTCTTAAGTATTTTGTTTTTGGCGGGCACGACGGGAATCGTCCCAGTCCTACTCTTCCCGTGCCGTCCCCGTCTTAGCCTCCCGTCCTCGTATCTTAAGGTCTCTATTAACTGATGAAGACGGGAAGCATTTATCAGAGACTTTCAGGATCCGCATCGCTCCTTCATTGTCGACTCTCAAGCTCATTCAGGACAGTCCAGCAGACTATCACAGTCAGACTGGTGCACTGATAGTGAGTGATCCTGATGTTGGGTGGGTGCGTTACAAGGGAAGTCGTAGATTCTTCTCACCATTGCCTTGTGCAAGAAAGGAAGCGGATATGATCGGAGAACTGCTGAGCGTACAACCTTTATTAGGACAGTGCGCAACCAAGCAAGCGGTACTTGAAAGGTTGAATTCAGTGTGTCTGATACATTTTGCTGCTCATGGTGATGCCGAAAGAGGAGAAATTGCCCTTTCCCCTCTTCGTCCTACTCAAAAGGTTCCAGAAGAAGAAGACTACCTATTGACAATGTCTGACATTTCGCAAGTTCGATTACGTGCTAAGTTGGTGGTACTTAGCTGCTGTCACAGTGGGTGTGGTCAGATTAGAGCCGAGGGAGTGGTTGGAATCGCTCGAGCGTTCTTAGGATCCGGTGCACGTTCAGTACTGGTGGCACTGTGGGCCATACAAGACCGAGCAACAGAGCAGCTAATGCGTCACTTCTACGAGCACCTTGTTCGTGGTGTAAGTGCCAGTGAATCTCTTCATGAGGCCATGAAGTAGATGAGAGATAACGGCTTTGCCAAGGTTTCCGAGTGGGCCCCGTTTATGCTGATTGGAAAAAAACCGTAAAAGTAAGTTTGGTTTATACAAGCCTACTCTGGGACCTTAACTTGCATTAACTCGCGTTAATTCGCAACTTGAGATTATGTTCAATTTCCCTTAACTCGCCTTAACTTGCCTTACCTCGCAAAACTCGCTCAATCTTGCCAATAAGCAAAGTAGGCACCAATTTAGGGACTGTTTATCAGTAGGCAGGGTAACAGTAGTGCTAGGGTTACCCTAGCAGGCGGGCGCAAGATAGCCCAGGTTTACAAGGCACACAGTTACAAAGCATAGCAAACAACATTCAAAGGGTCTGGAAACAAGTAAAAAGTTGTCCCGGGTAGGCGAGTTATTCCTAGCAGAGCGTTTACAAGGTAGCTAGGGTTACCCTTGCGCCAGGGTAACCCTTGCGCAAGGGTAACCCTAGCTGCCTTGTAAACATGTCGATGAAACAAAAAAGAAATGTGGGAGCGCTAGGGTAACCCTCCTGCTAAGGTAACCCAGCCTAGCACCTTGGGTTATCCTACCTGCTTGTAAACACGCCCTTAATTATGTCATCCTATTTTCAGTGTAATTTCAAAGTTATTCCACAAAGGGAAGTTGCCATTTTAGAAAGTGCAAAAGATGTAGGGTAAATATTTCATTTCGTGAGATTTCCTTTGCAAGAGGTAAATCTCAGTTAAGACAGGATCTGGTCTTATGTGCTTGTTTGTCCCTGTGGTTAGGCATTCAGGCATCGTCGAAACTAATTGTCGTTCCTTTTCCTGGCTTTAATATTTTTGTTACCGTTTTGCGATTCCCATGTAAGTGGTTCCTTTAAAATATTCTCTTTTAAATGCTCCACTGTCGTTCTAGAATTTCCGTCGAGTCAGTCTGAGACTGAACCTAACGTGAGCCTGGATGGGAAACTGGTACCTAACTGCGTTCAGCCACTGCCTTTAAGGGGAATTGTCTTAATTTAATAACTTGGATTAACGTTGCTTTTCTCGTATTTTAGGAAAGAAAGACTCATTATCAATGGATGGCTCCAGTCCGAAATCGAGGAAGCAGTGAGCTGAGAAACTTTTTGCATATGTAGAATAGCCATAACTTAAAAAATTGTCTTGCATGCTATTATCTGAGAAAGGCAAGGAAAGGCGGATATCTGACGATGTACCACACACCGTATTTTACATTTCTACCGAGAAGTTAGGAAGCTCTCTTTAAAAAAAAAAAAACTTTTGCCTCGCTCTTTGCAATGCAGTAGGTTAGTCATTTAATTCAGTTTTCAGAGATTTCACGACTGTAATCATAAGTGATTAGTAGACAGTCTGAGAACGGGCATAAATTTACTAGTCCAAGACTTGCTTATGTAATGTTTAATAAATGAGCAGCAGTGTTTTATCAAGTTTAAAACACGAGGCGCAGCCGAGTTCTTTAGACTTGATAAAACACGAACTGCGAATTTATTGAACGGCTTCAAAATCTTCTGATGTAGATCAATTTATTCTTGCACTAATGTTTAGATTTGGGGTTATTTTGGCCTAGAAAATAGGACTTTAAGTTTAGCCGTGTCTTTATTAGATGTAAAGACACTCATTAAACATTAATTTCTTTTGAATTTTTTTTTTACGAATTATTAATGAGTTTTTGAAAAATATTACAACCAGGATTACAACACACTTACATGATTTTGAAGAGGACTTTTTACAAATAACCAAGACCATAAAACACCCATTTCAATGTAGGATTTTTCTGGTCAATAATAATAAAAGCTGACCCTTAGTTCTAGAAACAAAAGGAAAGTTAGAACTGTGTAGTGGGGTCAGAAATTGTTCGTAGGTTATTAGAAATAATTTCATGATACATAATAAACAGTACACTTTTCTGAAGGTAACAACTTGTTCAGTTTTGTGATGCCATGCAACTCTTAATGTGATCGGCTACAGTAGCAACGGGTGTTCTGTTATAAAATACGTTTTTGTTTTCTTGGAACGATTTCTTTGACATCATTTTTTACAAGTTACGCATTCAACACTTCGATCTTCTTCACCAGTCCCTCTCCGAATATTCGAAAGTCAGGCAAGATGGCGGATATGTTTGGGATGACCCAGCTGGACTTGTTTCGACTGAAAACAAAACAACAACAAAAGTTTTGGCCAGCACCTAAATAGTTGCTTAACTATAAACAGTGACAGCAGGGTTGTTTCAAATTACTGGTGCAATATTATGCTCTTCTTCAATTCGCGGAAAATACAGATATCACTGTAACTTAGTGACCAACCATTTTCACTCGTTTTAAGACTGGGTAATGGCATCTTGTACTGCGCGTGTAGCACCTGATAAACGGAAGCAAATTACAAATTACACTCTCAAAAAGAAAATACTAAGATTTAAAACAGTTGCGGATAGAGATTGGTTCAAAAATTTATTCAGTCGTGTTTTAGCGCCAGTCAATATTCAATTCCTGCAACTCGTTTACAAACCTTTTATCTGTGGTTTTCATTGACTGCCACATTTGTTTTACAATGATGTGCGCCCCATGGAATCTTTGGAGCAACTCCATGTTTAGATCAGTGATAATGAAAGTTGTTCGAGGGGGAGGGGAGGGGAGGGTATATATGTAGTTAACATGGCCGAACATATCAGACATTGCCGGTACTTGTTGCTATATCAACGCTGCGTCGCATCTTGATTGGTTAAAACAAAAAGAATGCAACTGCTGAAAAAGGAAAGAAAGTCAAGACCGGTTTCATCTAAGGTGATGAAGCCATTCATTGTCATGACTGGCGTACTTAAATTTGTCATGACAGGGTACTGAGAATCTAGGAATTGATCACTGCTAAGGATGCAGAATAAAATGCATGAATTAAAATTTTGGAGAACAGGAGACTAGAATTCATATTTTATATAATTATTGCAAATTATAGATATAACTTAGATTTGCAGAAAACGGCAAGTAAAAGCAATTTTTTTTCCAACCAAAATTGGTGTCAATTTCAATTTTTGAAATTGAATGTCCGTCACTTTGAACGTATTTTCTTCCGTTTACTTCCAAAAAAGAATGTCAGCTCACGCGTTTTGACTTCACTGCGCACTTGCAAATTTCTTCAGTTAAATGTTTTGCGCAGTTCTGTGTACTTCACGTTGCCTAACCAAATCATTCGTATTGGCAACTGTAGCAAACGTGCATTATGGCTACGTTTTTCTTATTCATTTGAACCGATGAAAAAAGCTAAGGTTCGAAGAAGACGCTGTTGAACGCGGAGATCAACAAAACGTGGAACTTAAAATATGTCGTAGCCGTGAGGCTAGTGTGCTATTTGTGTTAACTTGGAAGGCGGACAAGAAAGAGAATATTTATGCCGCAAGGAGATCAAGGAATCCACGGATTAAATTTCAGGCGAATAGTTATTGTGTCATTCAGAAGATGATGTTTGTATTTAGCAGCTAATAAATAGCCCTAGCTTCGGTGAGAAGAAGCTGTCGTTTGATGTGCTTTGTTGTCACGAGTTGTTGTCACGAGCATTTGAGAAACCGTGCCTGGCTCAAACGGCTACAAAATAACCTGCTTACCGGTATGTTAATTTCGCTGATATGTACTGGGAGCTCTTAGCATCCTAGCAATCAAATGATCAGTTTAGAAAGGCTTATTTCAAGTAGGAGGGATGAGAGCGACATGACGGGAACAATCTTAAGGACTTAAGGACAGACAGTAAGTAATTCAAGGAAGGAATCATAGTTTGACCAATTTCAGGTCAAGAGGGTCAAGACTAAATAAGCTTGTAATGCATTAACAAATTTCTGTCGTATCAATCATCGATTATGTCCGATGAATAGTTGCCCAGAAACAATTGTGCTAGTGCCAAATATTGTGAAATTTTTTTGTCGTACAGCAAGGGTGTACCAGTGAATATTCCGTCACGAACAGGAAACCTTGACTCACAAATACAAGAACGTATAAATCGGCTACTACAGATATTCTTTCAGTATAATGCTTAACGTATGGTACTTAATTTTCGATCGCACACAAAAAGCATAAAATGGTGCAAGAATCAAGTATCAATTAAACAATAAAATAAGTGTTTGATGATAGAAACAACTCAATACTCCATAGGGGGTCAGGAATAATAAATATACTATGCAAACGTTAAAATTATGACACAAGGTTTAGGTTCCAAAATATAAATTTTTATGGTTTAATAAAAGGCGGAGGAGTCAAGCAAAGGATTGGAAGACGCATTAGTATCAGCAGCATGCTAAAACTGTCTAATGGGTGGGTGGGTGGGGAAAAGGATAAGGGTCGGGTGAGTGTTGCAGTCTGCCATACATCTTTTTCAGACAATTAATGTTAAATCCGCCAGCTCCATGTTAGTTATCGTGCGTGAACTATTGCAGTTTGAGGTAACGCTAAGAAACATAATATACAGGCCTAAAAGCGGAGCTCCCATGCATTTATTAATTTTATTACTAAATGGGTAGCCATACTATATTTCTAAGCTTATACAGTGGCCCATATAGGTACAAAATAAATTTTAATCGCTCATGGTTTTGTTACTGACAGGTTCTAAAATTGAATTTGACGAGAGCATTTTATTGGGTTCCTCACGTACACACGTCGGCGCAAAACAAATCTTAGTTAAACTTTTTATAACGTTTTCTGTACACTAATTAATACACCTCCAGGACCTCTATGAGTTTTTCAATGTAAAAGGAATCTTGACTTTGTTTTGATTTACTACAAAACTGTCAGGGCAAAAAAAAAAAAAAAAAAAAAAAACTCAAGGCAAAAACAAAATACAGAAAAACAAATTGAACTCGCTGCTAAACACCGTAAACAAAGTGAACTCACGCCACGGCAAACTGAGAAAATCGAGGCGGCAAAACAAACTCTGAAAATTGATGGTGCCGGTTATGTAAGTCATTTTAAAGCAGCTTTTGTGTAAGAATTGTGGCAGTTTGTAATTTGGGAAGTAGTGCACGCTAACTTAGAATGAGCTTACAATGTTGTTTTGACTGTTTGAACCATCTTCTTTTCGTTGCGGTTTGGTGGAATAATTAACTGATCCTGTTTTATCGTACGTGTTGCTAAGTACCGTAGAGAATTTTATGTAGAGAACTGAATGAATTTTCTTCATTTCTGGTAAGTATAAATATTAGATGCGGTAGGTAAAGTCTGAACTCACTCAGCCAAGCACAGGTAACTCGCAACGAAACCGGTGAAATATTCGTTTACGCATCGAAGACATTTCAACACACTCACTGATAAGACGGAGGGACAAGAGAAACAAAACAAATGCAAGAGAGCCGAAATTGTGATTTTGATCTGTGAAGCTAAATAATTTGTTTTCAAAATCCAATAGTGAACATCACCAAAAACCAACAGTGTCTGTATAAAATGTACAAACACGAACAGGTTTGATAAATATTTACCGGAAGATCTGAAAAGCGACACAACTGCAAATTTGTTCATAAATGAAGTAAATTCTCTCAATATAAAATTAGGCATATGCTTAGTGCATACATTTACGTTTGTTACCTCATTATTGAAGAAGGCTTGTATATTCTGCAGGGCAAAGCTTTCAAACCAGCCCAATAATATCGAAGACGAACACGGCAATTTCGTTGTAAGTTTTAAGCTAAAACTCGCCAAAAAGGCGTCAGATCGGTTTGAGAAGCGAGATGACAACAAGAAAGACAACAAGGCATTGAGGTAAGTCGATTTTATTTTCAAAATGTACATATATTTGCGAATAATTTCGAAACCGTTTTCTCCCATACAAACCTTTATAAATTCAAACCGTTGTAACGCTCGATCGAGTCACGTTCTCGAGTAATCTTATCAGGAGCCTGGGCTGCCTGTGGCTCAATCAGTGATCTTTAGCCTTGCTCAGCCGCAGGTCGAACCCTGGACATCGCTCTCTTGACTTGTAGTCCGATACAAGGTTGTCCTAAATGATTTGGAATAAGTTTCCATGATGTAAGTGGGTAAATAGAGCGACAAATATCCACTAAGATCTATGTTCTTCAGCAGCTTTCTTCGTGTGTTTCATTCAGCTTTTTAAACGTGAACAGCGTGCCAAAGATTTTCGCGCCTTTCTTCGTTTAAGTTGATGTGAAATGTCCAGATCATTTTTTTGATGTGAGAAAAAATCTCTGAAGTGATGGGGTGAAAAATAACAACGAAGAAATATTTTCTGCTGCTCACTTTCTTCGCAAGTTTTCATTCTCGCGGTTGAGCAACCGCCAAAGATTTTGTCGCCTTTTCACGCAATCAATTCGTGTAGGCGAAATGAAATATCCCTAGTTGATTTTCAACATGATTTAAAAAAATGTGCAGTGTCCTAAAAACTTCTACGATAGGTAACTTTTAACGAAAAGTGGATGGTCAATATCAAACACGTCAGATGCCCAGCTAAAGCTTTTTTCTGGAGTATGGCCGCCATTTTGGGCGACGTCGTCGTCGCCGTCGTCGCTAGGCGCACTCGCCCGCGAGCCATGCCGCTAGCCACGATGACCATGAAAACTCAAACGCATGGTTTTCTCAATTAATTTCTATCTTCGCACGGTAGTTATGGGGCTCCGCTCTGCGGCCCTTCGGGCCGCTGGAGAGCTCCGCTACTAGGTATTTTAGGGTCCAATCTTTGACGACTGGAACGCTTCTGGCGTAAGGTGGTCTTGTTGACAATATACCGCGGGATCGAGACAACACGTGAATGCTGAGCTGAATAAATCAACAGAGCTGTTTCGGAAGGCTTATTTATCTTAATATGTGAACAACAAAATGCAATATACAAAAAATACTAGTCTATTCCGTCTATATTAAACAAAGTATGCAATAGTTTTCTTTACGAAAAGGATGTCAATATATTTGATTGATTGATTGATTGATTGATTGATTGATTGATTGATTGATTGATTGATTGATTGATTGATCCAGTTTTCAGTGTCGTTAAAGCGCCTGGTTCTGTTAGAAAGTGTGTGTAACTCAACGAACAACGGAAATTACTGCGTTGTATAAAGCAAACAGGGAATGTACCACTGTCATTATGCATTGTAAATCTTGCTCTCAAAACGTAATGCCTATCATTACAGAAATATTTATCAAAGACTTTGTCAAAGGGCAGTGGAAATAAAATGAAATGGGATCATTATAAAAGAAAGCGAAGATATAGTTTGCTATGCAAAAAGCAGGAAAATAGAGACTTTCGCAAGAAGTTGGAGAAAGAAAACAATGGTCAGTCGTAAGTGTTATTATTGTTTATCAAAAAGATTTGAGCGGCATATTTGTACCATTGGTAGTGACACATCATATTTTATCGATTTTAACCTAGGATGTATCTTTAGCCTCCTTATTTTTTCGCGCCGGTGGGCTAGCTTTTATATATATTTTACTGACACTTTAATCTTAATTTGTATATTAATCTTTAATTAATTTTAGTTTATAATATTTTCTTACCCATGGTACTCCGCTGGCTCACTTCGGGCGCTGGAGTTTCACAACACTTTGTTGCATACATAATTTGTTTTCTCAGAATGTCGGAGACTCCCAAACGCCCTCAGTCGCCTCAAGCTTCACCGTGGTAAGTTTAACTAACGTTCTTTTGTCTGGCTTCTATCTTCAGCATTTTAGAATCAGTATATGTTATTCGATTTTTACAGCCGCAGGAGATTCACAAAATTGATCACAACCGTGATCATTTCTTTCCAGAGACAAAGAAGTTTTGTTCCTTTTGCTGCTTTTGTGTGTTGCAGTAAAAGACTGAAGAATAAAATTCATAAAAACAGACGTAGTACATTAAGAATTGATCACAGTAACTTCGCAGGCTTTCATGTCTTGAATTAAGAATAAATTACTGGAGAACAGGATCTCGCCGGTCTGCTTGATGACAGGAAGCTGAAATGCGATCAATATTGCAACAACAAAATGTAAAATACAAATGTCCGAAATGCTGAAAACTCAAAAGCAGCTCAGTACCTCTTTGTTTGCTTTATTTGTACTCACATTTCGTCGGTCTTTTGAATGACTGGAAGGTGTGAGATTCCATCAATAACTCAACAACAACATACAAAATACAAAAAAACGTACAAAACTCTAGAGAAATCCGTTTATATTGGACAGAACATGGAGTTAGCAAAGGAAGCCACACAATCTTCTTTTCTTCAGTGAGTTTGTTTACTCGACTCAGATTTCGCTTGTTTTTAGAGCAATTTTGCTAAAGAGTAGAGCTGCCGTATTAAGAAAAACTTAGAACACGGTGAGTCATACCTCGAATTGTAGCTGTTCAAGGCTAATATCTCTATAGATAGCTGATATTTAATACTTTAAATTTCCTTTGGGATAAATACGAATGAATCGAATTTCTTTCGAGTGCAAACGATAACTTGGTGTTGAGCTATTGCTTTCCTGAAAGAAACTGTTTCTTGAGTTATCACGTAGCAGAATTTGGAATATTTTTTCTCTTTTGTTATTTTGTAGCAAAGTCTTAGTTCTTGGCGTATATTGATTCTGGTTACCTTCTGATCACACAACAAAACACATTCGTGAGATCTAATTATTTTTAATTCATTTAAGTAGGATGATGGGATTCGTTTCAAAATGTTGTTGTCATACACATTAAAATCATATAGGATATCTTTATAAGACAAAAACTTCTTGTGGGACATGCCATACTTGCACGTATCGTGTGAATGATTTTTGTTCGGGTGCGAGGGCTAACAGCATCAAGTCACGCGAGAAAATGAAAACTTTTGTTGAGTAACGGCAAAATCTGCTTAACTTGTTCTTCTTTTCTGTTATTGCGTCAACGGTTGCTCTCACTGGTATAAATGACCCAGCGGTCAGTGCAAATATATTTTGGCTTTTAATTTACATTTAATCATATATTCCATGAATATGTAATAAGAATATGGACCAAGAATGGTAACTTTGCCAGTCACAGATCTAGGGAAGTAGCTTACAGAACAGGTAGCTAAGCAGAGCAGAGCGCGAAGCAACAGCAATGAGGGAAGTTAATGGAGGAGAAACGAAGTAGACCGGGCAGAAATCGTAGCGGCCAAAATTTTCTATAAAAGTGTACGAGCCCCTAGGAAACGAGTCTCTTCAGACCATTTCCAAGTGGCTTTGATTGATTGATTGATTGATCGATCGATCGATCGATCGATCGATCGATCGATCGATCGATCGATTGATTGATTGATTGATTGATTGATTGATTGATTGATTGATTGATTGATTGATTGAGCAGAAAAAAATTCCTTTGTATTATTTTGCCCAATCGGCGAACAAGCACTCGAGAGTAACTTTCGTGTGTTCTTACATGTATCGGCCATATGCTATTTTAATTATAACTTTCTTTTTGGAGCATCTTTCATTTAAGGTCGCAGGGGACACCTACGATGAATAAGTTCACAAGACAAAATTTTGCTTGTCCTGCATTACTACATCACTAAATCTTTTAAAACGCTTATATCTAAGCTGTTTTCGATGCTATTGAGCTGAAATCCTGCAGAGACATAAAAGAATGATGGACGTTTAAAGATGTCTTTGATTTATTAGATTCCTCTTTACGGTGACACTGGAGCGCCGTTAGAGCCAAAATTAAAAATCCATGATTTTCTGTCCAAGTTTGCGGATAGAATAGAAGACAACATTCTGTGATTTTATCACAAGCGGATCAGTCAAAGTCTCTAGTGTGCCATGACGGATTATTATATTATGTTTAATTAACCTTAGCCAGCGAGTAAAGGGCGTGTAAATGTGTAAACTTGAATTTAACACCTTTTATATCTCTCTAGAAGCGCCTTTTAGATTTCCACTTCTGTCATGATACACTGAAGTATTCCTAGTCTACCTCTCTGCAGTGGCAGCTAATGAAGTTCCAAACCTGCGTTGATTCCTGGACAAAAATTGTCGGAAAAGTCCAAACTTTGAGATTTCCGAAGGTGTTCCGATTAAAACACGAGTGCCAAGAGCCAGTTAATAGCGGAGCTCCCGCGGGCGCCGAAGGCGCCCGCGGGCGGAGCACCATTGCTATAGAAATTGGTAACCCATCAAGCCGAGAAAATTTGGATGTCACGTCCGTCCGTCCGTCCGTCCGTCCGTACGCACGGATTAGGGCTGGGGACGAGTTTGTCTTTGTCCTTGATTTGGAGTCCTTCTCTGGCAAACAGTAACACAAAAACATTTTTTGGTTTGTCGAGAGTTAACTTATTTGTCGTAGAAATTTGTTAAAACACTGTGTCACTTCAGGTTGTTTTTTCTCGCGTTTTCTTATGATCTGGACATTACATTGCAACTTAAACGAAGCGATTGGATGAAAGGGCGCTAAAATAGTTGGTACGTTGTTCACCTTTTAACCTGAATGAAAGACGTGAAGAGAGCATGCTGGAAAACATAGTGCTTCGTGAATATTTCTCACTCTATTTACTCATCAACTTTATGGAAACCTCATGCCAAATGATCTAGGACAACCGCTTAACGGGATGATCCGAAATAATTGCCGACTTGAATATGATATACATCGGAAAACACCGAGAGTTGAAGCACTGCGGCTGACCTTGGCTGAAAAGCTGCTGAAAAGTTAATTGAACTGGAATAAAAGCGAGCTCAGAGCCGGTGAAGTTCACTAAGTGATGGACAAAAGACTGCTAACAGACCTAACAGCTACACCGAAAGGAAAGGAGAGATCGATCTTCGCCGATAATTCAAAACACTGTAAGAACTTATATGTCGGTGGTGTTGGAGTAAGCATACAACGAGTGGCGTGTTCGCTTCCGATATTATTGTGCTAGTTTGAAATTTTAGCCCTGCAGAATTTACAAGCCTTCTCCAAACATGAGGTAACAAACGTAAATGTATGCACTAAGCATTAGTCTTTTTTGTTGTGCATGAGAATCTGTTTATACTTCATTTATGAGCGAATTTGAAGTTGTGTCGGTTTCGCATCTTTTCGTAAATATTTACAATTCAATTAATGCTGCTCTCAAACTTGAAAATGTTTGTACATTTTATACAGACATTGTTTATTAAATAGTTCATTTGGACTAATTGTTTGGTGTTTTAGTTAGTCGAGTTAACTGTGATGTTCATTATTGGATTTTAAAAACAATATTAAATTATTAAGCTTCAAAATCACGATTTCGATTTGTAAAAATCCTGCAAACAAAAACGAGTAAAACTACTCAGCGATACTGCACACCAAGATATTTTTAAGTGGTCTATTATCCAACCGCTCTTTTTGATACTCGATTGCATTTGTTTTGTTTCTCTTACCAGCGAGTGCGTTGAAATGATCTTGAAATCTTGCACGGGTAAACCAATATATATTTCGCCGATTTCGTTGCAAGTTACCCGTGTTTGGCTCAGTGAGTTCAGACTACCTCCCGGGCTTTCCCTACCGCATATTTGCTTACCAGAAATGAAGAAAATTGAATCAGTTCTCTGCGTAAAATTCCCTTAGGTATTTAGCAACGCATACGATAAAACAGAATTAGATTATTATCATGCAACTCAAACCGCAGCGAAAAGACAGAGGACGGTTCAAAACAACATTGTAAGCTTTATCCTAAGTTAGCGTGCACTACTTCCCAAATCACAAACTGTCACAATTCTTACACAAAATCTGACTTACAAAACCGGCACCATCAATTTGCAGAGTTTGTTTTGCTGTGGTGATTTTCTCAGTTTGCCATGATGTGAGTTTATTTGGTTTACTGTGTTTAGCAGCGATTTACTTTATTTTTCTGTACTTTTTTTTGCCTTGAGTTGATTTTTTGCCCTTACTGTTTTGTATTAAATCAAAACAAGATCAAGGTCCTTTTTACATTGAATAACTCATAAAGGTGTATTAATGTAGTGTACAGTAAACGTTGTAAAAAGTTTTACAAAGATATCTGTTGTGTGCTCCTACGTGCGTACGTGAGGAACCCAATAAAGTGCACTCGTCAATTTCGGTTTACCTCGAAATATGTTGACATCGCTTTCGTCAACAAAACCGTGAGAGGTTTTTACATGTAAGATATTTTATACTTAAAAGTTTAACCATGAGCGATTAAAAACTAATTTATTTTGTACCACTGTATAAGCTTAGAAATAGTGTGGCTACTTATTTGCTAATGATAAATGGGAGCTCCGCTTTTAGGCCTGCCTAAATCTATATATTTATGATAATTACATTCCACGCTTAATGTCGAGGTCTGAAAAGAACAATATGTTTTCAAAACGCTCTCCGATGATACAACATCGACAAATTATTTATAGATCATCGAGGGGCAGACTGCTCTCGGGTTTACAAAGACAAAAAAAAATACCTGAACACTTTAAATCACGCGCCATATTTTAGTCAGCCATGAATATTACGTACATTTATCGATGTCAGTCGTTGCGTTTCGTGCATACGCCTTAACTAAATGCATAATGGTGGCCTTTAAATGTTGCCAGCGAGGTTAACTTCCAACCACATGCGCTATTTTTAACATTTTGGCTATTGAAAGAGGTAAGGAACATTGAGCGTTAGTTGGTTATTTTACAGTATTGCCGTATTCTTGAATTTACTCCCTTTGGACAAGCACGTGTTCAAGGGGATCAATTGCGTAACGTACACCCTCTAGTATGTAGCTATAGCAATTTTGTGTTTCATGTCGTGCCAGTTTGACTTTAAGCATAAGCGTTTTGTCTTTTACTATGCTGTTTCGTTGTCTTCCCACCAACCATCCCATGCACCCTCTTAGAGTGACATGGGGATGGCAGAGAGGTTTTTTAGACATATTGTTGTTTGCTTGTACTTCGTATTCTTGATAACTTTCGCTCTATGTAGAAAAATAATTTTTGTTGTTTGGATGCGGGGTTTAGTCGGGAAAATTAGGGAATATTTAGTCGGGAAATGTATTTGGTTTTTTACGCATTAGCACTGAAATTTTTAAATTGAAGGGGAAGACAAAATAGTCTTCTGCCATCATGTTATTCTTCATAACACAAATTGATTCTAATTTAATTATTTTTTTTTACAGTGCTTAGAGAAAGGACCTCACCATTGCCATGGAAGACGTTATAGAAGCCATCTATATCGGTTTAACTATTGCTTCTTTCCTTATCAGCACCGCTCGTGGCCTAAAAGCCATCGAGATATGCAAAGAATGTATGATTTTACTTAATTATAAGACGTTGAATAAAAGGAAACAAGTCGTCAATTCATTTACCACAGCTATCAATCAAAAAATGTTCCTGGCCTACTGCCAAGTCTCTGATTACAAAAATGCAATAAAATGCGGAAAGGAACTTCTTGTCATTTCTCGCGAGTGTGGTGAAACAGCCAAAGAAGGGAAACTTGCCATAGCAGTAGCGTCTATATATGAACGTGAAAGAAAATATGCGAAAGCAAGGGAACTTTATGAGAAAGCGATTAATATAACGAAAGACACTGGCCACAGAGAAGAACAAGCATTCGCCTGTGGACGATTCGGAACTATGTCTTATCGTCTTAACGAACATGATCGAGCTAAAGAATATCTTGGGAAAGCACTTGTAATGAAAACTGATCTTGGTGATAGAAAAGGAGAAGCAGGTTCTTACGGAAACCTGGGGATTGTGTTTCAATCTCTTTGTGAATATGAAAAAGCTAACGAATATCTCGAGAAAGCGCTTGCGATCCAAACTGATATTAGCGACAGAGAAGGAGAAGCCACTTGTTACGGGAACCTAGGAATTGTGTTTCAATCTCTTGGTGAATATGACAAAGCTAAAGAACATTACGAGAAAGCACTTGAAATAAGAATTGAACTCGGCGACAGAGCAGGAGAAGCAGCAGGCTATGAACGTCTTGGAACTGTGTTTCAATCTCTTGATGAATATGACAAAGCTAAAGAATATCACGAGAAAGCACTTGCGATGAGAACTGAAATTGGTGACAGAGAAGGCGAAGGATCATGTTATGGAGAATTAGCATCCGTGCTACAACATACTGGAGAATATGAAAGAGCAAAGGAATTTTATAAGAAATCACTTGCAACCACAGTGGAATTCGGTGACAAACGAGGAGAAGCAGCGAATTACGGAAACCTTGGAAAATTGTCTCATTCTCTTGGTGAACATGTCATGGCGGAATTTTATCTGCAGAAGGCACTTTCAATAAGTCAAGATATTGGAAACGCAGACGGCGAGTTTCAGGGTTATTGTGGCCTCACATTGGTGAAGTTATCTCAAGAAAAAATCCGGGAAGCGTTTGATTGTCTGGTTCTGAGTATTAACAAAAGCGAAGATTTGCGTGGTTTTCTGAGAAACAATGATCAATTTAAGATAGCATTTTCGGACGTCCACGATTTTCCCTACAGACATCTTAGTGCATTCTACTGTGTTGCTGGGAATCCTGAAAATGCTCTTTATGTCCTAGAGTTGTTACGGGCTAGAACTCTAGCAGACTTGATGGCCACTCAGTACTCTCTTGAACGACAAATTTCAGCTAATCAGCAATCGTGGATTGGTATTGAGAATATTATGAAAAAAGAATCTAGCTGTTCTTGTCTCTACATTTCTTATTATCATCAAGATGTGTTTTTGTGGATCCTCAAGACAAACGGAACCATCCATTTTCGAACAATAAGAGTAAATGAAAACATCATTGGCGCCAGACTGATTTCCAGTTTGCATGATTTTTTGGCCAAAAGTTTCCGCATCTTAGGTATTTTATCCGAGCAGGACTGTGAAGATCGAACTTTAAATGGCATTGAACCGAAACCAATATCTTTAAAAGACATTGAGCTGAAAACGAAACTTTGTCAGGAAGAGTTTCTCACAGATTTACGCCTTGTAGAGGATGATGATGATGACAACAATCAAGACCCTGAGCCAAGTGTTCCTTTACTATACA
Organism: Meandrina meandrites; assembly: GCA_963693305.1. NCBI lineage: Eukaryota > Metazoa > Cnidaria > Anthozoa > Scleractinia > Meandrinidae > Meandrina > Meandrina meandrites. The sequence continues at coordinate 47,778,437 of OY855904.1, forward strand.
AAATGATCGTCGCTCCTGTAGCCCATTTACTCGAGGAACCCGAAATCATCATTGTTCCTGATCGCTCTTTGTACCAGGTTCCATTTGCGGCATTAACTGATGAACGGGGGAAGTATTTATCAGAGACTTTCAGGATCCGTCTCGTTCCTTCATTGTCGACTCTCAAGCTCATTCAGGATAGCCCAGCAGACTATCACAGTCAGACTGGTGCACTGATAGTGGGTGATCCTGTTGTTGGGTGGGTACTTTACAAGGGGAGTCGTAGATTCTTCTCACCATTGCCTTGTGCACGAAAGGAAGCGGAGATGATCGGAGAACTGCTGTGCGTTCAGCCTTTGTTAGGAGAGCGAGCAACCAAGCAGGAGGTACTTCGAAGGATAAATTCCGTAAGCCTGATACATTTTGCTGCTCATGGTAGTGCTGAAAGAGGAGAAATTGCTCTTTCGCCTCACAGAAAAAGTGAGGGTGTTAAAGAACACCGAGGGTAGTATAAATTTACACTATGTCCGTGTTACCACAACACCAACATGGTGTAATTACAACAATACACTAATTCAGTGTTAACAAACACCAAAATGGTGTAATCAAACCATTGTGCAACACCTTGTTGGTGTTTTTTTACACTGCAACCGTGTAGCAAAAATCTTGCACGGGCTTAACACAGCTAGTATGTAATTTTACACTGGATCGTGTATGCCAACACGAAATAGTTGTGAAATTACACGAAATGCCAATTACTTCATGTGCCAGAAAATGCTCAAGAAAGACACTTATGTAAGATTGTTTGATGTGATGCAGACCGATACTGAAGGAAATGCCGAATAAACAATGCTGACTAGTATGCATTGATATCAGTGAAGCTGAGAAGAGTAATAAGAAGGATATCACGTACAACACAATACAATAAGTCATGTTTAATACACTTTTTTATTATACATAGTAAATAAAAAGGAATAAAACTGAACAGTTTCAGTTTTGCTGGATAATCTAAACCTTAAGGAGACGTGGGAGGGCCGTTCATAAACTCTGTCAATATTTGAGAAAAAAAAAATCCAAATTTACATGCAAATGAGCAGTGAACGATGAAAACATTTTGAAAGTCAATCTGAAAGCATCCTGGCACGGTGCAAGTTATCTGAAAGTTGGGCTCAAAGCTATGACTATTTCGAATGTGATTTAAATATCGTTTAAAAGTTGCAAAGGACAAATGGCTACACTTCCATCACATGTAATTGGTCCCGCTGTCCCTTGTTTCGCGGGAATCGACCTGTTGCCATCATTCGGTCCCAGGTTTTTACCGGCAAGCGGACCGATCGAACGGAAATTGCACAAAAAGAAGTAGCAGTTGTTCTACTACTGTTGGACGACTTTGATTGCAAAAAAAAAAGAAATGTAATAGTAACATCACGGCGATACGAATAAGCTTTTCTCCTACTGTGATCAGCGATTTGATAGGTCAATGACAGCTAAATAGCTAATTATGATACAGAACAATTTTGAAGCCTTCAAAACACGCAAAGTATGTCACGAGATGTTAAGAATCGATCTCGTCCTCAAACTAAAGCAACAAAATGTAATCTAATAGAAAATTTGCTGAATAAGGAAGCATTAGGTGATCTACGATGCCTAGCGCTGTGGCCCTCACTGTACGAAAAGTCATCCAATACTTCACATCTAACGTCATCAAAGTAAAAGGCGGGAATGACGTGACCTACCTTCTAGATCAGAAGAGGTATTTCGAAAACCGCTCACGGAGGGTTCGTTGTTTGAGAAGAACTTGTTAGAACGATCTGCTATTCATCGTCCTCTTGTAGGAATCTCCAGGCAATCTCCGTGATCAGAGGTAAGTCTTCAATCATTCTTGTTTTACTTAGTACTGATTGTGAGTACTGCAGTGAGTAGAAATAAAGGATATCACACGGAGGGCGAGAAGATATTCGAGCGGCAAAAATATATAATTTGTTTTTACCACTCGGAGATCAAATTCATATCCTTGAACCGGCGTGTAATGTTTTTTTTTCTATTATATAGGCAAAAACTACAGAAGTGAATCGAAAGCTCACACCTTTAATAGGTATAAAGCTCTTGCAGCTCGGCGGCTGGAATTTCTTAAATATGTCCCCTTTGATATACTTTTCAAGAAAATTATTTTAAGTCATGTGAAGTTTCCTGCTCCTTTGCGAACGATTTTATGTCAGCTTCAGTGAACTTAACTTCTCGATCACTCGTCGTGTTTCAACCGGCGTTTGACAACGTTTGGCAGCCGAGCAATATAATGGCGAGTAAATGGCTGTTGATCTTGGTCGAGTTTATGCCTGCACGCAAATTTTCGCTTACTGAATTTAGTTCCCAGTAGGGAGCGAGGACAATAATGTCCACGCTTCGTGTCGTTGACCGAGACGAATCCCTTTACCATGAGTTAAAGCGGAAAGTTGTTGGAATTTTTTCAGTTTTAAACTGAAAATATACGAGATTAACTTCACAGACTTCAAGAGCAAAAACTTGCGTGCCAGTTGGGAATCGTACACATGGATCGATTTCCGGTCTTAATTGCTCACTCGCAACATGTTAGGAATATGCGGCCGTTTGTGTCTTTGCCAGAACATCATACAATAAAAAGATATGTTTTATAAACTCTACGTGAAAATAATATATTTTATCAACTGTTAGCCAGAACGTGCAAATGTTTCCTAAGATCAATTCGAGTTCTTAAAATACAATGCATACCCCTTCCAAGCCCGTACAACCCCCAACCCCAGGCATACCGTAAATCAATTTCTTGCTCAATAATGACGAGGGGGGGGGGGGGGGGGGCTTATATTTTAGAAAGCAGGTGGCTCGATAGAAGATTTTACAGCATTTACATTGAAGATTAAAACACCCAAGCACTGATTTACATGTAACCGCAAAAATAATAATGCCTTTGACAATGATAATTATAGCGAATGCTCCAAGCCAGGGATGGAAAAGCTGTAAAATGCACAACAAACGCTCACCCCCACCCCCGGAATGGACAGAGCCATACCTGTGTACAATTTCATGATGGAATAACCTCACCTTTTGCAATAAAAAGCAAGATTGTGTTGTTCCGGAAAATACCCAAACCTCTATGATGGAAGGTTTCTTTGGTTTGAATCCCCCTCCCCTCTGGAAATTCCAGTAAAGCCCCATACTTTCCTTTAAAACGTTTGGCTTTTGTGACAAGTTTAGATTGTATATTCCCCCCCCCCCCCCGTCCCCCCGTCCCCCCCCCCCCCCCCCCCATACTGTTGGTGAAGACGTGAAGTCCAAACTAAGCCTAAAATTACTTTTGGATTGTCAACTACAATTCAAATAGACCCCAGTAGATTAGAGTATAATAACTAAAATACACTTATGGTACAAAATAACAAAACACGTTGTTAAGTTTTTAAAAGCCTACATGTACTTTGATGGTTGTGAGGTGTTGTAATGCTCATTTTTTTTGTACTGTACTTTTTTTTTCTGTGGTATCAACAAAAGATCAATTGAAGTAACTGATGGCGAATGACTGAAGTGCATGAATGAGGAAACACTTAAGACTCTCGTACCCCTTGCCGGTCACCGTTTGAAAATAATGAACAAGATTAAGAATTTGAGTGCCCAGGAAAGCATGGGATATTGTTCACTTCAATTGATGTCCTCCGGATTGCCGACCATTGTAGTTCAAGAGGACGAACCTCTGGTAGCTGATAAAGGTGAAACATCAGGCACAAGCGACAAAAGGTTTGGTGTTATCAAGTAGGAACTGACTATAATAAATATTTTTAACTTTAGTTAATGTTCTCTAAGGGGTGGGGTGTAATCATTCTTAAAAAATGAAAGTCATAATTTAACATCATTGCCCACAGGGAAGTCAGAGCCACTCAAAGGCTGGGAGATTAGATAAAGAATGTTGCAGGGAGGGGGCTTTACTTGCACTTTTCTATTACTGATTTTCTCTCACTTGCTCAAAACATATTTCCAATACTCCAGTATTAAAATGCCTTGTTCATTTATTAATCAGTTCCATTTTTTTTCTTTTGTGACCTGTCTATTAAGTATTTGGCCATTAATCGTTATTTCTAAGCAGCATTATAAATTATCACTAGCAATTTTACTGTATTGAGCTTTTCGTCAAACTTAAATCAATTTTGAATTTCCTGTTCAGTGGCATTTCAATCCTAACTTTTTTGGTCTACTTTCAGACTATGATTGCACTAAGTTTATTGTGCCACTGTTATTCTCTACCAATTCATCATGTTGTGGGCTAATCCATAGCTATGTAAAGTGGATTTTCCGCTTTTGACTAGCTCCAAAGTTGAGTCGGATTAATTATTTAAACCACTCATTACTTGGAACATGATGAATTGGCAGATGGTAACAAGTGGTCAGCAAGTACAAAACCAATAACAACTACCAGTACCACAACACAAATTTTGCCTTTTTATTAGCTCGAAAAGATCGATCGAGACGAGACGACGTCAGAGAAAAGGGAAAACGGGCCCAGAAAAGGCAATTGAAGAAAGATGACCATGTAGAGTTAATGCAAGAAAAATGCAAAAGACTGACAACAGAAGAAAAATTGGTTTTGACTGAAAAAGAGAAATTTTACCAAATGTGCATGGCGTCAAACTGAGCGTGAGAAAGAAAAATTATTTCAGTTCCAGATGACTATGGACAAGAAATCAACAAAAGCATGTATTGTTCAACAATATGTACAATCGCCCTAATCATCTCCAAGCGTAGATTGAAACGGTATAATCATAGAATATTGAAGGAAGATACTTTATTATGGGTCTATTTTTATTATTTCTATTGTTGTTGTTGTTGTTATCTATCTTTAGCTTTTTAGAACACCCTAGAGAGGTATAGTAAAATGATTCCAATATTGAAATATTCGAAAGAGTTTGAAAGAACTTCAGCGGCAGGGGAAACTACTGAGTCGGTTTTCCTCCAGCATTTCTCGTTCTTCAAACACGTGAAAATAATAGAGGTGGGCCCATGAAAGTTTCAAGAGCTACATTCAGCTGAAGGTGTCCATAATTAACACAGTGTCGTTTCCGTTTTTTTTCTTCTTGTAGAATGGCCGTGATGCAAAAGAAGTGGCAAAAGGTGCAGTGCACTCCCCAGATGATGTATTTATCAGTGGGGAGCAGGATCTCCTTTTGAAGATGAATGGGGGGCATACCAGTGCCCTGATCACCTTGCTGTTCTTATATTTCGTTTGCAATATCCAGTACCCAAAGGAATGCATGAACTTATATATATATTCCGTCGGAGGAGCTCAGAGATACGTGCTAAACGTATATGATAGCGTAAGACTCCCTACGAAAGTGGTGCAGCTCTTGAATGAATTGAACTGTTAGGGCCACTGAGTTATAAATAGCTATTTTGGTTCAGACATGGCAAAGTTTTGTTACTGAAACCCGTATGTATGTTGTTGAAATAGTCCGTCCTAGGTGTGCTTCTTTGTAACTAAAGTGAACAGTGTTTTTGTCACTGATTAAATACTGAGATGGAAACTAATGAAACCACAGTAGTTTTGAGTAGTCATTTCTGTACGTACTCTTAAGTTACCCACTTTCCCTGTTTAATTCACTACAAAGAGTGTTAACTCAGCACCTGTATGGTGTTGTTATAACACAACTAAAAGTGTTGATTTACACAAATTTAGTGTAAAATACTCATTGGTGTAAATTTACTTTATTTTGGTGTGCACACAGCTGCAAGGTGTTTTACACCATATAAGTGTCATTGATACACTTTTTTAGTGTAAAGAAACACTAAAGCAGTGTTAAGTAAACGCCATTGGGGTGTGTTTCAACACCTCAATTGGATTATATAACGCGACTTTGGTGTTAACTTACACTTTTTTGGAGTAAAATTACCCTGATTATGTGTTGTCATAACACTGCGCAGGTGTTTTTAAACGCAATCGTAATCGTCATTATTTGTAATTTACACCATGTTGGTGTAAATGTACACTGTTCCGGTGTTAATAAAACACTAAATTGGTGTTCACACAGCTGCAAGAATTTACACTTTTTTGGTGTTACCATAACACTCTCGATTTTTCTGTGCTGTATGCTTTCGTACTGGAATTCCCCGTGAAGAAGACTACCTATTGACAATGTCTGACATTTCACAAGTTCAACTGCGAGCCAAGCTGGTGGTACTTAGCTGCTGTCATAGTGGGTGTGGTCACATTAGAGCCGAGGGAGTTGTTGGAATCGCGCGAGCGTTCTTAGGATCCGGTGCACGTTCAGTACTGGTGGCACTGTGGGCCATACAAGACAGAGCAACAGAGCAGTTCATGAGACGTTTCTACGAGCACCTTGTTCGAGGGGAAAGTGCCAGTGAATCTCTTCATGAGACCATGAAGTGGATGAGAGGTAATGGCTTTACCAAGGTTTCCGAGTGGGCGCCGTTCATGCTGATTGGAGATAACGTGACATTTGACTTGACTTGAAGTAAGTTTAATAGAAGCAAAAATGTTTTTTATCGCGTTTAATAGAAATAATTGTGTTCTGTGAACTGGATCAAATTAAACTTACTTTTATTTAATTTCATGAAGCACGTTTAGGACCAATTTTTGTAATTAGTAGCTCTTTTTTGCTGATATTTCAAACTAGTTTCAGTTTCTTCATCCTGAGATTGTCGTTCCTTTATTCAACCAGCTGAACTATTTTGTTACTTATTTTTGTTTCAATGATGTGTTTTAGTTATAACATGCAAGTGTAACTTAAACAATTATTCCGGTTTGGAAAAGGCGGTGTTGATGATGACTAAGAAACAGTTATGCATGATTGCGCCTCTTACTTGAACTTACTACAACTTACTTTTGCGCCAGACGTGGGGTCAAAAAGTGAAGACCAGTGGTTGCGGACTGGAACACAGACGCATTGCCTTGACCCACTCCCCACAAAAGGAATATTTGCTTACAAGTGAAATGACTTATAACTTGGTTTGTGTTTACCTGTTTAGGAAAGAAAGAGAGCTCGAGGCAGACCTTGAAACTTGCAAGCAGTGAGATGAGAAACTACTCACAAATGGAAAATAGTACATCCTTTATTAATCAGCCAATTTCGAGTTGCTTTCGCCTCTGCGTCAAAACGAGACTTTGTGCAAAACCATTCATATGAAAATGAGTTTCATCTGCAAGCTCTTTTTAATGCACGTACAACTTATTTTCATGTGAAAACTTTTCCACGAGGACTCGTCTTGAAACAGAGGCGAAAGGCAACTCGGAAATAGACTATTGTTTTCTTTAAAATTTTAAAGGCGCGTTTTTTAATGTTATAAAGTAGTCGTGTAGTCGTGTAGTACATAGGCTTCACGAGTATAATCATGTATTGACTCTTATCTGCGACGTTTTGATGAATTAGACATAATTTTTCAAGTGAAAATGTTTTTTTGTCTTTGGGTGTTTAAGGGGAGTGATTTTTAGATATTGGAAATTATAATGACACTTCACAGGAATGGTCATTTAATTTTCCATTTCCAACACTCATCGAAACGTGGTCCATTAAAGTTTATTTAATTTTTTTGGCAAATGCATAAAGAAACCAAACGTTTTATATATCGTCCTAAAGCGCGAACCAAGCCTTTAAATGGTTTGCAAGAGTTTTGCTACGTGTAACCAAGTTCACAAAACACACATTCCACTGTAGGACTGTTCAGATCATTTATAAAACAAAATGACCCTAGAATTGCATGTAGAGTGGGAAAAGAAGTTATTTGTAAGTTATCGTTCAGGAGGTAATTTTATGAAACACGGAGCAGTTGATCCTTTTGCAGGTAATGACTGGTCCACCTTGTTCTAAATTTTTTATGTAACCCAGCAGATGCAACAAGCAGTCTTATTTTAATAAAAAAAATGTTTTCGTTTACATTGAATGCTTTTTTTTATTTCATTTTTACATGTTACGAATTCAACACTTCGATCTTCTTTACCAGTCCCTCTCCGATTGTTTGAAAGTCAGACAAGATGGCGGATGTGTTTGGGATGACCCAGCTCTGGACCTGTTTGGACTGAAACCGAAAAACAAAACAACAAAAAAGTCACGGCCACCACCTAAATAATCGCTCAACTATATACAGTGATAGACATTATTATGTTCTTATTCAATTCGCGGAAAACACAGGAAAATACTGTAGCTAAGTAACCAACCTTTTCACTCGTTTGAGGACTGGGTAATAGCATCTTGTACTGCGCGTGTAGCACCTGATAAACACAAACAAATTACAAATTGCACTCTGAAAAGGAAAGTACCAAGGATTAAAAAAAGTAGCGGTAACAGATTGGTTCGATAATTTAGCCGATCGAGTTTCAGGGCTAGTCAATATTCCATTCGTTTCACTCGTTTGCAAACCTACTATCTGGGATTTTAATTGACTGCAGAATTTGATTTACAATGTTGTGCGCCCAGTAAAACTGCAACTTGACAAAGATTTTGATTACCTCTATTATTGAGCAATGATAGTCAGACGTTTGAGGGGGGGGGGGGGGTGGGGGTGGAGAGTGGGGGCTGGGTAATGGAAGAGGGGGGGGGGTGGAGAGTGGGGGCTGGGTAATGGAATTAACATGGGACATATCAGACATCCCCGGTGCTCGTTGCCATGTCAACGCTGCGCCGCATTTTGATTGACAGAACCCAACTGCACGATGCGGAAAGAAAGTCAAGAGAAAAACGGTTTCATCGGCTAGATGATCAAGTCATTAATTCTTATGAGGTGTGTACTTAATTATGCTATGACAGGATATGGAGAATCAAGGAATTGTTTATTTGCTGAGGATACAGAATAAAAGGCATAAAACAAACACTGCTGCTCGTACCGTAAACTGGGCTGACACAAAACTGTGAGGCTCCCACACAACTCCAATCAAGTCCCCTCCATAAACTTCGTGAAAGAACAGGGCAATGTCAGAAAATGCTTCCTGAAAGAAAACAAACAAAGCAACAAATGAAACAGTTTGTCATCTGACAGACTATAATTTGTGTAGCCATTCATTATGCCCATTACATTTATATTTTACTGCATGTGCATGTAAACTTGTAGTGTGGAAATAAGAAAACCATTTAACCTCAAATGACCTTCAGGTCTATGTTAATGTCCCTTGTTGCATGTGTAAATTGACGGTGGGCAAAAATTTGCATCACGAACAAACGGAATAGCAAGTAAAAGATTTAGGTTTTGTCACTTTGAAGTTTAAAAAAAAATAAACTTTTCAACACGCGCCCAATCCACCATATATTTTGAGTGAATTGTCCTCTGTAGAAATTTCAATTTGATAATTTATTCTTCACGACTCTTTCTGATATTAAAATATTTTATATCATTCGTATGTTATAAATCTACACTCGTTCGTTATTCACCAACAATTCCGTTGATCTACACTCTTACATGATGCACTTCACCTTTAACTCCAAATTTCTCCTTCGGTTGGTTCTTCGGTTGACGTTCGTTCTTGAGTAAATAAGTCATGTGGGAGATTTTCACCGCCTTGTATAATTTATGTGCATAATTGATTTCTTACATTCTCTACTGTCATTTCTTCAAAACGCTTATAAAAGATGCCGTCATGAACAAAATGGAAGAACTGAAGCGGATCTGGCAATTTAAAAAACAGGGCTCGAGAACAAAAAAGCCCCCTGGGTGGCCCGAGTCCTCGGAAATGCGATTTCGACGTTTTGAGAAGGAATTGGGAGTGGTGTGGTCCACGTAACTAGGTAAAAAAAGTTCTCAATTATTCATTGTGTTGGAAAATGAAAAACTGACACTTCCTTTTAGGATCTAGCAAGACAATTTCATTTTCTAATATCCCAGAGCAACGAATCACGGGTTCTGTTTGTTTGTTTTTCCTTTCCAAAGCGAACAGTATAAAATGAACTTGACAGCGTAGTTCATTCTATGCAAGGATTAACAGCGATAGTCAGCTTTAGAATTTCGTTTCAACGTCGGCGTGGTAAGTGAAACTAGTCTTGTAGTGTACGCAATTTGTTTATACAATTTCCTCCACAAATATCTTCAGGCTAATCAGCAAATCCGACTCGACACAAGGAACTGCGTTTGACGAATAGAGTTCGAGTCAACGGGGTAAATTTGAGTCACATTTTAGTCAAGCCGGGAAGTAAAATTAGTTCGAGTTTGCCAAATAGCGGGGAGTTCGAGGTAGATGATCGTAAGTGACTGAACTACGCTGTCAGAAGAACTGCTCTTGCTCGGTCTGTTGTAATTCTTCATTCTTATTTTACGACACGAAAGATCGTGAATTTGTGTTTACTTCATAATGTAATTTTGCAGGACTTGATCGATTTTAATCTTCCTTCTTTCCCGTTGATGCTAGACGAGGGCCGGAACCAAACAGCTTTGTGTTTAATTGTTTTTCTCGAGTATCTGGTTATTAGATCTGCGCTTTCTGGATTTATGCATGTCGTTGCTGCTGCAGTTCTTCTTCAGTTGTTGCGTTATTTGTCTCGCACAACAAATCGTTCCATCCCCATGAGGCGGAAACTGTAAAGTGAATCTGATAAATAAGTTCAAATGCAAATTGGAAACGATCTGCCAAAATTGTGTGTAATTTCAAATTATTGCTGTTGGTTTCAGTCTAGTTTTAGCAGAAGATCGAGAAACCGAACATGATATAAAGTTTATATCTTATTTCTAAAAGTAAGCTGTTCGTGACTGATAGGCTACGCCGGCTTGGGCATAACATATAATTAATCGCGCGACTGATTTTAGTTCGGGTGTGAGGCGGGGAGAGCGCTTATGGTATTATGCCACGCGAGGAAACCAAGTCACTCAACCGAAAACTTTTGCTGAGTAAAGGCAGAATCTGCCTTTAAAAACTTTCTTCATTCTTATTTTGACGGGAAAAGTTCCGTTCGCTGGCTGAAAATATTGATTTCATTCTGATGACCCAACAAAAACGGTGAGTACAAATCAATTCCGGCTTTTTAATTGATAGCGGAGTTCTCCAGCGGCCCGAAGGGCCGCAGACCGGAGCCCCATAACTACCGTGCGAGGATAGAAATTGAGAAAACCATGCGTATGAGTTTTCATGGTCATCGTGGTTAGCGGCATGGCTCGCGGGCGCGTGCGCCTAGCGACGACGACGACGACGACGACGACGTCGCCCAAAATGGCGGCCATACGCCAGAAAAAGCTTGACCTGGGCATCTTAAGTGTTTGAGGGGATATTTCATTTCGCCTACATGAACCGATTGCGTGAAAAGGCGACAAAATCTTTGCTCAACCGCGGGAATGAAAACTTGTGAAGAAAGTGAGCAGCAGAAAATATTTCTTCGTTACTCACCCCATCACTTCAGAGATTTTTTTCTCACATCAAAAAAATGATCTGGACATTTCACATCAACTTAAACGAAGCCATTGCATGAAAAGGAGCCAAAATCGTTGGCACGCTGTTCACGTTTACATGTAAAGCTGAATTTAAAACGCGAAGAAAGCTGCTGAAGAACATAGATCTTCGTGGATATTTCTCGCTGTTTTTACACATCTACATCATGGAAACTTATTCCAAATCATTTAGGACAACCTTCTAATTGGAAGAACCGAAGTTATTGCGGACTTGAACATGATATATCGGACTACAAGTCAAAAGAGCGATGTCCAGGGTTCGACCTGCGGCTGAGCAAGGCTGAAAATCACCGAATTGAGCTCAAATAAAAGTGAACTCAAAGCCGATCAAGTTCACTGAAGTGAAGGATAAAAGACTGTTAAAGGCTACACCGATGGAAAGAGAGAAATTAATCTTCGTTGATAATTCATATAATGTATATGTCGGTGGTGTTGGAGAAAGCTTACAACGACATTGCCGTGTTCGTCTCCGATATTATTGGGCTGGTTTGAAAACTTTGCCCTGCAGAATATACAAGCCTTTTTCAATAATGAGATAACAACCGTAAATGCATGCACTAAGCATAAGCCTAATTTTATATTGAGAGAGTTTACTTCATTTATGAACCAATTTGAAGTTGTGTCGCTTTTCAGATCTTCCGGTAAATATTTATCAAACCGTGTACATTTTATACAGACATTGTTTATCAAATATTTCGTTTAGACTAGTGATGTTCTCAATTGGATTTTGAAAACAAATTATTTAGTTACGGATCAAAATCACAATTTCGGCTCGCTTGCATTTGTTTTGTTTCTCTTTTCCCTGCTTATCAGTGAGTGTGTTGAAATATCTTCGATGCGTAAACGAATATTTCGCCGGTTTCGTTGCGAGTTACCTGTGCTTGGCTGAGTGAGTTCAGACTTTACCTACCGCATATTTATGCGGGTATCAGCGGCCATCCCGGGGGGTCGACCCCCGGGACACCCACGGGCAACCCGCGGGCACGGTAGGGGATTTGTTGAAAAACCTTGCCCGAGAGCCTGGGGCATTTGCGTTTCGGGGCAAACACCCCCGGGATCCTATCCACGGGATTTGCAGATGGTCTAGGTCCATAATGGTCAGCGGCAATTCATCACAACGTCTAGCGCGACCGATTGTTGATGGTTCGGCTTTCAGGTGAGTTATTTTCCATTGAATATCCACAAAATCTGCAAGTATAATTAAACCATCCTCTTCAGGAAAACGCCGGAAACAAAGCCAAAATGTCTTTCAAACCAAGGATGGAACTTTTTGAAACGTTGTGCTTTTATAAAATAAGTAGGTGGCGTCAAGGGTGAGGCCAATGCGTTGAGAAGAATATTGAAATGTTCTATCTTCTGACTGAATTTTTCGCCTAATCCAAAAATTTTAATGATAATTATAGTTAGCGTTTTCGTTCAGAGAGATATTTTCAATTTATCCTCAGAAAGTGGTAGATCATCGAGTAATCTATCAATTAAAACATTGTTCAGCGCATGAGTTTATTAAGAGATGTATATACAGCTATTTCGAGAAACGTTGTCGGAAAAAAGCACAAAACTGCACAAGCCAATTCCGAAAGATAGTATGGGTAGACGTATTGAGCTACTGCACGTGTTGAATACTAATGAGATATAACAACAAAATAAGCGCGAATTTCAGGTTTTCTTTCTGTTCAGACATGTAGACATGTAGCCCCTCTGAACTTTAGAAGAATTTTCCTCACTCAAAGACATGCGACAGTAAAAGTAAAGCTACAGATATAGGCCCCTGAGAGGAAAAACAAATTTTCCACGTGCAAAAAAACAAACTTGTAAATTTCCTTTAGGCCAATATGCAAAATTCCACTGATTACCCAGACACCTTTCGGTCTTGTCGCCTACACTTTGATGTTTTTTTTTTTCCGACAACCTTTCTCGAAATAGCTGTAGTCTATAGAGGCAAATGATAAAAAAGACGAGTGAGGTTGTAAAGAAAGCAATTTTATTAATAAAATTGTAATACTTCATTTTGTGCTTGTTCCCGACTACTCTTGTATTTAATACAGTGCATTTTGTTGTCCTGTCTTTGACGATCGCAGGAAAAAAGCCCTCAGAAGTTTGTTTTGCTTTTCGCTGGGATACGGCACGGCCTTGGGGGTGGGGATATTTGTCACAATGTTCAAGCTCCACCCCAGGGGCTTTTAAAAGCATTTGTCAGAGCTGATTTGACAAATGCCCCTGGGTCCCCGGGGGTCGACCCCCCGGGATGGCCGCTGATACCCGCATTATACTTACCAGAAATGAAGAAAATTCATTCAGTTCTCTACATAAAATTATCTAAGGTACTTAGCAACGCGTACGATAAAACAGGATTAGTTAATCATTCCACTAAACCGCAACGAAAAGAAGATGGTTCAAACAGTCAAAACAACATTGTAAGCTCATTATAAGTTAGCGTGCACTACTTCCCAAATCACAAGTTGCCACAATTCTTACAGAAAAGCTGCTTTTTAAAGTGACTTACATAACCGGCACCATAAATTTTCAGAGTTTGTTTTGCCGCCTCGATTTTTTCAGTTTGCCGTGGCGTGAGTTCACTTTGTTTACTGTGTTGAGCAGCGAGTTCACTTTGTTTTTCTGTATTTTGTTTTTGCCTTGAGTTGATTTTCTTACCCTGACAGTTTTGTAGTAAATCAAAACAAGGTCAAGATTCTTTTTACATTGAAAAACTCTTAGAGGTCCTGGAGGTGTATTCATTAGTGTACAGAAAGCGTTATAAAAAGTTTAACTAATATTTGATTTGCGCCGACGTGCGCACGTGAGGAACCCAATAAAATGCACTCGTCAAGTTCAATTTCAGAACCTGTCAGTGACAGGCTGTCACAGGAAAGAAAATTCAGACGGGACCACAAAATATATTGACGTTGCTTTCGTCAACAAAACCATGAATGGTTTTTAACCATAAGCGATTAAATTTTATTTTATACCTTTATGGGCCACTGTATTAGCTTAGAAATATATTGTGGCTACCAATTTAGTAATAAAATTAATAAATGGGAGCTCCGCTTTTAGGCCTGCCTAAATCTATATATTAGTTAATTGGATAATTCAGGGACATATAATTAGAATAAAGTCCAAGCATGGTAAAAAGGTGCCGGTCACAAATCTACGTTTTGAGAAGGAATTGGGAGTGTTGTGCTCCACGTAACTAGGTAAAAAAAAGTTTTCAATCATTCATTGTGTTGGAAAATGAGAAACTTACACTTCCTTTAATGATCTAGCAAGGCAATTTCATTTTCTAATTTCCCAGAGGAACGAATCACGGGTTCTGTTTGTTTTATACTTTCCAAAGCGAACAGTATAAAATGAACTTGACAGCGTAGTTCATTCTGTGCAAGGATTAATAGCTATAGTCAGCTTTAGAATTTCGTTTCAACGTCGGCGTGGTAAGTGCAACTAATCTTGTATTATACGCAATTTGTTTATACAATTTTTCCACAAATATCTTCAGGCTAATCAGCAAATCCGACTCAACACAAAGAACTGCGTTTGACGAATAGAGTTCGAGTCAACGGGGTAAATTTGAGTCACATTTTAGTCAAGCCGGGAAGTAAAATTAGTTCGAGTTTGCCAATTAGCGGGGAGTTCGCGTTAGATGATAGTAAGTGACTGAACTACGCTGTCAGAAGAACTGCTCTTGCTCGGTCTGTTGTAATTCTTCATTCTTATCAGTTACGACACGAAAGATCATGAATTTCCTTCATAAGGTATTTTGCACGACTGCAGTCGATGTTAATCTTCCGTCTTTCCCGTTGATGCTAGACGAGGGCCAGAACCAAACAGCTTTGTGTTCAAATTTTCTTTTTCGAGTTTCTGGTTATTAAATCTGCGCTTTCTGGATTTATGATTTATGCATGCCGTTGCTGCTGCAGTACTTCTTCAGTTGTTGTGTTATTTGTCTCGCACAACAAATCGTTCCATCCCCATGAGGCGGAAACTGTAAAGTGAATCTGATAAATTAGTTCAAATGCAAATTGGAAAAGATCTGCAAAAATATGTGTGTAATTTCAAATTATTGCTGTTGGCTTCAGTCTAGTTTAGCAGAAGATCGAGAAACCGAGCATGATATAAAGTTTATATCTTATTTCTAAAAGTAAGCTGTTCGTGACTTCGGGTGTGAGGCGGGGAGAGCGCTTATGGTATAATGCCACGCGAGGAATCCAAGTCACTCAACCGAAAACTTTTGTTGAGTAAAGGCAGAATCTGCCTTTAAAAATTTTCTTCTTTCTTATATTGACAGGAACAGTTCCGTTCGCTCGCTAAAAATATTGACTTCATTCTGATGACCCAACAAAAACGGTGAGTACAAATCAATTGCGGCTTTTTAATTTATAGTTAATTGGATAATTCAGGGATATATAATTAGAATATAGTCCAAGCAGTTACACTTCCTTTTAGGATCTAGCAAGACAATTTCATTTTCTAATATCCCAGAGGAATGAATCACGGGTTCTGTTTGTTTGTTTGTTTTTTTTAATTTCCAAAGCGAACAGTACAAAATTACCTTGACAGCGTAGTTCACTCTATGCAAGGATTAATATCTAGTCAGCTTTAGACTTAAGTTTCAACGTCGGCGTGGTAGGTGCAACTAATCTTGTATTGTACGCAATTTGTTTATACAATTTTCCCAGAAATATCTTCAGGCTAATCAGCAAATCTGACTCAACACAAGGAACTGCGTTTGAGTCAACGGGATAAATTTGAGTCACATTTGTGTCAGCCTAGACACGAGCACACGACGTGACTGTTACAGGCCGG
This sequence comes from Meandrina meandrites, assembly GCA_963693305.1. Classification (NCBI taxonomy): domain Eukaryota; kingdom Metazoa; phylum Cnidaria; class Anthozoa; order Scleractinia; family Meandrinidae; genus Meandrina; species Meandrina meandrites. The sequence goes on from OY855904.1 coordinate 47,794,613, forward strand.
CACACGAAATGCCATTAGCAGTCCATTGCTGGATTTCTTGATATTAATCGGAGGCGCACGCTTTGATTCTTGGATGGATTTTCAATCGAATTACACGAGAAGAAACCTTGGGAACTCAGCTTTGCTGATGTGCCGATCGATAAAAGCGGTCGCGCCGGTTCGCGGTAACTTAATAATAATCGGCGAAGAAAGAAATATGCTTACCCGTAATGTCCAACTCCGCAGCAAAGCCACTGATATGCGACCAGATCTGCCAGTTCCTTTTTTATTTCACATTGAAACAGAACTTGCAAATACGAAAAAATTTGCTCATATGCAATGTTTGTTTATCTTTTGCGCTTGTCATTTGACACATGAAGCGTGGTGAGCTGTCGACAAGTTGTCACATTCACACGATGAAATTCCAAGAATCCGTCAACGGAAACGTCCCAGAAACATGTGAAACCGATCCGGAAACACGACGGATAACCTGTGTTTCCGTTAGTGGATTCGTGACGTTTACTCACGTTTCCGTTGCTGAGTATACAGCGGAACCGGACCACTTTTGGGCATTTCCGTTCCGGAAACGTGACGGCATCACGTAGACATGAATTTTCACGTTTCCACAAGACGCAATCGTAACGGAAACATGGAGTTGCATGTTTTCGCCATGTTTCAGAAATACGGAAACATGTGATTTCGTCCTGTGATTTCGAGGTGCCAGATTCGGAATTCAATGGCTTGCGGGCAGGCAAAGAATACTGTAATAGATATACTGGCCTAATCCGCAAATATCCCGTCAAGACATCGTCCTGAGCGTCAAATTCTTGTGGCTTTGTGTAAATATCATGTCACCAATCCCCCCCTCCCCCCCCCCCCCCAAAAAAAAAGCAAAAAAAAAAACATATAGCCATGAAATGAAACCAAAGTAACAAAGAACCATACAAACGATATACGTTAATTTAATTTATGCCACAAGCATTTAATTCAAGACGCATCAACTGCTCTAAACAACTGCTTTTATTAGGCTTACAGTTCATATTTCACAATAATCGATAGTGTAACACAATGCGGCTTTCTAAATCACGTACGTACGATATAATGATCCTCATTTTAGCTTCTTTGGTAGAATATACTGTAATAACTTTCACACGAAGTGTAAAGCACACCTGACCATGCCTCTTCCAAAATGTAGAAAACTTTTCAACAGGAAAAGCAATCTCAAACCAACCTTTGGAGCGTCTTAACGAACTATCACACAATCAATTAAATATATCGGCGCAAACTCCCGGCCTGCAAACTGACTTTACGATTTCCTATAACACCAAAAAAAATATATTTATTACACTTAAAAAGTAACTCTAATTTCAAAAATCCGTCAACCCGGAAACCTATCCACTCCCCTCAAACAAGGACAAACAATTGCAACAACACTACACTTATTTAAGATTCTATGAAGATTATAAATAAAAGCTAATTACCCAAACCTAGAAAAAACAGTCGTGGTCACATAGGGCCCTTTGATTTAATAAATTTGTCACGATCTTTAAAAATCTACCAGAACTATACAATGAAGGTAAATTGGATCCACCACATTCCATTATAGTAAAATCGAACAGAATGTTACGTTCGAATCTTATCTTAGGACAATGAAGAATTTTAGTCAAGGAGTGCAAGGCGGTGACCAAAATGCGTTTTCCTGTCACTTACTATCGAAACAAGACGAAACAAGAAGGTCCCTTGAGATGAGAGATTTTAGTGTGGATTCTGTGAGTCATGTATTGGTGACGAGTTCCATCATTTTTCATTTCTCATATAAAAGTGTCATCTTCAAGCATCTTTTATTTTTATTTTCATTGAACGTATTAGGCGCTATTTTCGTATATTTTGGCTAAAGTGGGGACAAGCATTTAGAGTAAGCTAGTTTTTTTGAATCATTGTAACAATTTAGCGATATTATTGAGTTATGTAAAATGTGATGTTTTTTTTTTGCTATATTTGCACCGAAATTTTCAATTTGACGATTAAATCATTAAAGTTGAGGTTTTTACTTAGCAGTGACAATTTCCATTATCTCGTTTCTCTGTAACAGTACAAATTGATTTTACTTTAATTGATATATTTGTTTTACAATGATTACAGAATAGGACGACATGAATGACATGGAAGAAGTATTTCAAACGCTCTCTATTGGCTTAGTTGTTGCTACTTTCCTTCTCAACAATGGCCGTGCTCTAAAAGCCATCCAGATATGCAAAGAATGTTTAATTTATCTCAGTAAGGAAGTACTGAAAACAGAAGCTCAACTAGTCAATTCAATCAAAATTGGTATCTATCAAAGAATGTTCGAGGCATACTGTCTTCTCCCGGACTACACAAATGCAATAAAATACGGAAGAGAACTTTTAGTAATGTACCGGGAGTGTGGCGAAACAGTCGAAGAAGGGAATATTTCCATAAGACTAGCCAACATATTTGAAAGACAATGTAAGTATGCAGAGGCAAGAGAACTTTATAAGAGAGCTATCAATATCATGGAAGAAATTGGTAACAGAAAAAGTGAAGTATACGCGTATGTACAATTCGGAATTATGTCTTTTCACCTTGGCGACTATGCTAAAGCTAAAGCAAATTTTGGGAAAGCACTTGCTATCACAATTGACATTGGCGACAAAGCGGGCGAAGCAGCAGTTTACGGAAACCTAGGAACTGTGTTTCGTTCTCTTGGTGAATATGACAAAGCTAAAGAATATCACGAAAAAGCACTTGCGATCAGAATAGAAATTGGCGACAGAGCAGGAGAAGCAGCAGATAACGGAAACCTGGGAACTGTGTTTAATTCTATTGGTGAATACGACAAAGCTATAGAATATCACGAAAAAGCACTTGCGATCAGAATAGAAATTGGCGACAGAGCAGGAGAAGCAGCAGATTACGGAAACCTAGGAACTGTGTTTCGTCGTCTTGGTGAGTATGACAAAGCTAAAGAATATCTAGAGAAAGCACTTGCGATCAGAATTGAAATTGGCGATAGAGCAGGAGAAGCAGCAGATTACGGAAACCTAGGAACTGTGTTTCGTTCTCTTGCTCAATATGACAAAGCTAAAAAATATCTAGAAAAAGCACTTCGGATCGGAATTGAAATTGGTGACAGAGCAAGAGAAGCAACAGATTATGGAAACCTAGGAACTGTGTTTTTTTCTCTTGGTGAATATGACAAAGCTAAAGAATATCTGGAGAAAGCACTTGCGATCAGTATTGAAATTGGCGACAAAGCAGGAGAAGCAAGCTGTTACGGAAACCTAGGAACTGTGTTCCGTTCTCTTGGTCAATATGACAAAGCTAAAGAATATCTAGAAAAAGCACTTGCGATCAGAATTGAAATTGGCGATAGAGCAGGAGAAGCAGCAGATTACGGAAACCTAGGAATTGTGTTTAGTCGTCTTGGTGAATATGACAAAGCTAAAGAATATTACGAAAAAGCACTCGCGATCAGAATTGAAATTGGCGACAGAGTGGGAGAAGCAACAGAATACGGAAAACTAGGAGCTGTGTTTCGTTCTCTTGGTGAGTATGAAAAAGCCAAAGAATATCACGAAAAAGCACTTGTGATCAGAGTTGAAAGTGGCGACAGAGCAGGAGAAGCAGAAGATTACGGAAACCTAGGAACTGTGTTTAGTTTTCTTGGTGAATATGAGAAAGCTAAAGAATATCACGAAAAAGCACTTGCGATCACAATTGAAATTGGCGACAAAGCGGGAGAAGCAGCAGATTACAGAAACCTTGGAATGGTCTTCCGTTCTCTTGGTAAATATGACAAAGCTAAAGAATATTACGAAAGAGCACTTGCGATCAGAATTGAAATTGGCGACAGAGATGGGGAAGGATCATGCTACCGTAACTTAGGAGTCGTGTTTGAACGTCTTGGAGAATATGAAAAAGCTAAGGAATTTTATAAGAAATCACTTACGATCACAGTGGAAATTGGCGACAGAGTTGGAGAAGCTGCGAATTACGGAAACTTAGGAAGTTTGTTTCATTGCCTTGGTAAACATGTCATGGCCGAAGGTTATCTGGAGAAGGCAATTTTAATTTTACAAGATACTGGAAACGCTGACTTAGAGTTTCAATGTTATGGTAGACTTGCATTGGTGAAGTTATCTCAAGGAAAGATCCAGGAAGCGTTGCACTGTCTGGTTCTGAGTATTAACAAAAGTGAAAATTTGCGCAGTTTTCTTGGAGACAATGATCAATTTAAGATAGCATTTTCAGATGTCCACGAATTTCCGTACCGGAAACTTAGCTCCTTCTTCTGTTATTCTGGGAATACTCACAATGCCCTTTGTGTTCTAGAGCTGGCACGGGCTAGAGCCCTGGCAGACTTGATGGCGACTCAGTACTCTGTTAAAAGGCAAGTCTCAGCTAATCCACTATCGTGGATTGGTATTGAGAATATTTTGAAGAAAGAAAGTAACTGTGCTTGCATCTACATTTTTTGTTATGCTGAAGATGTGTTTCTGTGGATCCTAAAGACAAGCGGTGTCATTTACTTTCGAAGAATAACAGTAAATGAAAACATTATTGGTACCAGACTAGTTTCGACTTTGGAAGATTTTTTGGCAAAACGTTTCCGCAGTTTAGGTATTTTATCCAAGCAGGACTGTGAGGATCGATCCTTACACGGCATTGAGTCGGAAACAAAATTTTCGCAGGAAGAGAAAGTCGCAGATTTTCGCCTTGTAGAGGAAACTGATGACGACATTCGAGATCCTGAACCAAGTCTTCCTTTATTATACAAAATGATCGTCGTTCCTGTGGCTGACTTACTTGAGGAGCCTGAAATCATCATTGTTCCTGATCCCTTTTTGTACCAGGTTCCATTTGCAGCATTGACTGATGAAAGCGGGAGATATTTATCAGAGTTTTTCAGGATCCGCATCGTTCCTTCTTTGGCGACTCTCAAGCTCATTCAGGACAGTCCAGCAGACTACCACAATCAGACTAGTGCATTGATAGTGGGTGATCCCGTGGTTGGCCGGGTGCGTTACAAGAGATGTCGGAAAACCTTTTTACCGTTACCTTGTGCAAGAGAAGAAGCAGAGATGATTGGAGAACTGCTGGGTGTTCATCCGTTGTTAGGAGAGTACGCAACGAAGCAGGCTGTACTTGAAAGGATAAATTCAGTAAGCCTGATACATTTTGCTGCTCATGGCAGTGCTGAAAGAGGAGAAATTGCTCTCACGCCTGTATGCACTCGTAATACAATTCCCCATGAAGAAGACTACTTATTAACAATGTCTGACATTTCTAAATTTCAACTGCGAGCTAAGCTGGTGGTACTGAGCTGTTGTCACAGTGGGTGTGGTCAGATTAGAGCCGAGGGAGTGGTTGGAATCGCTCGAGCGTTCTTAGGATCCGGTGCACGTTCAGTACTGGTGGCACTGTGGGCCATACAAGACAAAGCAACAGAGCAGTTCATGAGACATTTCTACGAGCACCTTGTTCGTGGGGAAAGTGCAAGTGAATCTCTTCATGAGACCATGAAGTGGATGAGAGGCAATGGCTTTACCAAGGTTTGCGAGTGGGCGCCGTTTATGCTGATTGGAGATAACGTGACATTTGACGTTGAAAAATTGAAGTAAGTGTAACAGAAAGAACCAAGTATGTTAGCGTGTTCAACAAAAGTGAATGTGCTGTGCAAGTTGGCCCAAAATTAGATTTTGTGAAACGTGGTTAGAATAGAATTGTAACAGAATTTTTCGACTGCCATTCTTAATTCCTGAAAGTTCAATTTATTTTTACCTCCCGTTGGGTGAAAACGTGACGAAGGGTGGCGGGGGACTGGAATACAGGCAATCATCGATATATGGTGAACATGTGCACTTTGATCTTGTACCCTAAAAGTGAATTGGCTAACAAGTGAAATCTGATTATAGCTTTGTCTGTTTTATCTTGTCTTAGAAAAGAAAGAGAGCTCGAGGCAGGCCCCGCATCAAGCAAGCAATGAAATGAAGAGCTGCGTACAAATGCAAAACAGCAACGTCTTTATGAATATACCACAAGTCATTTCCAGGTTGCCTTTTGTCTCTGTTTAAAAACGAGTCCCGTTTTTTTTTTTTTTTCATACGAAAATGGGGTTGATTTACATGAAAATGAACGTGCACGTGTAGGTCTTTTGCATATGAATGGTTCGAACAAAGACTCGTTTTGACACAGAGACGAAAGGCGACCCAAAAATGTTCTTTTCCTACTCTTCTTTGGAAATTTTTTGTATGAAGATGAGTTTCATCCAGTGACTTGCATGTTTATTTTATTGAAATCCGCCTTATTTTAATTTTTTTTCCAATTTTTTTATAAAAATACTTTTCAATGCTATTAATCAGTCATGTGTGTTTGGTCTGTTGTGAAGGCAAAATATGTAGATTTTAGCGGTACGTAGATTGGATGAGTATTATCCTTGACAATTGAAACTGGAGCAAACTTTTCGTTTCAGCCCGGCGGCTTAGCTCCTGAATTGTGCGATTTTTGATACAAGAACCAAACTTTGCAGGAATGCAAGCATTCTCATACTAACCAGTTGTTGATATAGTGCTAATGCCAATTTCCTAATTTAAGCGAGAAAACAGCTGATGAAATTTTCAGCCGAGACACCTCCCCCACGAGGCACTTCATCTTACGCTTTTATACACCTTTTATTGTAGATATTATTTCAAAAATACAGATACGAGTTCTTTAAATTAGGCTTACAATTGTTATGTTTTTACCATCTTTCTTATACCAATAATTTACTAGGAATTATTGCATGGAAAAAGATTTTTCGTTCCCGCCCTCTCCCCCGTCGCGTTTTTCGTTTTGCGCTAGCGTCCAGGTCTCCCGCGATTCATTTCTCGATCACAGCGTGCGCCGGTCGCTAACAGAAGAAAAATACGAAAATATAGAGGGCTGTGAACAGTCTAAATTACAGCATTTCATTCTAAACTTTGTACGTGCGACTTGGTGCCACTGCCAGAAATAATAGTATTTGTCTATAAATCAGGACGAACGAACATTTCACGAAATTTTATTGATTCTAATAAATTACGGTCTGCATGGAAACTGGCGTGTTTCGGGCTTGGCACTATATCTGAAAAAAACGTCTGTTGGTGACCACTTTCAGTGTGCCAAATGTCATGCTTGTATCGAAAATTGCACAATTCACCTAAAATTTCGAGCTAAGCTGGTTGGACTATTTATCGACGACTTTTCGATTATTTAAACATTATTTCTATGTCCAAAGTGTCGTTGTGTGTTGAAAAAGACGGACTGATTTAGATATTGGAAGTTATAATAACATGTCACAGTAACGATCATTATAATTTGTGATATTTAGTTTTCCATTTACAATGCTTAATGCTCATTGAAACGTACTTCATTAAAGTTAATTTAATTTTCTTTTCAAATGTATCAAGGAACCAGACGTTTTATATATAGCCATGAAGCTCTGGCAAAACCCATGAATGGCTTGTTAGAGTTTTGTTACGTGTAACCAAGTTCAAAAAACACACATTCCACTTTAGGACTGTTCTGGTCATTTAGAAAACAGATTGACCCTTAGTGTTAGCAACAAAAGGAAAGATTGAATTTTAAGTAGAGTGACATCAGAAATCATTTGTAAGTTATCAAATTAAATTTCATTACTCTAAATAATGAAATAGTTTATAATAACTGGTTCACTGTGTTCTTTTTATATTTGGACAGTTCTAGAAACCGGTCTTCTTTAATAAAGGTGTTTTTGTTTTCATGGAATGTTTTTTTTTTTTTTATTTCGTTTTTTTTTTTTTTTTTCATTTTACGCGTTCAATACTTCGATCTTCTTCACCAGTCCCTCTCAAATTGTTTGAAAGTCAGACAAGATGGCGGATATGTTCGGGATGCTTAAATAGTTTTCAACTATAACCAATGATACACAGAAGTTCGCGGAAAACACAGATATCACTGTAATTTTGTAACCAACCATTTCACTCGTTTGAGGACTGGGTTCGAGACTGGGTAATGGCATCTTGTACTGCGTGTATAGCACCTGATAAACGAAATCAAATTACAAAATACACTCTGAAAAAGGAAATAACAAGGTAACACTGGCTTAGAATATATAAAAAAAATATGAGTTTTCGGCTCTCGCTCTACGGCTTTCGCAAAAAAAAAAATGAAAGATATATACAAAGGCGAGATGGAATCGGCTTGGAATTATTGTCAACATGCTTTAATAGTAACAGAGGCGTACCAAGCCTTCAAAGGTTTTTCCAATGCGAAAAGAGCCTTTGTCGGTGACGCTATAATTGTCAAAGTCTATGCGGTGCTCAAATGGCCACGCATGTTTCGCAATGTTTAAGCCCCATTAGCACAGGTTTTGACATTCCTGATATTTTCCTTCTCGCGAGTTTCAAAGCACCGACCGGTTTCACTAACATGGCACCAACCAAAGTCGACACAGGGTATTTTATAAACCACGTTCGGTTGATGTTCAATCGAGGAGAAGGAAACTCCTCTTGTAAAGTCTTGAAGGGCGTATTAATAACTTGAATGTCACACTTTCGACGAATTCTTGTAAGTGGCTTCGTGAAACCATTGATGAAAGGAAAGACAGCGTAACTGTTAGAATGTTCTTCTGGTGATGGGATGGCATGTGTGGGTGGCTTGGAAAATGTCCTCGTTGGGATGATAGAAATAATATCAGAAGTATAGTTGTTTAAGCTCGTAGTGCATCTGTGACGTGGTTGATTTCGGTATTTTTCCATTGCGCTGTACTAGGGAGTTTAGTTGGGCGGTGTAAGAGGTCAGCTGTGCTAATCTTATGGCTTTTGTCCTGATAAGAAAAAAAGTCTAATTAGCTCAAACTTTTCTTCTCATCATGACAAAAGCCACGAGTCTAGCACAAGGAACCTAACGAGGAAATTTTCCAAACCACCACACATTGTTGAAAGAAGTTTAAGGACCACTGAGGCTTCTAGGACTTTTCATAATTTGAACGTTTTATTCCTCGAAAGTCACTGAAGAATTACATCGCAAGGTTTGCACGGAGCACGAGGGTTTTTTGTCCATGAGGCTTTGCGTGCCGAACATACGTCACGCTGTAACGCTAGATAATGTCACGCTTAAAGTTCTAACATCCTCCCCCCTGTTGACCTGTCGAGCGACACTCAAACTTAACTGTAAGACTGGTCAACACTATAACAACAACAAACTAGAAAATTATTGTCCAATGTTCATTTGTCCACAACTTAGATTAACTCTTCGATCCATGCCCTTCTCCTGTTCTCTGCGTCCACAGCAGCCTGCCTTCTCGGATTTCTTCTTGGTTGATGAACCACAGGGTTTGGTTCTGGACCCGTATGGACTCCTACAGGAACACACTCGTCTCCACCACGAATCTCCAAGGGGTACAGACGCTGGATCGGGCGCCTCAAAACACTACACCTTCTACCTTCGGACCTCACCCTTATGGTTGCACCTCTCACCAGCCCATCTGCTCCAGTCACTAAGCCTTCCACTCGTGCTAATTTCCAGAAACCTCTCGGCAGATCCTCATCGTGTACTACAACTATGTCTCCAACAGCTATAGGTGTTGGTACAGTGTCCTTAGCAGAGTGACGGTGTGAATCCCTGAGGTTTACCAAATATTCATCTCTCCATCTACGCCAGAAGTGGTTCATTGCGTTACTGAGATGATTCATTCTCTTGCTCAGTTCAGTCGATGGCAGCTCAAAATCGGGATCCGTCAGATCTCCAGTACAAGTATCAGGCAAACTCATCAGTCTCCTGCCATGAAGTAAGTGTGACGGTGTTAGTGGCTCTTCAACATCCGCAGAGGTAACATAGGACAATGGCCTTGCATTGAGTATCATCTCCGTTTCGGTGGTGACAGTCAACAACTCCTCATATGTGAGCTTAGCACCTCCAATTGTTTTCTTTAGACAACGTTTCACTGATCTAACCATCCTTTCGAACAGACCACCCCACCATGGGGCCTTTTCCAGGTTAAAGATCCACTGGACCCTTTTCTCTGCGAGGTACTGTTTCACTCCTGGATTCTTCATAACTTCTGCTATCTTCTTAGAGGCACCCTGAAAGGTATTCCCATTGTCCGAAACTATCTTTGATGGTAGACCTCTCCTTGCTGAAAATCTACGAAAGCTTCGGACGAAGGCTTCTGAAATAAGGTTTGGAACTAAGTCAAGGTGAACTGCCCTTGTCACACAGCATGTATACAGGCAAATCCACACCTTTTCCTCAGCATTCTTATTGGCTCCCTTAACGTACAATGGGCCTGCATAGTCTAATCCTGTGAAGGTAAAGGCAGGTGCAGCCTTTACTCTAAATTCAGGCATGGGTGGTGGTGGCGGTGCTCGATAAGGTCTTCCCTCATGTCGACGACATATCACACAACCATGTAAGAATTTCTTCACAACCTGTCTACCCCTTACAAGCCAAAACTTGGATCTCAGCTCTGTCAACGTTTCCTTTACCCCATCATGCATTACACTCTCGTGGCAACTTCTAACAACCAACATCGTAAATCCATGATTGGCATCAAGGAGGATGGGGTGCTTGACCGAGTAAGGAAGGTCTGCATGGGACAGCCTGCCTCCACACCTCAGAACGCCATCGCCATCAGTAAAGAGATCAAACTCCCGCTTCCAATTCTCAAATTTCTTGTTTAGATGCAAGGATTTTTGTACATCCAGGATCCAATATTGTTCCGCTTCCTCCATTTCCTTCGCCCCAATGTTAGAGCTGAGTATGAGACCTTCATTGTCTCCTGACAGTTTCACCTTTAGGTTCTCAAGGAAGCGCAACACGTAGGCTGTAACCCGTAGTAGGCGCTGAAGGTTGCTGAACCGGCTAATGTCAATGACACAACTTATGCTGGAAGGATTAGTGTTCAAAAGAAGAGTGGACGTTTTCAGGTTCTCTCGATTCTTTACTGTCATCTCTGTTAAACAATCTTCAGGAATGTGTTTGATGACACCAGTGCTGTTCAACTCTTCTCCGCAATGGCTCAGCCACTCAGGACCCTTCACCCAGAGTGCTCTCGTTGCGAGCTGAGATGGATCCATCCCTCTTGATGGGATGTCTGCAGGATTACTGTCAGTGGGGCAGTACTTCCAGCCTTCCACTGGAAGAAGTCTTCTAATTTCGTTAACCCTGTTTTGAACAAACTGTTTCCATTCTTTATCTACACCTCTAATCCAGCAAAGTGCTACTTCAGAGTCACTCCAACACGTAATCTTCTTGATAGGAACCTCACATTTCAGAGCTCCTTCCACAGCTGTAACCAATCGCGCAAGTATGACTGCTCCTAAAAGTTCCAGTCTGGGAATTGTTTGGTTATGCAAGGGTGCTACTCTTGTCTTGGATGCTACAAACTTGACATAAGTACAGGAGGTTGTATGAACTTGGCGGTAAACAACAGCGCCATACGCCTTCAAGGAAGCATCGCAGAATCCATGAAGATTACAGCAGACAATTTCATTCCGAGGCTCTTTGAAGTAACATCTCTCAAGTAAGAGGGGTTGAGAATTCTGAAGACTTGCGACCAGCTTATCCCACTTCACCCTTAAGTGGCCTTCTAAGGTGTCGTCCCAGTCGGCTTTGCTCTCACAGAGCTCCTGGAAAAGAAGTTTGAACTGCACAACAACTGGTGATATGAAACCAGTTGGGTCATAGAATTTTGCTGCTACAGCAGCAATGTTCCTCTTGGTAGGTCTGCACTCTGAGGCTAGTCGAGCAACCGACATCAGGTCAAAAACAAGGTTGTCCTCCACAAAGTTCCACTGGACTCCAAGAATCTTTTGCTCAGATTTGCCCCTCTCCTCAGCATCTCCTAATGAAGTCTTGGTGTATGATTGTTCTTCATGTACCACCGATTCAACCGGAGCCTTGTCATCAGCCAACTCAACTTGCCTGGTTCCGCTGTCATACAATTCTTCACTAGGTGGGGTACAGTTAGCATTGCACAATCTGTTCTCATTATCCTCTATTTGCTTCCTCAGTTCAAGAGAGTTCGTTACAAACTTTCTCAAATTGAAGCCCCCTTCTGCTAATCTGACCTTAGATTTGATGTATAACTGATAGGCTTCTTCGTCAGTGTCCCCTCCTGAGCTCAGATCATCCACGTAGATCGACCTGAGAAATGTCTCAACAAACTCGGGATCCTCCTCTCCATATCTTTCCACGTGGTGTTTCACAGTTGCGTTCAGAAGAAACGGGCTTGATGATACCCCAAATACAACTCGGGCAAATCTCAAGACAATGATTTCAGGATACTCCTTCTTCACATCATCAAACCAAAGGAACCGCAAGACATCTCTATCCTCCTTTGCTACTGACACGTTCAGAAATGCCTTTTCAATGTCTCCAGCCAACGCCTTTCTGTGGGCTCGAAATCTCAGGATGATGTCCATGATCTTCTCAGACAGTGCTGGCCCGGTATGTAAACAATCATTCAAGGAGACTCCGTTTGACTTACAGGATGCATCATAGACGATTCTGAGTTTTGTCGTCTCTTTGTCTCTTCTGATGACAGCATGATGAGGCAGTTAGTGAACCTTTCCGGCTTCACCAGAGGTTGGCTCATGAACTTCCTCCACAATTCCCTTTTCTATCTGGTCTCGGATGACAGCATCATATTCTAGCAGTACTTGTGGTTCTTGTCTTAGGCGGTTCAACAGACTCATCAGGCGTTTGTGACTTGTCTCATAGTTGTCTGGCAGAACAGGATTAATGTCCCTACATGGTAGATGTACTTCATACCTTCCATGCTGAAAGGAGATGCTGTTAACGAACTGACTATGAACTGACTGTTCAGAGCTTGATATTCCTAATGACTCCAGGTCCCAGAACCGTTTGAGCTCTCCAGTGAGGTCATTGTTCTGAGGTTGCGATGGTTCTGTGGCACATCGTAAGACATGGGTGCTGGAAACTAGGTTCACAGATGGATCATGGTCATGTGTTGAGCTCTCTATTGGTCCAGACAAAACCCAACCCAACCTCGTGTGCAAGGCTGTTGGACCACTTTCTCCTCTTCTAACTTCTCCTGTCACCATTCGCCAGTATTGGTCTGATCCGATAAGTATGTCCACTTCAGCTGGCTCTGCTCCTGTTGAGTAATCGGCGAGGTAAATTCCATTGAGGTGCCTGTACATGTTCCTTGCCAGGGCTACTGTCTGACCAGTAAGCGGCTCACAGATGAGTGGGACAGAATAGGCTGACATCTTCATGTCTTTTCCATCAGGTAGTTTAACGCTAAAACAAACAGCATCACATGTCTGCAATTTCTCATTTTGTGACCCAAATGTCTTAATTAGCATTGTCTCTTGACTTTCAACTGGTAGACTTAGCTCATCCTTTAAACGGTTTGTGATGTAAGACCGCTGACTCCCGCTGTCAAGAATTATTCTGGCCTTCACACCTTGCGCTGCAGATCCTGTTTTGTAGATAATGGCTTGAGCTGTCTGCAGAAGGATTGGTGTTGTAGAACTAATAAACATGGTAACTTGGAAGTGATCAGGCTTGGACTGGTCTTCTGGGCGTGCCTTGTCCCTTTGCTCAGTTTTGTTTCCTGGTTTTGGTAGGTTGCTCTCACAGATGCTAACATGATGACGGCCACCACATGTGAAACATTTTATATTAGATTTGCATTCTCGACTGAGATGATCCTTCCTCAGACATACATAGCATCTTCCAGTTTTCCTGAGGATATCTCTTCGGGCTTGTACATTTGAAACTGTCTCACAGCTATTAGATGCGTGAGGCTGCTTGCAGTAGGTGCAAGTAGGCTTGGTATCAGACTTAGAGAATAGTGATGAGGCTGACGGTGGACCTTTCCAATGCCGTTTTCGGAGTGATGAGTCTGACTGTGGATTGGGATTTCCCTGTGCAGCTCTCTCCCTTGCTTCCAACTCGTTCTCTAATACACGCATAATAGTATCGAGCTGCCACTCTTGATCCTTTATTTCTCTACTAATAATCAATCGCAGGTCCTGATTCAGCTTGTTCATGATAATCGATGATAGTAAACTTCCATAGGAGGCTGAAGGGAGTCCTAGAGACTTAAGGCTTCTTACATGAGACTCTAAAGTGTCATACAGTTTCCTTAGCTTTCTTGTGTCTTCATTAATAACCGGGCTGACATTAACAAGAATATCCATGTGGCGATTTATAATCTGTTGTTTGTTTCCGAACCTCTTCTTGAGGATTGCAATTGCTTCTTCGTAATTTGATGCGGTGAGAGACAGACCAGAAATGGCATCAAGAGCTGGTTTCATGAGAAGTGAGTTCAGATAATTGAACTTGTCAATAGGAGCCAATTTAGGATTCTTGTGAATAGAGGATTCAAACGCATCCCAAAAGGTGGGCCATGTACTAACTTCCCCATCAAATTTCTTTAAGTCCAGTTTAGGTAATTTTACTCGAGGGCCCATTTCTTGTATGGATGAACTGGCAGTGGGATTAGGAAGTTGGACAGAGTGATTTGAGAGTTTAAATTTTCCAGGATCAACTTCCGCAGATACATTAAGGCTTACCGGAGATTCAACAGAGTTAGTTGAGGGTTTATCATCACTAGGATCAACAGATACAGAAGGGCTTACCGGTGTCTTGTGTTTTGGCGCGTCCACGCTCTTCGTTGGGGGTCTCGAAGTTTCCAGAAAGTCTTCAATCCTTGCAATTGTAAGTTGAATCAATTCATTTACAAGATCTGCTTCGCGGATTTCGTCTTCAATTTCCTCCTCTTCTACATTTGACAGGATTTCTTCGTCTAAAACTTTCAGGGTTCCTAATTTGGCGCGCAGAGATTCCCTTTGCTGGCGAAGCTTCGACACATGTTTGTTCTCGTCCAACTTGATAACATCGCCGGTCTCGCCGGTCAAGGAGGCATCCAATTGCTCGTTAACATCATAAGCGATGCGTTTAACGGTGGTTCTGTGACCTTCACGCGTGGCCTTTTTCCTTGAAAGTTTCCCTTTGGGTGGCATCACATCTACTTGATAGGTAGTCAACTCGAAGGACTCGAAGTAATCAAAGAAGAAATATCCAGAGCGTGTGAACAAGAATTATCCGGTTGAAGAATTATAAACACAGGAAATATCACCACGGGAATAATCCGTCTCGAAGTGACCAATGTTGAAAGAAGTTTAAGGACCACTGAGGCTTCTAGGACTTTTCATAATTTGAACGTTTTATTCCTCGAAAGTCACTGAAGAATTACATCGCAAGGTTTGCACGGAGCACGAGGGTTTTTTGTCCATGAGGCTTTGCGTGCCGAACATACGTCACGCTGTAACGCTAGATAATGTCACGCTTAAAGTTCTAACACACATGTCATGCATCCCCTTACCAGAAGAACTTGTTGGCATGCTTTTCTTAAGGAGGCTCACAATGGTTTCCAGCACTTTTCCAGTTCTTAAACTTTGATGGGCAAGTACTACAAATCGTTATCAGTTGCTGCTACAATAATGATATCAAACAAATTTCCGATCATTGCTGAACAAGTTGTGGTTATTTTTATGACGTCATTGGTTACCATAGCAACAGTTTAGTCTGTTAAAAACACCCTTATTTTGCCTTTAAGTGTTTATAACTCAAAAACGAGCACGGTGACCCCCATTTTTTATTATTGAATAATGATAAGCACGTTGAGATGCAACTTTTTACAAAGTTAAAAAAATTTCTATTTAGCAGTTTCAGAGCCACCTTAAATTTTCGGAAATTTAAGGTGGCTCTGAAACCGCTAGATAAAAATTTTTTTAACTTTGTAAAAAGTTGCATCTCAATATACTCATCACGCTTAAAGAGATGGAAGTATTTCTGGTTATTTTCTATACAAGGGTTGTAATATAATTTATCTTGAACGCATCAGTAAACTTTTACTTTGCAAATAAGAAAAACATTTAACATCAAATGGCCTTCGCGTCAATGTCCCAAGTTACCTGTGTAAATCGACGTTGGGCAAAATTCTCACCACGAAAAAACGACATAGCAAGTAAGAGATTTAGGTATGCACATTTTGACGTGTTTAGAAAATAAAATATCGAACACGAGCCCGACCCGCCATTGATGAACGAATTATTCTCTGTAGAAGTTTCAATAGTCGTACGTTATAAATCTACACTCATTCGTAATTACACTTTGTCTGTGGCGATCGTTAGACTTAATTTCACTAGAATGATTCATCCGATCTATTGTAGGTTTTTTTAAACACTAAATTTTCGGTGGCCTCTGTCCACCTTCATCAGAGTAAAAAATTGTGTTCGTTAAAAGATTAGCACGCATAAAAAATTCGTGATCTACACTCTTGCAATTCTCTAAACTCAAAAATTTTTCCTGTAGGTTGACGTTCGATCTTGATTCAATAGGTAACGTTGGAGATTTTTCCCGGCCTAGTATAATTTATGCGCATAATTATTTTGTTGCATTCTCTTTCGGCATTTCTTTCAAAACGATTAGAACAGAGGTCATCATGAACAAAATAAAATAACTGAAGCGGATCTGGAGATCTGGAGAACTGAAAAGCGGAGCTCGAGAATGAAAACGCCCTGCGGGGTCCCGAGTCCTCGGAAATACGATTTCCAACGTTTTGAGAAGCAATTGGGAGTTTTGTGGTTTTGTAACTAGTTAAAAAATAAATTCTCAATCATTCATTGTGTTTTGGAAAATGAAAATCTGACATATCCTTGTAGGATATAACAAGAAAATTTCGTTTTCTTATATCCCAGAGAAACGAATCATAGATTTTGGTTTATTTTACTTTCCAAAGCGAACAGTATAAACTGAACTTGACAGCGTAGTTCATTCTATGCAAGAAATGCGAGCCAGTCAGCTTTAGTCTTTCGTTTCAACATGGTAAGTGTAACAAACTTTGAATGCAATTTTTAACAATTTTTTTTAACAATTTTTTCCACAAATACCTTCAGGCTAATCAGTAAATCCAACTCAACTCAAGGAACTGCGTTTGAAAAATAGAGTTCGAGTTTGAGTCGCATTTGAGTCAAGCCGGGAAATAAAATTAGCTCGAGTTCGCCAGTTAGCGGGGAGTTCGAGTTAACCGAGTTCGAGTTAGATAATAGTAAGTGACTGAACTACGCTGTCAGAAGAACTGATCTTGCTCGGTCTGTTGCAATTATTCATTCTTATTTAAGACACGAAAGATCGTGAATTTCCTGTTTTTGTTCGCTTTATAATGTATTTTGTACGATTTCATCGCTTTCATTCTTCCGTCTTTCCCGGTGATGGTAGACGAGATCAAGAACCAAAGAGCTTTGTGTCTAAAAACAAATGTTCGAGCTTCTGGTTATTAAACCTTTGCTTTATGGTTTTATGAATGTCGCTGTAACTGCAGTTCTTCTTTTTCAGTCAGTTGTTATTTTATTTGTCTGTCACAACAAATCGTTCTCTATGAGGCGGAAACTGTAAAGTGAATTTGATAAATAAGTTAAAATGCAAATTGGAAATGATTTAAAAAAGGACAGTGTAATTTCAAGTTACTGCTTGTGCTTTCAGTCTAGTTGTAGCAGAAGATCGAGAAACCGAGCCCTATAAGTTTATATCTTATTTGTAATCACATGCTATTGGTGACTGAAAGGTCATGCAGAGCTGGGCTTAACATATTCACATACCGTAATGATTCGATTTAGCGCCCTCCCTCCAATAAGCGCCCCCTTCCGAATAAGCGCCCCCCATAGAATGTGTTTTTGTAAATAAGCGCCCCTATTCCAATAAGCGCCCCCATTCTTACAGTTTTTGTTATTTTTAAGTACCGTGGATAAACTCATGAACATTCACCGTACCGTACATATATATATATTTACTGCTAAAATGAATAATTCTTTTAAAAGTAACTGAACTTTCAACAATTTGTTACTGTTACAGTTTCTGTTATTGTCAGTTATTTTAATATTTATAAAAGTTTTATTTTGAACATTTGGTTGATTCTCAAAAAATTAAATAAGCGCCCTGTCCCGAATAAGCGCCCTGTCTCGAATAAGCGCCCTCCCTTGAGGTGTCAAAAGTAAATAAGCGCCCTGGGCGCTAAATCGAATCATTACGGTAAATCGCGTGACTGATTTTAGTTCTGGTGTGAGCGCTTACAGTATTACGCCACGCGAGAAAACCAAGTCACTCAATTAAGAGCTGTCGTTGCGTAACGACAAAATTTGCTTTTAAAGTTGTTCGTTTTTAAGGTAAGCAAGGAGTGTGTTATCACTCTCTGAAAGACTGGAATAACCTGGACTGAGACACCAGAAGGGCACCTGATATTGTAATTTTTTAAGTATGTTTTTAATAATAGTTTTTAATTTCTGAGATATTTGATCTTATTGTATATAGCCTGATTTAGTATTTTTAATTTTAGTTAGGACCTTTCTGAAAACTACTGTATAATTATAGTGAATAAAGGCTTCCTAAAAAAGATTATTATTATTTCGTCTTTGTAATTTTTTACGGGAACAGTTCCTTTCCCTCGCTGAAGAATATTGAATTCATCAGGCTGGTGACCCGACCAAAGCGGGACCACAAATCAATTCCGACTTTTTGATTTATAGTTAATTACATATTGCAGGGATGTATAATAACAATATAGTCCATGGTAGCAGTGTCAGTTCATTTTCGTCGTTCCTGTTTCCCGCTCTGCGCTCTTGTATTGTACTCCGCCCTCTTCTCCCTGTAATTGCTGTAAATCGCCTGTTCAGCAGACTAGGGGGGAGGGGTGGGTGGGGGTATGGGAAGTCCCCATTTTTTTGATGACAAGTATAACGCCTTTCTGCTTTTTATTTTTTCTTTGTAAAAAAGGTCGAAAACAAAGAAAGAAGAGAGTTGAAAGGCTAACTTTAATTCTGAATTAGTGTTCTTGAAACAAACATTCGGATAACATGTGTGGACATTATCGGTTCACCACTATTAAGTAACAATTGTGATTTACTGAATTAGATGCAGGATACGGTCGATTTGTTCAAAAAATGTACAATCGATTTTTCAATACGGTTGTTTATACTGCAATCTTTTGAAACTGATACAGACCTATTGGTTCAGAAGTATAAAAAAAGGTGAGTTTCTCACTTGCCATTATAGTAAAATCAAACAGGATGTTATGTTCGAATATTATCTTAGGATGATGAAGAATGTTAGTCAAAAGAGTGGCGGCAACCAAAATGCGCACTTTCTGTCATTTACTATCGAAACTAGAGAATTGGAGCACAGACACTATTTTCTTTCTTCAAAAAAATAAAAAAATACAAATTCCGTTTCCGCCTTTATTAAGTCATAAGGCGGGGCGCAAACGCACCCGTCCCATCCCACCCCTAGGTAAATTAAACAAGAATTTACATGGGTACCATAATTCCTTTTCTTCTGTAAAAAGGCGGGAACCCTTGTTTTTTACAGACCCCCTCTTTTTCACACCCCAGGACCACGTGTTTTCCACAGATTTTGTGTTTCCACACCCTAGGATCCGGTGTTTTCCATAGAGCCGTACCCCGGGACCCCGGCCCCGCGTTATCCACTGATCCCATTAAAATTACATTTTACGGTATGTTTCCAGACATAACGACAGCGACGGTGCTCATTCGCCTTTGAGAAATAATTGCTAAATATACAGACCGAAGAGACTTTCTTAAATTGGTACGAAAAAGTTCTTTTCGTCTTAAGAGTATTTGAATAAAAATCACAACTGTAATTTTAAATATAAATTGATCATGTCGCCAATGCCAGGTTTAAACACTTTGGAATGACAAGTAAACCCACTCTACCGTGCGCCAATAATAGACACCAAGCGCTTGAGTGTTTTAAGAGCTGCTTTTAGTTATAAATCTCGACGAGTTTGATTTTTTCCACATAAAATGATTTGAACGAAGTGAACCTGACTGCTTCACATCTGTGAGGTAAGCAAGAAAAGAAATAGACAGTCGTCCAATTGATAGTTTTTTTTTTGTACTGAGGAGTATAGTAAACTTATATCAATAACGTTACAGTACTTAAGACAACATATAGAAAAACAAGAAAACAAAAAGTCACCTATTTACATATGGCTGGTCAGCTGATTCAACATGGGCCCAATTGATAGCTGGAAGAGATGTAACTTCCTAAGGATAGACCCAAACACAGGTTGAACCAAAAGTTTCAGCCCACCGCGCCTCAAAATGTCGAAAACTAGTTAACTATTTTCCATACATCTCACAACAACAAGGTTATAATATGAATACTCTTGTGGCCGACAATCGGCAACCCATCAGTAAACTTTCAGTGTGGAAATAAAAAACCATATGCGTAATTTGAACGCGGGCCAAAATTCTGATCAGGAAACGACGGCGGATAGCAAGTATGATTTAGGTGTGAACATTTTGAGATTTTAACAAAATAAATATCGCACGCCAGCCCTATGCACCCCTAAAGTATTCTATATTTTGAAACAAAAAAAATTCTCTTCCTGCATTTCTTTAAAAACGCTCGCAAAGAGATCATCATTCACAAAATAGAAGAACTGAAGCCGGAATCTAGCACTTTAATAAAAGAACGGGCCAGAGTTCCAGGAAACGAAGCCTGTTGAGAAACAACTGGTAGTTTTGTGGTAAATTTTACTAGTTAAACAATAAATTTTCAATCATTCATTGAGCTTTCGAAAATGAAAAACTGACACTTCCTTTTAGGGTCTTACAGAAAATTTCATATTCTAAGACCCTCAAGGAACTAAACACGGGTTTCTGATCTTTTTACTTTCCAAATGGAGAACAGTATAAAATGAACTCAGTTGACATGATAATTCATTCTATGCAAGGAATATGAGCTAGCTATAGTCAGCTTTAGACTTTCGACTTTCGTTTCAACGTCGACGTGGTAACTGTTATCAAATATAAGATTGTACGCATGTTTTACTACTTAAACGAAATATGGAGGCATTTTGTGGCAATCGTTAACATAAAAAGTGTTCGTTAAAAGCTACAGACTGGTAGCCGAGAGCTTATCGTTTTAAAATCTTTTTAACCATACAACGTTTTTTTAAATTTGCAATTATGTCTAATTCTGGTTACTTCTCCATTTTCAATATGATATAGTCTGAGAATGGTTACAGTGCCATCGCAGGTCTAAAGGAGTAGCCTGCAGAGTAGGGGGTTTAGCGGGGCAGAACACCAGAGAGAAGGGACGCTTATTTTTCGTCGCTCCAAATTCTCGCTCTGCGCTATTGTAGTGCACTCTACCGTCTTCTCTCTCTAAATCGCCAGCCCTGCTCTGCAAGTTGGAAGCGGTTGTTTAACGACAATCAGTTTACAGTCATTCCGGGCCTACCAGTTGAAAATTACAGATTTGATTCTTCTCTTGCCAGATTTCAGTGAGAGGACGCTAAGTTTAAACATTATCCTCAGGAATGAATGTTCTGTTCGATTGTCAAAAACAATGTAGTGAGATATTGCTTTTGCCACTGGGAACATAAAATTCATACCTTTATGCCAAAGTGTAATGTTCTTTTTATTATATAGACAAAAAACTGCAGTTATAGTAAACAATTCCTATAGCTCACTCAGTTTAAGTAAAGCTCGAAACACTTTAAACTCGAGGAAATCGAGGAAAACGATCGAATTTCACCCAGAAGACTGTCAAAAATGGCCGAACACAAAGCTGAAAACTGGAAACCTAAATTTCATTTGCGTTCGCTTGTAGAGGAGTATTGAAATGCTTCGATGCTTCTTTCTTAAAGACAAGGCAGTCAGCTTACAAAAACAGGTTTCAACTGGACTGGAGCATCATTCCAGAAAAAAAAAGTGCCTTTGTTTACTAACGAAAAATTCCAAATTTAGCAACGAAATTCAGAGATATATTTCGCCATGTGCCATAAGTCCAAATTCCTTCGAACTTCGGCTTTAGAATCCTTTTATGCTGCTCTAACTATATCTCAAAATCAGCTTGGGTTCTTACTCATGAGGTTTTTGAGACGCCCCTCACATAACCGAATTTTAACAAAAATCAAAGGTCTTATGGGCCACGACCGTTTTTTTTTTTGAAGTGGCTATGAGCCACTGAACTTGGAAAGTAAATTAATTAAACGAGGATTTATCAAACCGTTACTTGATCTAGCCTGCGTCGCAGACAGTCTAACCTATTAAAGCAATGGCTCCAAGAAGGTTGTTCTCGCGTCCCGCATGCTTGTGGTTAGACAAATTATTGCGAAAGATGTTTATCGATCGAGAATACAAAAGGGGTTGACGGATGGTCGACACACCTGACGCGACTCCCGTAGTTTCGGGTCTTTTGTCGCGACATTTGCTGAATTGCTACTCTCTTAAAATTTACTGAAAATTTGATCTTCCATTTTATCTTAGTTTAAGATTTTAGTTTTTACGGAGCGAAGACCGCCGCCATTTATCATCTCCTTAAAGTAAAGTTTCTGTAATCGCTAGCAAACAGAATATTATCGGTGTCATGCTGTGTGCCACAAAGGTCAAAGAAAACGTAGCTATTTTTTTTACAACATTCGAAGAAGGTAAAATCAAACTTTTTATGCTTATAAATTGTGATGGAGGATTTTGAAAGACATTAAAAAATGTTACAAATGTTACAATGCATGGCAGCCGCCAGCTCAAAGCTGCTGTAAGACCCAAGAAATGTGCCGATAGAGGTACACATATATATGTTTCTAGACTCTCATAAAACTACAGAGAGAAGGAAACAACTTGCCTCTTAAGTCATCCAGATGTACTCACAATAGAACTTCCTAGAAAAACCGTTCCATTTGTCATCGACTTCACCACAAAATCAGAGTTCGCGGGAACTTGAGTAATTATCGACGAAGAAATCAATACACTTTAACCGTCGGCAAGGCCATACCAAAAACACCAGAAAATACGACTGTCGTGTTAGATCTGTCAATCATGTGTCAATTATAATTATAATAATAATTTAATTTTTTTTTGGAGATGTCGTTAGTTTTCATGAAGAGAATATTTTTTTCCTAGAAAGTATATTTTATGCCCTTTCAAATGAGATATTGGAGACTTCACTGCTGTAAATACCTTTGGAGTTATTAAATAAAACATGCAGTGTGGTCAATTTTGTGTTGTTTTGTTGTGACAAGATTAAACAAATTATCTGGATATTTCATTTCAACTTAAACGAAGCCATTGTATGAAAAAGAGGCAAAATCGTTGGCACGTTCTTCACTTTTTAGGCTGAATCTGAAGACGCGAAGAAAGCGTGCTGGAGAACATAGATTTTTTGAGTATTTCTCGCTCGATTTCTTTATTTACTCATCTGCAGCATGGAAACTTATGCCAAATGATTTAGGATGACCTCTCAACGGGAAAATCCGAAATAATTGCCGACCTGTCCAGGTGAACGTGATACATCGAACTACAATTCAAAAACAGCGAAAGTCGAGGCACTGTCTACGGTTCCTGCGGCTGGCCAATGCTAGAAAATCAGTTGAGCTGAATAAAAGTGAGCTCAGAGCCGGTCAATTTCACTGAACTGAAGGATAAAAGACTGTTAAAAGCTACATCGAAAGAGATTGATCTTCCCCGATAATTCAAATAATGTATAATTATGCCGATGGTGTTTGAGTAAGCTTACAACGAAACTGCCATGTTCTTTTCCGATATAATTGTGCTGGTTTGAAATCTTTGCCCGGCAGACTCTACTAGCCTTCTCCAAATGTGAGGTAACAAACGTAAATGTTACATCAAGCTTAAGTCTAATTTTATTGTGAGAATCTGTTTATATATATTCCATTTATGAACGAATTCGAAGTTGTGTCGGTTTTCAGATCTTGAATCCCATAAATTATAAATTCCATTAATGCTGCTTTCAAACCTCTTAGCTTTAATCACCTTTGTACATTTTATGCATATATTGTCTATTTAATGATTTGTTTCCAATTGTTTGCTTTAATTGTTGGATTTTGAAAAGAATATTAAATTATTGAGCTGCACGGAGCAAAAAAAAGATTTCGCGCGCCTTTGCAAATTACACACTACACCGTACAGAAACGTCCCGCAAACAAGTCAAAGCAAAAACGAGTAAAACTTCACAATGATACTGAACACCAAGATATATTTAAGCAATTTATTGTCCAACTCCTCTATTTAACTCGCTTGAATTTTTTTTATATCAGTGAATGTTTTGAAATCTCGTACGGGTGATTTTAGAATCGTAAACGAATATTTACGCCGGTTTCGTTGCGAGTTACCTGAACTTAGGGAGTGAGATCAGAATTTTGCTACCGCACATTTGCTTACCAGAAACAAAGGAAATATATTCAGTTATCTACGTAAAATTCTCCAAGCATTTAGCAACGTGTACGATAAAACAGAATAGTTAATACTGCAACCAAAAGAAATACGGTTCAAAACTACATTGTAATATTATAAGACAGTAAACCACTAGCTTCGGAACGCGAGTGCTGATTGGCAGGCTTAGTATCTTTGGTAGCCAAAGGTAGCAACCAATCATTTTGCCTTTGGCGCATGCAGCACGTGACATGTACGAGGGAATAGTTAAGATTTAAATATGGCGTCTTAACCAAAAGAGGACAGTTTATTTCGAGGTAAATTCAATTCCACGACTCAAGGTAAGTTCTTTCAAGCCATTTCTTTTTATGTATCGATATAAAGTAATACCTGGATCTCTGACAACTCTTACAAAGCTCGACCCGTACAGAACATATTTTAAAAATAATTTTAAAATACGCACGGTGAACGTTTTTGGTAATTTCAGCGGAGTCTCAAACACCTCTTAAATAAGAACCCAAGCTGATTTTGGGTCTATAGTTAGAAAGGCATAAAAGGATTCCAAAGCCGAAGTTTGAAGAAATTTGGACATCACCCAGAATGCCATTGTCTTTTGTGACATGTGCTTACAGCGCCCGATTTCAGGGCGCACGGCATAATAATTTGCAAATTTAGAACTAGTCAGTTGTGATTGGCAAACAGACTTAGCTTAGGAAATATTTTTGAGTTTCGTTACATTGCCGCTGCTGTCAATCAAACGGTTGAGCTATGGCACATGGCGAAAATGCGGCAAATCATAATACAGAACCAGACAACTTGAAGCAGCTCAAGCTTCGTCACAAATCCCTACTGTGGCCAAGTCTACAGTGGCGAAACCCACTCCATTTCATGGTCGAGAAAACGAAAATGTTGGCCGCTGGCTACAACGTTTTGCTCTTTACCTCGCTAACAGAAAAAATAAACCCAGACAGGGATCAAGCAGCCTTTCTGAATCAGTTAGCCTTACACCTAACTGGCCCAGCAGAAACGTTTTATTACAACCTTCCCAGCACAGTACAGGCTTCATACGATGCACTCAAAGATGCACAAAGGAACGTTTCTCTTCTGTACATCGCCATCTCAGACTCCGACAAGCAGTCTCCAGACGACGCCAAGAACCTAACGAATCAATTGAAAACTTTCTAGCAGATCTAAACGAAAAATTTAGCTGCTTAGATTTACGTGACTAAAACAAACTAAGCTATCACATTCCAAGATTACCCGCTGATATTCAAGCTGACATTTTATAGAAAGAACCCAAGGCTTATGCAGAGGCGGAAGATACTGCGAGATCATTGCAACAGAGTCGAGAAGATATTTCACGTCTTGTTCAGAATGTAAAGTCTACCCCAAGCCCAGAAAGCACCAGAATTAATCGTCATTAGAAAAATACTGACACTATTATGTCCCGTCTTGAGAAACAGCCCCAAGATATGGAACCACAGGCAGACAATCCTCTGTGTTTGAGGCCACGTGACGTAAGCGTCACGGTACACGCTATTTGATCTCATACGTTCACTGTAATTTCTATCGACTGACCTCGGCTTGAGTCAACTGATCACGACAAATGCTCAATAAAATCCTGAATTTCGCATCTTTTGATCCCAAAATTTGATCTACTTACGTCAGTTGGCCTCAAACACAGTGACATTCTTGTTAAAGTTCGGTTATTTCAGCGGCGTTTGAAAAACCTCTCGAACAAGAACCCAAGCTGATTTTGAGAAACAATTTAGAGCAGCATAAAAGAATTCCAAAGCCGAAGTTTGAAGGAATTTGGAGTTATGGCAAGTGGCAAAAAATGTCTCTGAATTTTGTTACTAAATTAGTAAACAAGGGACTTTTTAACATTTTTCATTGTTTTTTTTTTTCTGGAATGATGTTCAAGTCAAGTTGAAACCTGTTTTTGTAAGCTGAATGCTTTGTCTCTCAGAAAAAAAGAATTGGAAGATTTCAAGTCTCCTATACACGCGAACGCAAATGAAATTTAGATTTCCACTTTTCAGCTTTGTGTTCGGCCATTTTTGGTGGTCGCCTGGGCGAAATTCGTTTTTCTCGATTTTCTCCAATTTAATGCGTTTCGACCGGATAAAAATTATGGCACATTTCATATCAACCTTAAAGCTAACTGCTGGTTTTCACTGTCACGCCACAAAAAAGTAAATCCAAAACTACTGAGTGAAAAAACTCAAGAATATTATAGGTTGTAGAAAATTACCAGATATTCTGTTTTGTCCAAGTCTCGGGTTTGTACGATATTCCGTACTCGAGTTATCTGTCAAAATGTTCCACACAAATTTACAGAGCTCTGTATGGAAACGCCATGTTGGTGCCCATGCAGTTGGGCACCAAAATGGCGGCCGGAAATCAACGAAAACATCTGGAATTCACTTCTGCTATAAAAGGCAGTTATATCACTCTCACTGAACAACTAAGCATTGTTAAAAAACCTAGCATAAGGCATTATTTTGAAGCATACGGGACAGCCTTCTGGCTGCCATCTTGATGTCGTGTGGCGTGAAATTCCGGAATTCAAAATGGTCTATCTTAAAGACGGCGGCTGCTATCGAGCTAAAAACCTTCAACAAGATATATATTAAGGATGTCTAATAGCCAGTGAATGATAAAAACTCAGGGGTCTTGCGATTCTGGATTTTAGAATTTTGATGACGTCACGTGAAAACCAAGAATTGTGGGCAAAAATACAGAAAAAATCGATTTATCAATTCCTGCTGCCAAATGCTTGATATTTACTGAAATTCCCTTTTAAGCCACTGTTTTTTTGTACTCAACGGTATGAGTTTTCAGCATCACCTTATTCTGTAAAAATACAAATTAATTTTACTTTAACTTATTTATTTTTTCTTAGGATGCTTACAGAATGGAACGTCAGAATGAAATAAAAGACGTTTTACAAGTCATTCGTATCGTCTTAGTTGTTGCCACTTTCCTTCTCAACACTGGTCGTGCTCATCAAGTCATCGAGTTATGCAAAGAATGTTTGATTTTCCTTAATAAGGAACGACTTAAAAAAGAAAATCAATTTGTCAATTTACGTAAGATTTTTATCTACCAAAGAATGTTCAAGGCATACTGTCTTCTCCCTGATTACACAACTGCTATTAAATGCGGAAGGAATCTTCTTGCTATTTGCCGCAATTGTGGTGAAACAGCCAAAGAAGGGTATACTACCATAGCA
This sequence comes from Meandrina meandrites, assembly GCA_963693305.1. NCBI lineage: Eukaryota > Metazoa > Cnidaria > Anthozoa > Scleractinia > Meandrinidae > Meandrina > Meandrina meandrites. The sequence continues at coordinate 47,822,075 of OY855904.1, forward strand.
CTAGCCGACATATATAAAAAACAATGTAGATATACAGAGGCAAGAGAACTTTATGAAAGAGCGATCAATATCATGAAAGGAATTGACGATAGGGAGAGAGAAGCATACGCGTATGGACAATTCGGAACTATGTCATATCGTCTTGGTCAATTCTTTAAAGCTAAAGAATATTTCGGAAAAGCACTTGCGATCACAACTGATATTGGCCACACAGCAGGGAAAGCAACCTCTTTCGAAAATCTAGGAACTGTGCTTTTTTCTCTTGGTGAATATGACAAAGCTAAGGAACATCACGAGAAAGCACTTGCAATCAATATTACAATTGGCGATAGAGCAGGAGTAGCTACCTCTTACGGAAACTTAGGAACTGTGTTTCATTCTCTTGGTAAATACGACAAAGCTAAAGAATGTCACGAGAAAGCACTTGCAATCAAAATCGAAATTGGTGACAGAGCCGAAGAAGCAAGCTGTTACGGAAACCTAGGAACTGTGTTTAGATCTCTTGGTGAATATAAGAAAGCTAAAGAATATCATGAAAAAGCTCTTGCGATCAAAATTAGAAGTGGCGACAGAGAAGGAGAATCAACATGTTACGGAAACCTAGGAACATTGTTTTTTTCTCTTGGTGAATATGACAAAGCGAAAGAATATCTAGAAAAAGCACTTGCGATCAGTACTGAAATTGGCGACAGAGCAGGAGAAGCATCGGATTACGGAAACCTAGCAGTTGTATCTCAGTATATTGGTGAATACGACAAAGCTAAAGAATATCTGAAAAAGCACGTGCGATCCGAATTGAAATCGGAGACAGAGAGGGAGAAGCAGAATATTATGCAAACCTAGGAACTGTGGCTCGTTCTCTTGGTGAATATGACAAAGCTAAAGAGAATCTGGAAAAAGCACTTGCGATCAATATCGAAACTGGCGACAGAAGAGGAGAAGCTGCATCTTATGGAAACCTAGGAACTGTGTTTAGTTCTCTAGGTGAATATGACAAAGCTAAAGAGAATCTGGAAAAAGCACTTGCGATCAATACTGAAATTCGCAACAGAGCAGGAAGAGCAGCGAGTTACGGAAACCTAGGAACTGTGTTTGGTTCAATTGGTGAATATGTCAAAGCTAAAGAATATCACGAAAAAGCACTTGCGATCAATACTGAAATTGGCAACAGAGCAGAAGGAGCAGCAGATTACGGAAACCTAGGAACTGTGTGTAGTTCTCTTGGTGAATATGACAAAGCTAAAGCATATTACAAAAAGGCACTTGAAATCAACATTGAAATTGGCAACAAAGAAGGAGCAGCAACAGTTTACGGAAACCTTGCAACTGTGTTTAGTTCTTTTGGTGAATATGACAAAGCTAAAGAATATTGCGAAAAAGCACTTGCGATTAAAATTGAAATTGGCGACAGAAAAGGAGCAGCAGCAGATTACGGAAAAATTGGAATTGTGTTCAGTTATCTTGGTGATTATGACAGTGCTAAAGGATACCTAGAAAAAGCACTTGCGATCAGAACTGAAATTGGCGACAGAGCAGGAGAAGCATTAAATTATGGAAACCTTGGAACTGTATTCAGATCTCTTGGTGAATATGACAAAGCTAAGGAATATCACGAAAAAGCACTTGCAATCAGCATTGAAATTGGCGACAGAGAAGGTGAAGCAGCAGATTACGGAAACCTTGGAAATGTCTTCGGAGCTCTTGGCGAATATGACCAAGCTAAAAAATATCACGAAATAGCACTTGCGATCAGCACTGAAATTGGCGACAGAATTGGAGAAGCAAACTCTTACGGAAATCTAGGAACTGTGTTTAGATCTCTTGGTGAATTTGAAAAAGCTAAAGAATATCTAGAGAAAGCACTTGCGTTCGAAATCGAAACTGGAGGCAGACAAGGGGAAGCAAGCTGTTGCGGAAACTTAGGAACTGTGTTTTCTTCTCTTGGTGAATATGACAAAGCTAAGGAATATCACGAAAAAGCACTTGCGATCAAAATTGAAATTGGTGACAGAAAAGGAGAAGCAGCAGATTATGGAAACCTTGGAACTGTCTTCAGCTTTCTTGGTGAATATGACAAAGCAAAAGAATATTACGAGAAGGCACTTTCAATAAGTCAAGATATTGGAGACGCTGAAATTGAGTTTCAGTGTTATTTTGGCCTCACATTGTTGAAGTTATCCCAAGGAAAGATCAAGGAAGCGTTTGACTATCTGGTGCTGAGTTTTAACAAAAGCGAATATTTGCGCAGTTTCCTAAGGGGCAATGATCAATTTAAGGTAGCACTTTCAGACGCCCACGATTTTCCCTACCAGAGTCTTAGTGCATATTCCTGTTTTTCTGGGAATCCTTACACTGCCCTTTATGTTCTAGAGTTGGCACGGGCTAGAGGCCTAGCAGACTTGATGGTGACTCAGTACTCTGTAGAAATGCAAATCTCAGCTAATCCGCAATCGTGGATTGGTATTGAAAATATTATGAGAAAAGAAAGTAACTGTGTTGGTCTCTACATTTCTTTTTACCATCAAGCTGTGTTTTTGTGGATCCTCAAGACAAACGGAGTCATTAATTTTCGAACAATAACAGCAAATGAAAACATCATTGGTGCCAGACTGGTTTCCAGTTTGCATGATTTTTTGGCCAAAATTTTCCGCAGCTTAGGTATTTTATCCCAGCAGGACTGTGAAGATCGAACTTTAAATGGCATTGAACCGAAACCGAAATCTTTAAAAGACATTGAAATGGAAACGAAACTTTGTCGGGAAGAGATTCTCACAGATTTACGCCTTGTAGAGGATGATGATGATGACAACAATCAAGACCCTGAGCCAAGTATTCGTTTATTATACAAAATGATCGTCGCTCCTGTGGCCGATTTACTTGAGGAACCTGAAATCATCATTGTTCCTGATCGCTCTTTGTACCAGGTTCCATTTGCAGCATTAATTGATAAAGGCGGGAAGTATTTATCAGAGACTTACAGGATCCGCATCGCTCCTTCATTGTCCACTCTCAAGCTAATTCAGGACAGTCCACCAGACTATCACAGTCAGACTGGTGCACTGATAGTGGGTGATCCTGTGGTGGGCCGGGTGCGTTACAAGGGATGTCGTAAAACCTTTCCATCATTACCTTGTGCAAGAGAGGAAGCAGAGATGATTGGAGAACTACTTGGCGTCCATCCGTTGTTAGGAGAGTGCGCAACGAAGCAGGCTGTACTTGAAAGGATAAATTCAGTAAGCCTGATCCATTTTGCTGCTCATGGTAATGCTGAAAGAGGAGAAATTGCTCTAACGCCTGCAAACACTCGTACTGGAATTCCCCGTGAAGAAGACTACTTATTGACAATGTCTGATATCTCACAAGTTCAACTGCGGGCTAAGCTGGTGGTACTTAGCTGTTGTCACAGTGGGTGTGGTCAGATTAGAGCCGAGGGAGTGGTTGGAATCGCTAGAGCGTTTTTAGGATCCGGTGCACGTTCAGTATTGGTGGCACTGTGGGCGATACAAGACCGAGCAACAGAGCAGTTCATGAGACGTTTCTACGAGCACCTTGTTCGTGGGGAAAGTGCCAGTGAATGTCTTCATAAGACCATGAAGTGGATGAGAGTCAATGGCTTTACCAAGGTTTCCGAGTGGGCACCGTTTATGCTGATTGGAGATAACGTGACAATTGACTTGGAAAAATTGAAGTAGGAATAACAGAAGGTAGAATTTATTTTAGCGCGTTTAATAGAGGTGAATATCCTGTTTAAACTGGATCAAAATTAAACTTACTTGTATTTCATTTCATTTTTTGGCTGGTTATTCAAACTAGTTTCAGTTACTTCATCCTGTGAAAAGACTTATAACTTGGTTTGTCTTTTTCTCGTTTTAGGAAAGCAAGCTCAAGGCAGACCTCGAAACGAGCAAGCAGTGAGATGAGAAACTACTTATAAATACATGTAAAATAGTAAATCCTTTATTGATAGGTCAATATCGAGTTGCTTTCGCTTCAGTGTCAAAACGAGTCTTTGTTCAAAACCATTCTTATTAAAAAGAGTTTCATCTGCAAGCTCAATTTAATGCAAGCACAACTCATTTTCATGTGAAAACTTTTGCCCTTGAACTCTTCTTGAAACAGAGGCAAAGGCAACTCGGAAATAAACTATTCTTTTCTTTCCAATTTTAAAGACGTGCTTTCAATGTTATAAAGCAGTCGTGTAGTTTTCAGTACATAGATTTCATCAGTCTAATCATAGACAATGATAACTGGAGAGAGAATTATGCTTATTGCGACGTTTTGATGAATTAGCAGTGGCGGATCCAGGAAAGGGGCCCGGCCCCCCGGGACCCACCTTATTTTTTTCGGAAATAGCGCATTTTTTTTGAACTGCCGGTATTTTCTTCGCAAAATTCAACATTCATAGTCAAGCCTTTAAAAGCGGGCCCCCGCCTTAGCTAAAGATCTGGATCCGCCACTGATAAGACATAATTTTCAAGTGAAAATTGTCTTTGCGTGTTAAAAGAGAGTTAAATTTAAATATTGAAAATTATAATGACACCTCATAGGAATGATCACTATAATTTTATATATCTAATTTTCCATTTACAACCTAACGCTCATCGAAACATGGTCCATTAAAGTTTTTTTCCACAAATTTATAAAAGCAAGAGTTTTGTTACGTGCAACTAAGTTCCCGAAACACAGATTCTACTGCAGGACTGTTCAGATCATTAAAAAACTGACCCTTTGTACCAGTAACAAAAGGAATGTTTGAATTTTACGTAGAGTGGGGTCAGAAAATTATATGTAAGTTATCAATCAAGAGGTAATTTTATGATACACGGAATAGCTGATCCTTCTGCAGGCCATAACTGGTTCAATGTGTTCTAAACTTTTTCTGTAATCCACCAGATGTTACAAGCGGTCTTATTTAATAAAAAAATGTTTTCGTTTAGATGGAATGTATTTTTTTAAATTTCTTTTTTACATGTTACGCATTCAACACTTCGATCTTCTTCACCAGTCGCTCTCCGACTGTTTGAAAGTCAGAAAAGATGGCGGATATGTTCGGGATGACACAGCTCTGGACCTGTTTGGACTGAAACATAAAAACAAAACAAGACAAAAAGTTACGGCCAGCACCTAAATAATCGCTCAACTATATACAGTGATAGACATTATTATGTTCTTGTTCAATTCGCGGAAAACACAGATATTACTGAAGCTTAGTGACCAACCTTTTCACTCGTTTGAGGACTGGGTAATGGCATCTTGTACTGCGCGTGTAGCACCTGACAAATGCAAACAAATTACAAATTACACTCTGAAAAGGAAAGTACTAAGATTTAAAACAGTTGCAGATATAGATTGGTTCGAAAATTTAGTCAGTCGAGTTTTAGCGCTAGTCAATGTTCAATTCCTGCCACTCGTTTACAAATCTTTTATCTATGATTTTCATTGACAAGTTTGTTTTACAATGATGTGCGCACCGTATAATCTTCGGGACAACTCTATGGTTAGATCAGTGATAATTGAAGTTGTTTGAGGGGGAGGGGAGGGTAAATATGTAGTTAAATTTGCTGAACATATCAGACATCGCCGGTACGTGTTACCATATCAACGATGCGCCGCATTTCGATTGGTCAAGACAAACAGAACCCAACTGCAGAATGTTGAAAGGAAGTCAAGACCGGTTTCATCTTTGGTGATCAAGCCATTCATTGTTATGACTGTCGTACTTAAATTTGTCATGATAAGGTATGGAGAATCTAAGAATTGACCACTGCTAAGGATGCAATAAAAAACGCATATAACAAACTGCTGCTCGTACCTTAAACTGGGCTGGCACAAAGCTGTGAGGTTTCCACACAACTCCAATCAAGTCCCCTCCATACACATCGTGAAAGAACAGGGCAATGTCAGAAAATGCCTTCTGAAAGAAAACAGACAAAACAGAGGAAATCAGGTCTTAATATGTACAACTATATTTTCGAAATTTGAACAGCCATTCATTATGTCCGTTTACTGCCAGAAAATGATTCCAGAGGCTTTTCCCAGGTTGATAGAGTGAATAAGGCATTATTTGCTTTAAAATGAGTTCCACGAAACGTACAAACCAAAAACACGGATAAGTTAACTTGGGTAAGTTTAGCTTCGTTTTAGAGGAGAAGAGAAAAGAAACGTCAAAGACGGGATGAGCTATCCTGATGAATCTTTTCTAACCTTAGGTTCTTCAAGATACAACTGCGCAGGGTCAAAGTTTACGACCGGAAGTAAAACTGAGGGACGCGACAACGAGGCTTGTTCTGTCAGATGTTATCCTCTATCAAGAGACTGGGTTCCACGAGGGAGGAGACGACTGTGTAGATGGATGATGACGTCATAGTGATCCAATGGCGGGCGGAATATTTGCTGAGGAGGCAACCAAAGGAGTAAAAAACACATTAGCATCGGTGATATGCTGAACCTGTCTAGGGGGAGGTTGGGGAATACAACAAAGGTCGGGTGATCGGAATAGTTTGCCATGCACCTCACTCGGACAATACATGTTAAATCTATCTTCACGTAAGCCATCACGTCTGGAGACCTGTGTGAACTATTTCTTTTTAAGATAACATCGAGATACACTCGTAATGAGATATTTAAGGGTCCAATCTTTGACAAGTGGAGCACTTCTATTATAAGACAGTCTTACCTTGAAATCGTTTGGTTGCAGAGCGCATGTTTCAATTTGACGTTCCAAGATTGAGTGTGACCCCTTCGCCAGCAAGGTAAGTGTGTTGACAATCTATGGCGGGATAGAAATTACACGTAAATGCTGTTCTATATCGTTGGCAAAAAGGCTTATCTACCAAGTAGTTTTCAAGGTGTGATATTCCATTGCGTTTCAGTAACAAAAGAAAAATCTACTTTGGTCAACAAGAACAAGAAGTTATTGGTAGTGCCCATTTGTATAATTAAAATTGAAACTAAGGGAAATAAGTCAACAGACCTGTTTGGAAGGTTTATCTTTGGTCCACAAAGATGTGAATTTGTCTTTTGGAGTAGAAATAAATATTGCAGAAAGTTGCGTTCTATTGTTTGTTTGAAATTATTTCTTGGAAGTCTTCCGCTATGAAGAAAGCAAAACAGAGAAAATTACCCTATTGATTACCAAACTCACTTCACAAAGACAACATGTAAATTCTTCTTACTGTATTCCATACATTTCTTTCAATTCAATTCAGGAGAATCGGGTTTTTGATCAATACTTTTTAAAATTGCGACAACTTCCTTTCTCTGCATGGCCTGTCTTAAAGAAAAGCTAAGATTTCTTGTCGACTCACTCACCAGAAATGTCATTATTAAAATTTAGAATGACATGAGTTGTTTGCCAGTCAGTGGAGGAGAGAAGATGAAGAAATCGGAGAAATCCAACGAGATTTTAAGATTCACATTTTCAGTACGACGATGACAATATATCTTTGTTTTACTATAAGGATCCTATGAACAAATAATAAAAAAAGAAAAAAAACGTACTAAAACCGTACTTGCTTCATTTAGTGACGAGAATTTACAAAACTACAACCTTGTTCAAAACCTGTCAGAAACTTTTCGTGTTTACGTATATGTACTTCCTTAAGCGTTTCCTTCCCACACACAGGGAACTTGTGTAAAAACCCAGGTCAGTGTACTAAGGCTGAAAAATATGTATCAAGCTCACAAAACTTCCAAAATATTACTGTAAGCACAAAAAGTGGCTGTCATTTTACACTTTCTCGGGTTGTTCTTTTAAGAAACGTTTCATGGGGAATGTTGAAAATACCGTTTCTGAGCCTCTAGTTTTCAAATTTTTTTGGGGGGAAGATGCCCCAAACCCCTTACAAGCCCCCACCCCACTACAAAATACGCTCCGCCGTAAAGTGGATCATATTTGTGCCCTGTTGGTTCAGGGAGAAAAAAAAGGGATCTTTGCAATTTACAAATAAAAAACAAAACTGCAAAGAAAATTTCTTTAGGGGATAAGATCCTTTTGTTTCGTGTTTGTTATTTTTACGGAAATGGCTCCTTTGTTAAAGTGTATCGATTTCATTCTGGTGACCAATAAAATTGGTAAGTGTATACTCTTGTTCTTTGGCCGTTTAAGAATAATTAAAAATAACGCAGTACCTTAATAAAGTAAGAGCTGTTCGCTACCAACATCGAGGTTTATAGTCGGTAGAAGGTCTTGAATTAATAAGATTCTTTGTTTTACAATGTATGAAACTCAGTTTCTCCGGTAGTCAAAATACCAAAAAGGGCGTTATACTATTTGAAATACATTTTCCAAAGTTTGAAAGTTACTGTCACCTTGACTCACCTTCACTTACGACACGTATATGCCTAGGCGTATACGATTTCTTAGAAATACATGTCATGACGTAATATGATAATCACTGTTTTCTCGGCATTTCGGGAAACCCCCGAGTGTTTTGCAGTTTCACTTTGCAAAACGAGCTTCGCTGTGGTAAGTACAACTAAGCTTGTATTCTGGCCTTTACCTTAACCAGTTATGGTTATCTGATTCAATTTCTCTGATACCTAAGACATTTAAAAAACCACAAAGCGACGGTTTGATAATCGCAAACCCGAGCATTTGCTGTTAGACACAAATCTGTTTGGGTCTGTGATCTCTTCTTCAAACATCAAGAAGGCGGAAGGATAAAATCGGTCAAATCGTGCAAATAAGTTACGAAGGAACACAAATAACAAATTCAAGGTGTGCCGTGTCTTAAATAAGAATGAAGAATAACAGGTATGTTATGATAAGGTATGTAGAATCTAGTTTTTGCTCACTGCTTTAAAACACAAAGACATAAAACTGAGAGGTTTCCAATCAACTGTCCTCCATTAAAAGTTATCAATTTCATGCACACCATTGACACAAGTTCGCATTTAGAAGAAATACAATAGTTCACTTCCTACATGCACAAACGTCATGAAACATTATCTTGATTTCTAAGAAATGTCGTAGAAATTTGCAGCTTGCGTGACGTAATATGATAATCAATGTTTTCTCGGAATGTGGGGAAACCCCCGAGTTAGTTTCGTAGTTTCACTTTCCAAAGCGAACTTCGCCGTGGCGCGGTAAGTACAACTTATGTTTTACTCCGGTCCCTATCTTAACCAGTTTAGAATATATAGTTTGACTTTTCTATAGCTACCTGTTAAGACATTGATAAAACCACAAGCGACGATTTAATAATCACAAACCGAACGTTTACTTCGAGACACAAAGCTGTTTAGTTCCTTGATCTCGCCTGACATCACCGAGAAAGACGAAAGCATGAAATCGATCAGGAATGTCCTTTCTGCAGCATAGCAAAGGATGTGACAAACACACTTTAGTACAAATGTGCCTTTGGTAAATCTGGATATTTCAATTTGTATTTTCTCTTTGTCTGCCTGTTGTCTTTCTCATTTTAGTTTCAATTTAATAGTTTATGATTCGCTTTTAGCAGATTAAAGATCGAGAGATCGAGCACGATAAGTGTATCGTTCTACTCATCCTAAGACGCTCGTGACTGATAACTTTGCATGTACTGTATCGCCGATGTCAAACACTTAAAATATTTCTTGTGGGATGTGGGAAAAAACATAGGTATTTACATAAATCGCGTGAGTGATTTCAATTCGGGTGTGGGCACTAACAATATCAAGTCACGCGTAAAACCAAGTCACGCAATTAAAATCTTGTTAAGTTTGGACAAAATCTGAATTTAGACGTTTTGTTGAAGTATATCGAATTCGTTCTGGGGACCCAACAATAGCCGAAAGTGAAAATTGTTGCGCATGATCTTTAATTTGGCCATTTAAGATTAATAGACAATTGATGTTCTTATGAGTCAAAGTGGTGTGATCAGCAATGGCAGCTACGTGAATGTAAACTTTTCGGCTCTTATGTCGTGCAGTCGTTGTTTCGTTTTACGAACATAGATGCCTTTAAAATCCTAGCAATTAACTGGCTTGGTAAAATGACAACAAAATGACGATTTCTTTCTAGGTAATGGTATATTAACACTGGTACGGAAGACTGAAATCGATCAAATCGTGCAATAGGCATTTAATATAAAAGAAACACAAATAGTTCATTCACGGTCTTATGTGTCTTGAAAGAAGAATGAAGAATTACAACAGACCAAGCAGGGACAATTTTCTTCCGCACTTGCCTTAATAGTCTTCATGGAAAATAGTTCTCTTTGACGGAAACTTTAATGTGAATTCGAGTAATAAGTTGAAATGCAAATTAACGATGACTTTTAAAAGAAGTTAGGACTATCTTAACTGTAATTAATAAAGATCAAAGATAGGAAGGGATGTAAAACACTATAGTACAAAGGTTTTTCTTTGGTAGCTTTGAATATTATTTCATATGTCGTTGTCAGACTTCTAGCAGGGAAAGTCCCTCAGGGTTATTCAATTTATTGCTTTTGGTTTCATTTCAGTAAGCAGAAAAAAAGAAAAAAAAAAAAAAAAAACGAGCACGATATTTCTAATCGGAAGCTTCTCGTGACCGATAGCTCTGTATATACCGTATAGCCGATGTTAAACCCTTTTACATTTCCAGTGCGTATATCATATTTACATAAATCGCGCGACGCCCGATTTTAGCTCGTGTGTGGGCGCTAACAGTCACGCGAGAATCTATAACGAAATACACGCAAATAAAATATTTTGTTGAGTTAGGGGATAACCTGTTTTTCGGGAAACCCCCGAATGTTTCGTAGTTTCACTTTCCAAAGCGAACTTCGCTGTGGTAAGTACAACTAACCTTGTATTCTTTAACCAGTTTAGGTTATCTAGCTCCATTTGTCTGATTACTAAGAAAAACATTTGCTATTTAATAGCCACAATTAAATCTGTTTGGTTCTTTGATCTTGTCTTCCACCTTCAAGAATGACCACTGATGACGGAGGAAGAAAATTGATTAAATTATGCAAAATACGTTACGAAGTGAATACAAATAGTAAGTTTGGTCTTACGTGTCCTGAAATAAGAATGAAGAATTTCAACAGACCACGCAATGGCAGTTTTCTTCAGCTGTTACCTTATTTGTCTTTATAGCATTCGTTCTCTTATGGCGGAAACTGTCATGTGAATTCGATTAATAAGTTCAAATGCAAATTGACAATGATTTAAAAAGTTAGGATTATCTCTTCTGTAATTAATAAAATAATGTTAAGATAGTAAAGGATGTAACACACTAAAGTAGAAATGTTTTTCTTCCGTAGTTTTGAATATTTCATATTTCGTTGTCTCGTAGGTAAAGTCCCTCAGTGTAATTTTAATTTATTGCTTTTGGTTTCATTTTAGCAGGAAAAAAAAAAGCGCGATACGTTTATATGTTATTTCTAATCGTAAGCTGCTCGTGACTAAGAGCCCTAAAACTACTGTTTTGCCAGTGAAAATATCCAGTGGGTATACCCTATTAACATAAATAGCGTGACCGATTTTAGCTCGGGTGTTGGCGCTAACAGTCACGCGAGAAAATACAACGAAATACACGTAAAATAAAATCTTTCGTTCAGCTTGTCTTTGTAATTTTTACGGAAACAGATATTCTTGTTGAGGCATATGATTTCGTGCTGGTGATGAACAAAATCAGTGAGTGCAAATATTGTTCTTTGGCCGTTTAAGAATAATTTAAAATAAAGCGTGGGTACCTAAATAAAGTAAGAGCTGTCATGATTTAATATGATAATCAGTGTTTTCTCGGAATTTCGGGAAACCCCCGAGTGTTTCGTGGTTTCCCGAGTGTTTCGCGAACTTCGCTGTGGTAAGTACAGTTAAGCTTGTATTCTAGCCTCTATCTTAACCAGTTCAGGTTATCTAGTTCGATTTCTCTGATAACTAAGACATTTAAAAAGCCACTGAACGACGGTTTAATAGTCGCAAACCCGAGTATTTGCTGTTAGACACATATCTGTTCGGGTCTGTGATCTCGTCTTCCAACATCGAGAAAGACCGAAGAATATAATCGATCAAATCATGCAAAATACGCTTCGACATGTTCGAAGTGAACACAAATAATAAATTCACGGTCTTACATGTCTTAAAATAAGAATGAAGAATTACAAAAAAAACCGAGCAAGGGAAGTTTAATTTCAGCTGTCGCCTTGTTAATCGGTGTCTGTGTGGAAACTGTAACGAATTTAATTTATAAGTTCAAACGCAAATGGGAAAAGATATCGATGAAGAAATAGAAATATCCCTTCTGTAATTAACAAAGAATCAAGATAGCGCCGGAATGGTAAACTTTAGTAGAAAGGATAATTTCAAATTCAATTTGTATTTTTCTTTGTCTGCTCGATGTTTTGCAGGGGAAGTCCCTCAGTGTAATTTCAATTTATTGCTTTTGATTTCGCTTAAAGCAGAAGATCGAATAACCGAGGATGATAAGTTCATATATCCTTTTGTTTTCTTATCGCAAGCTGTTCGTAACTGATATTGCTGCAAATAACGTATAGCCGAAGTTAAAAACTGTATAATTCTAGGTTTGTAAACAGAAGTCGCGTGACTGATTTAGTGAGGATGTGAGCATTAATAGTATTAAGTCACGCGACAGAACCAGGTCACGCCAATGAGAACTTATGTTGAGTAACGGCAAAATCTACTTTTAAAACTTTCTCTTTTTTTGTATTTTCACGGCAACAGTTCCCCTCCCTTGATGGAGAATATTGATTTCGTTTTGGTGACTCAGCAAAAGCGGTGAGTGTAAATCAATTTTGTTTTTTATTTTATAGTTAATTATATATTCACAAGAATAAAAATATATAGTCCAAGAATGGTAACAGTGCCAGTTACGGATCAGGGAGAGATTCCTGCAGAACAGGAGATTTAATGGAGCAGAGCGCAGCGTTCCAGAAAGGAGGGACGTTTATTGTCTGTAACTGCTCTTTCCCGCTTTAGGCTTCTTTATTCTCTGTTTTCCAATTGCCTATAATACACTTTGTTTGCACCCCAAATTTTGCATAAACTATTGTTTTGGAAATATGCAGTCCTCCCAAGAGAATTTGAAAATAATAGTTTATGCAAAATTTAGGGGGCAAACAAAGTGTATGGGTAATTGGAAAATAGAAAATTGCGCTTTATCCTGCTTCCCCTCTTAAAGGAAACCTCCACTCTTACAACAAGTTGACGCTGAATTGTTTGAAATGATGTGAACATTCTAAATTTTACTGTTCAAGGGAGAAGTAACACTTAATAATAACAATGAATGGAAAAGTTTATAGCTTTTAAATTTCCAGCACACCGCCATATTGGATTTTTATGACGTGTTCCGGCTCCCGCTATTGTTTGGAAGCTCCAAACACAATAGCGGGAGCCGGAACACGTCATAAAAATCCAAAATGGCGGCGCGCTGGAAATTTAAAAGCAATAAAACTTTTCCATTTATTGTTATTGTTAAATGTTATTTCTCCCTTGTATTGTAAATTTTGGAAATTAGGAAATATTTCAAACAATTTAACGTCAACCTGTCCCAAGAGTGGAGGTTCCCTTTAAGGTCGCGGGGGACACCTACCATGAATAAATTCATTAGGCAAAATTTTGCTTAGATCAGATTAAAACCTCTAGTGTGTCATGACAGCGAGTAAAAGTCGTTTAAATGCGCAAATTTGCCTTCTTTTATTTTTTTAACATCATATTGATAAGGAAGGACCTCATTTGCATTTACTTTAAAAGCGTTCTTTTAGAATTCCGCTTCTGTCATGACACCCTACAGTATTCCTAGTTTACCGCTCGGCAGTGACAGCTAATGAAGCTCTAAATCTGCGCTGAATTCTTAAACACAGAATTGTCGGAAAAGTCCGAAGGTGTTCCGATTAAAACACGAGTGCCAAACGGGTTAATACTAATTATCAGATTATGGTAATTACATTCCACGCTTTAAGCACAAACACTCGCATAAACAAGTGAGAACACCCACGACATAAGCATAACATAAGCACAAGAAGAACGAACATTGTTCGTTCTTCTTGCGCTTATGTTATGCTTATGTCGTAGTGCGAACTCGAGTGAAATAAGCATAAGCATAATGGTTATAATCCGCCATCTTGATTGTAGTTGAGGAAAGCTGGTATCGAGGAATTTTGTTATTACTGCGCTCGCGTATGCTCTTATACTTATGTCCTGCTGTTCTCACTTGCTTCTTAATTTCTTATGCTTATGCTTATGCGCTAGTGAAAACCAGCCTTTAATGTTGAGATCAGAAAAGAACACTGCGGAGCACAATGCACTGTAAACAAATGCAAATGCAAACAAATGTTTTGTTTACGACTTGAATCTTTTAAGCTGTTCTGTTGAATGGGGCCACAGTTCCGTGCCACATATGAACACTTCAAATCACGCACCATTTTTTGTTCAGTCATGAACAAAAAGTGTCGATGTCACTCGTTGTGCTTCGTGTATACGCTTTAAATAAATCGATAATGATTGTCAAAGGTGTCCCCCACGACATTAATCGGCAGTTCTTCCTGTTTAACGAGTCCCTACTCTCTGATAACACATTTAACGTATCTCTGGATTGCATCTTGCTAGGGAGTTTAAGAAACCACGACGGCGACGCTGAGGACAACGTCGATTAAAGAATGAATTTATATTTTACCTATCAAAATCTCAAAACATAATCTGGAACACAGCCATAAATTGGAAATAGAACTATAAAAAGTTAGCTGTCGTGGTTCACGTTCTCCAGGCGACGCAGAATTTGGTCGTTTCACGTTGTTATTTTGCAGGGGACGTTGAAGTGGTGAGAGCACTCGCCTCCCACCAGTGTAACCCATTTTCGACTCCCGCAGCGGACGTCATATCTGGATTGAGTTTGTTGTTGTTTCTCGTCCTTTCTCTGAGGATCTTTCGTCGGTGTTTCCGGTTTTCCTTCGTCCACAGAAACCAATAACACTTCCAAATTCCGTTCCCATCTGGTATGCACGGGGCCACAAGCTTCTGACCTTAAATACATTATTTTAGCCCGTTATTTTAAACCATTCCCACAGTTTTGTTATATTCATTTGCTATATTAGTACTGAAAGTTTCAAGTTGGAGATAAAGTCAAAAGAGTTTAAAACTTGTACTAAACGGAGACGAAATCAAGCACCACATTACTGTAGCATAACGAATCAATTCTACTTTAATTTATTACTATTGTTTTTTTTACGATGACTATGATAAAAGGACGCCATGAATACCAACGACAGAGCAGGAGAAGCAGCAAATTACGGAAACCTAGGAATAGCTTTTCGTCGCGTTGGTGAATATGACAAAGTTAAAGAATATCAAGAAAAAGCCCTTGCGAACAGAATTGAAATCGGCGACAAAGCAGGAGAAGCAGGCTGTTACGCAAATCTAGGAACTGTGTCTCGTTCTCTTGGTGAATATGACAAAGCAAAAGAATATCACGAGAAAGCACTTGCTATCAGAATTGAAATTGGCGATAAAGCAGGAGAAGCAAGCTCTTACGGAAACCTAGGAACTGTGTTTTGTCGTCTTGGTGAATATGACAAAGCAAAAGAATATCACGAGAAAGCACTTGCGATCACAATTAAAATTGGCGATAAAGCAGGAGAAGCAAGCTCTTACGGAAACCTAGTAACTGTGTTTAGGCGTCTTGGTGAATATGACAGAGCAAAAGAATATCACGAGAAAGCACTTGCGATCAGAATTGAAATTGGCGATAAAGCAGGAGAAGCAGCAGATTACGGAAACCTAGGAACTGTGTTTCAATCGCTTGGTGAATATGACAAAGCTAAAGAATATCTTGAGAAAGCACTTGCGATCAGAATTGAAATTGGCGATACAGCTGGAGAAGCAGCAGATTACGGAAACCTAGGAACTGTGTTTCAATCTCTTGGTGAATATGACAAAGCTAAAGAATATCTTGAGAAAGCACTTGCGATCACAATTAAAATTGGCGATAAAGCAGGAGAAGCAAGCTCTTACGGAAACCTAGTAACTGTGTTTAGGCGTCTTGGTGAATATGACAGAGCAAAAGAATATCACGAGAAAGCACTTGCGATCAGAATTGAAATTGGCGATAAAGCAGGAGAAGCAGCAGATTACGGAAACCTAGGAACTGTTTTTAGGCGTCTTGGTGAATATGACAAAGCAAAAGAATATCACGAGAAAGCACTTGCGATCAGAATTAAAATTGGCGATAAAGCAGGAGAAGCAGCAGATTACGGAAACCTAGGAACTGTTTTTAGGCGTCTTGGTGAATATGACAAAGCAAAAGAATATCACGAGAAAGCACTTGCGATCAGAATTAAAATTGGCGATAAAGCAGGAGAAGCAGCAGATTACGGAAACCTAGGAACTGTGTTTCAATCGCTTGGTGAATATGACAAAGCTAAAGAATATCACGAGAAAGCACTTGCGATCAGAATTGAAATTGGCGATAAAGCAGGAGAAGCAGCAGATTACGGAAACCTAGGAACTGTGTTTAGTCATTTTGGTGAATATGACAAAGCAAAAGAATATCACGAGAAAGCACTTGCGATCAGAATTGAAATTGGCGATAAAGCAGGAGAAGCAGCAGATTACGGAAACCTAGGAACTGTGTTTAGTCATCTTGGTGAATATGACGAAGCAAAAGAATATCACGAGAAAGCACTTGCGATCAGAATTAAAATTGGCGATAAAGCAGGAGAAGCAGCAGATTACGGAAGCCTAGGAACTGTGTTTCAATCGCTTGGTGAATATGACAAAGCTAAAGAATATCTTGAGAAAGCACTTGCGATCAGAATTGAAATTGGCGATACAGCTGGAGAAGCAGCAGATTACGGAAACCTAGGAACTGTGTTTCAATCTCTTGGTGAATATGACAAAGCTAAAGAATATCTTGAGAAAGCACTTGCGATCACAATTAAAATTGGCGATAAAGCAGGAGAAGCAAGCTCTTACGTAAACCTAGGAACTGTGTTTCAATCTCTTGGTGAATATGACAAAGCTAAAGAATATCTTGAGAAAGCACTTGCGATCACAATTAAAATTGGCGATAAAGCAGGAGAAGCAAGCTCTTACGGAAACCTAGTAACTGTGTTTAGGCGTCTTGGTGAATATGACAGAGCAAAAGAATATCACGAGAAAGCACTTGCGATCAGAATTGAAATTGGCGATAAAGCAGGAGAAGCAGCAGATTACGGAAACCTAGGAACTGTTTTTAGGCGTCTTGGTGAATATGACAAAGCAAAAGAATATCTTGAGAAAACACTTGCGATCAGAATTGAAATTGGCGATACAGCAGGAGAAGCAGCAGATTACGGAAACCTTGGAACTGTGTTTCAATCTCTTGGTGAATATGACAAAGCTAAAGAATATCTTGAGAAAGCACTTGCGATCAGAATTGAAATTGGCGATAAAGCAGGAGAAGCAGCAGATTACGGAAACCTAGGAACTGTGTTTAGTCATCTTGGTGAATATGACAAAGCAAAAGAATATCACGAGAAAGCACTTGCGATCAGAATTGAAATTGGCGATAAAGCAGGAGAAGCAGCAGATTACGGAAACCTAGGAACTGTGTTTAGTCATCTTGGTGAATATGACAAAGCAAAAGAATATCACGAGAAAGCACTTGCGATCAGAATTGAAATTGGCGATAAAGCAGGAGAAGCAGCAGATTACGGAAACCTAGGAACTGTGTTTAGTCATCTTGGTGAATATGACAAAGCAAAAGAATATCACGAGAAAGCACTTGCGATCAGAATTGAAATTGGCGATAAAGCAGGAGAAGCAGCAGATTACGGAAATCTTGGAACTGTGTATAGTTCTCTTGGTGAATATTACAAAGCTAAAGAATACCTAGAGAAAGCACATTCGATCAGAATTGAAATTGGCCATAGAGCAGGAGAAGCAGCGAACTACGGAAACCTAGGAACTGTGTTTAGCCGTCTTGGTGAATATGTTAAAGCTGAAGAATGTTACAAAAAAGCACAAATAATCGCAATAGAAATTGGAGACAGAGCCGGAGAAGGATCATGGCATAGACACTTAGGAACATTGATTTATTCTCTTGGCGATCATGTTTTGGCTGAACGTCATCTGGAGAAGGCACTCTCTATTCATCAAGATATTGGAAATGCTGAGGAAGAGTTTCACTGTTATTGTAGCCTCACATTAGTGAAGTTATCCCAAAGAAGGATCCAGGAAGCGTTTCGCTACTTGCATCTGAGTATTAACAAGAGCGAAGATTTACGCGGTTTTCTGAGAGACAATGATCATTTTAAGATAGCTTTTTCAGACGTCCACGATTTCCCTTATCGACTTCTTAGTGCCTTGTTTTGTTCCTGTCGGAATCCTAACTATGCTCTTTATGTCCAAGAGCTTGCACGGGCTAGAGCTCTAGCAGACTTGATGGCAACTCAGTACTCCGTTAAAATGCAGATCTCAGCTGATCCGCAATCGTGGATTGGTATTGAAAATATTATGAAGAAAGAAAGTGGCTGTATTTGTCTCTACGTTTCTTATCATGCTCAAGATATGTTTTTGTGGATCCTCAAATCAAGCGGCCTTATTTCTTTTCGAAGTATATCTGTAAATGAAACCATCACTGGCGCCAGATTAGCTTCGAGTTTGAAAGATTGTTTGGCTAAAAGCTTCCGTGGGTTCGGTGTTTTATCCCAGGACTGTGAAGATCGATCTTTAAACGGTATTGAACCGAGACCGAAGTTTTCTCAGGTAGAGATTCTCCCAGATATTCGCCTTGTAGAGGATGATGATGACGAGATTCAAGATTCAGAACTAAGTCTTCCTTTATTATACAAAATGATCATTGCTCCTGTGGCCGACTTACTCGAGGAGCCCGAAATAATCATTGTTCCAGATCGCTCTTTGTACCGGGTTCCATTTGCAGCATTAACTGATCAAGGCGGGAAGTATTTATCTGACACTTTCAGGATCCGAACTGTTCCCTCATTGTCGACTCTCAAGTTCATTCAGGACAGTCCAGCAGACTATCACAGTCAGACTGGTGCACTGATAGTGGGTGATCCTGATGTTAGGTGGGTGCTTTACAAGGGGAGTCGTAGAACCTTCTCTCCATTGCCTTTTGCACGAAAGGAAGCGGAAATGATCGGAGAACTGCTGGGCGTTCAGCCTTTGTTAGGAGAGCGAGCAACCAAGCAGGCGGTACTTCAATTGATACATTCAGTGAGTCTGATACATTTTGCTGCTCATGGTGATTCCGAAAGAGGAGAAATTGCCCTTTCCCCTCTTCGCCCTAGTCAAAAGATTCCAGAAGAAGAAAGCTACCTATTAACAATGTCTGACATTTCCCAAGTTCGCTTACGTGCTAAGTTGGTGGTACTTAGCTGCTGTCACAGTGGACGTGGAGAGATTCGGGCCGAGGGAGTGGTTGGAATCGCTCGAGCGTTCTTAGGATCCGGTGCACGTTCAGTACTGGTTGCATTGTGGGCCATACAAGACAGTGCAACAGAGCAGCTGATGCGCTGCTTCTACGAGCACCTTGCTAGTGGTTTAAGTGCCAGTGAATCTCTTCATGAGGCCATGAAGTGGATGAGAGATAACGGCTTTGCCAAGGTTTCTGAGTGGGCTCCGTTTATGCTGATTGGAGATAACGTGACATTTGACTTTGGAAAAAACCGTAAAAGTAAGTTTGGTTTATATAGAGTAAACATTTCATTAAGTGAGATTTCTTTGCAAGTGCTCGTTTCTCCTTGTGGTTGGAAATTTAGGCAACGTCGAAACTAATTGTTTCTTCCTTTATTTTCTGAGATCACATCTTTCATTTTTCTGAACTTTCTTATTATTTTTGTTACCGTTTGCGATTCCCATGCAAGTGGTTTCTTTAAAATATTCTCTTTTAAATGCTCGACTGTCGTTCTAGAATTTCCGTCGAGTCAGCCTGGGATTGCACTAAAAGTGAGCCTGGATGGGAAACTGAGAATTGTCTTAATTTAATAACTTGGATTAACGTTGCTTTTCTCGTGTTTTAGGAAAGATAGACTCATTGTCAATGGATGACTCCAGTCCGAAATCGAGGAAGCAGTGAGCTGAAAAACGTTTTGCAAATGTAGAATAGCCATAACTTTAACAATTGTCTTGCATGCCATTATCTGAGAAAGGCAAGGGAAGACGGATATCTGACGATTTACCACATAGCTTATTTTACATTTCTACCGAGAATTTGGGAAGCTCCCTTTTTGTTTTTTTCAAACTTTTAACGCGTTCTTTGCGATGCAATGAGTCAGTCATTTAGTTTCAGTGTTCAGAGATTTCACGACAGTAATCATAGACAATTAGTATACACTCTGAGAACGGGCATAAATTTATTAGTCCAAGGCTTGCTTATAAATATTACAACACACTTGCATGATTTTGATGAGGAATTTTTACGAATAACCAAGAAAATAAAACACCCATTTCAATGTAGGATTTTTCTGGTTAATTATAAAACAAACTGACCCTTAGTTCTAGAAACAAAAGGGAATTTAGAACTGTGTAGTGGGGTCAGAAATTGTTCGTAGGTTATTAGATACATAATAAACAATACACTTTTCTGAAGGTAATAACTGTAAACTGTGATGCCAATTGTTAATGAGCCGGATCGGCTACATGTTACAATGGGTCACTCTTTTGTAATAAAATACGTTTTCGTTTTCTTGGAAGGTTTTTTTTTTTAATCTCATTTTTACATGTTAGGCATTCAACATTTCGATCTTCTTCACTAGTCCCTCTCCGATTGTTTGAAAGTCAGACAAGATGGCGGATATGTTCGGGATGACCCAGCTCTGGACCTGTTTGGACTGGAAACAAAACAACAATAAGCGTCATGGCCAGCACCTAAATAGTTGCTTAACTATAAACAGTGATACGCAGGATGCAATATTATGTTCTTGTTCAATTCGCGGAAAACACAGAAATCACTGTAGCTTAGTGACCAACCTTTTCACTCGTTTGAGGACTGGGTAATGGCATCTTGTACTGCGCGTGTAGCACCTGATAAACGCAAACAAATTACAAATTACACTCTAAAAAGGAAAGTACTAAGATTTAAAACAGTTGCAAATATAGATTGGTTGGAACATTTAGTCAGTCGAGCTTCAGCGCTAGTCAATATGCAATTCCTGCTACTCGTTTACACACCTTTTATCTATGATTTTCACTGACTGCCAAATGCAAGTTTGTTTTACAATGATGTGGGTCGCGCAAAGCCTTTGGGGCAACTCTTTGTTTAGATCAGTGATAATCAAAAATTTTTGAGGAGGAGGGGAGAGTACCGGTACTTGCTACCATATCAGCGCTGCGCCGCATTTTGATTGGTCGAGACAAACGGAACCCGACTGCAAAATGTTGAAAGGAAGTCAAGAACGCTTTCATCTAAGGTGATCAAGTCATTCATTCTTATGACTTGCGTTCAAAAATATTGTCATGAAAAGATATGGAGACTACAGCTAAGGATGCAGAAGGATGCAGACCGCTGCTCGTACCTTAAACTGGGCTGCCGCAAAACTGTGAGGCTTCCACACAACTCCAATCAGGTCCCCTCCATAAACATCGTGGAAGAACAGGGCAACGTCAGAAAATGCTTCCTGCAAGAAAACAAACAAAACAGAGGAAATGAAGTTTGCTTTATAACAGATCTTAATATGTACAGCTTAATTTAAATGAAATTTGAACAGCCATTCATAACGTTCATTTCAAACTGCTAAAAAATGCTTCCAGAGAGGCTTTTATCAGGGTGATAGAGTGAACAAGGCATTACTTGCTTTAAGATGAGTTGCACGAAACATACAAACCAAAAACAACTTGAGTAAGTTTAGCTTCGTTTTAGAGGAGAAGGGAAAAGAAACATCAAAGACGGCATGAGTTAGCAACGTTGAACCTTTCCTTACCTTGAGTTCTTCAAGGTACAACTGCGCAGGGTCAAAGTTCACGACCGGAAGTAAAACTGAGGGACGCGACAACGAGGCTTGTTCTGTCAGATGTTTTCCTCTATCAAGGGACTGGGTTCCACGAGGGAGGAGACGACTGTGTAGATGGATGATGACGTCATAGTGATCCAATGGCGGGCGGAAGATTTGCTGAGGAGGGAAGCAAGGGAGTGGAAAACACATTAGGGACTTTAAGATACACTACGGCGAGGCGCTACTACGGCTGCAGGAAGTAAAATTTCACACAAGATAAGACACTGCGCATGTCAGTCGTTCGAGTCTGGCCGTAGCGTGAAATCTGACTACCTGAGCTAGGAGGTTTTACCGTAGTGGCTAGTACGTGGGTTTAATTTGCTGCTCTGTCCTTTTTCTACGAATTTCTCAGCAGTTTCAGAGTTCCAACGCAAAATGTATCCTTTGAAGTCAACTTCAGCCGAATATTTGTTGAGTTTGTCCCTCATACGCTTGTAAATTTTCAATTGAATTCGTTTGATGAAAGTGTCGACATGGCGAAGATAAACATTCTTCTTCAGCGCGAGTTGTTTAAAGTTAAAAGCTTGCTTTGAGAGTTCAGGGAAGATGCACTTTATCTGGATAAGTATCCGATAATATTTTGCTTCTGTGAGTGCTGGTATCTTTCAGCTTTTAACTCGATATTCTTTGAGATATTCGTCTCTTTCAAATTATACACATTTCATTAATCAAATTCTGAAATTGTTATCGTTTTAGAAAGTGTATATATAGCATAAGCTTTCGTTCAGAACTAATCTGTTGGACCTACCAAAGCAAACAATAACAATCTTTCTTTAAGCGAAGCCATTCGGCTGTAAGAAACTAAATAAAAGTGACCTTCCATTCCTTAGACTGTGCTTCTTTGTAGTTTGTTTTGCTTCTTACACTAAATTTGGCAGACTGCCGAGACGTACTCTCCCCCAGACATTTCAGGTCATGGTAGCCGTAGTAGCGCCTCGCCGTAGTGTATCTTAAAGTCCATATTAGCATCGGTGATATGCTGAACCTGTCTAGGGGATGGGTGGGGAGTACAACAAAGGTCGGGTGAGTGGAATAGTTTGCCATGCACCTGTCTCGGACAAAACATGTTAAAACCATCTTCATGTAAGTCATCACGTCTCGAGACCTGTGTGAACTATTTCTTTTTGTGATAACATTGAGAAACATTCGTTTAGGGTCCAGTCTTTGACAAAGATTGTAAGGCCGTCTTACCTTGAAATCGTTTGGTTGCAGAGCGCATGTTTCAATTTGACGTTCCAAGATTGAGTGTGACTCCCTCGCCAGCAAGGAAAGTCTGTTGACAATCTATGGCAGGATAGAAAAAAAACACGTAAATGATGTTCTAAGTCGTTGGCAACAAAGGCCTATCTATCAAGTTGTTCCCATTCGCGATGTAATATTGTGTTTCAGTAACAAATGAAAAATCCAGTTTGGTCAACAAGCATTCTAAGTGTAAGATTAAAAGTAAAACTTAGGAAAATTAATCAACAGACCTGTTTGGAAGGTTTATCTTTGGTCCACAAAGATGTGAACTTGTCTTTAGGAGTAGAGATAAATATTGCAGGAAGTTGAGTTCTGTTGTTTGAGAACTTGGAAGTTATTTCTTGGAAGTCTTCCGCTATGAAGAAAACAAAACAGAGAGAATTACCCTATTCTTCTTACTGTTCTCCATACATTCTTTTCAATTCAACTCAGGAGAATCCGGTTTTTCATCAATACTTTTTAAAATTGTGATAACTTCCTACCTCTGCATGTAATCTGTCTGAAAAAAAAGCTAGGATTTCTTGTCGACTCACTCACCAGAAATGTCATTATTAAAGTTTAGAATGACAGGAGTTGTTTGCCAGTCAGTCGAGGAGAGAAGATGAAGAAATCGGAGAAATCCAATGAGGGGAGACCTGTGAATAAAGTATTGTGGTCAACTCGTTTCTTTATTACAAGACTAAGGCAGGTGAAACAGATAGTCGGAATGCTATCGCGGAAGCTCGATGAAGGGTCTTTTAGCCAAAGGGTGGTGGTTATAAAAATGAATATACATTCGGAAGCTAATCTTCGACTTCTGCCAAACTAGACCATAACGATCCATTTACCACAATTAACTTTTACTGGTAGCAGGTTTCATAGCAACAGAGGCTGGCACAACAACGATTGTCGAATTCTTAATTTGTTTTTTAACAAGCCTGATTTTCTCGAGTCTAGTCATCCATATTTAAATGTTATAGATTGACTTCCTGAACACGAAAGTTTTGCAATACAGTGTTTAATATATAAAAGCAATACGTTAATGTTTTCAATCGTAAAGTTATGTAAAGGGTGTCAAAATCCAGACGAATTGACTATTTTTACGATCCCATAATACACCTTGTTTAAACCCCAAAATTTTTGCATTAGAATTGTTTTCAGTTTATCTTGGGATTTACAATCGTCCTTATAGATAAATTAAAACAATCGTTATGCAAAATTTTGGGTGGTAAACAAGGTTGTGGGAACGGCGAAAACAGGGAATGGATAAATTTTTACTCGGATTTTGACCCCCACCCCCCACCCCCCACCCCCCACCTCCCCTAATGCCTTACCTAGGAGGGGTGAAGGGGGCTGGGGAGAGAAACAAAGAAGCCACCAGTAACTCAATACACTCTTCAGTCACGTGATCAGACAGTAGTTGAGCAGACACCCAGCGTTTGGACAAACGCACGGTTCCGCTAAATCCACTGAACTGCTGTTGAATGCTACAAAAACAAAAACAAAAAAAAAGTAGAACAAATTTATTAATACACGCTCAGACGAAAAAATCCTGGGCCCGCCTCGAATATAAGCCCCATCTTGTAAAGCATAGGGAATTGTAAAGCCAATTGGCCGTTTTCGTATTCTCGGTATCGAACTGGAACTAGCTTGCAATTGAGGCTAATGCGGGTAAATCTTTTCTAATGCAAATGAGATGAAGCTGTTTTTAATGATATTCCCCCGCATTAGCCTCCATTGCATGCTAGTTCCAGTTCAAAACCGAGAGTACGAAACTGGCCTATTCTTTCTGAGCTTCGAATTTTCGTTTAGACACTTGTATCACGCGCTATTTTCCTCAGAAGTTACATTCCTATCAACTTCACTTCACCTTTCCGATATAAAGCCAAATATTTCAAAAGTCGACAAAAAAGTAAATTCTTTCTGAACGATCAATACCTACCCATGAAGTGTGCTTGTTAAGAGTGGAAGATGCGTTATTTCTCGTTCCAGCTCTTTAGCTTTTTTCTCGCAATCTGTTTTAAGGTCTTGCGTGATTTCATTCTTTTGAAGCAACACCATTTCCCGGTAATGCATTATCTTAATTCTAAACACAAGACCATCCTGCCGGAGAAAAACAAAAAATTGAACTCATGAAACATTTACATCAAGAAAAACAAAGTGCACAAAACTGGTTTCTGTTCCGATGGAACCCACTTGTGTGCACTTCGTGGAACGTGTCATTTCACTCAAGGGATGGAACAGCTTTTTGTTGGCTTTCCAAACTATTACGCCAATCAAGTTGCAGAATGCTGCACGTGCAATTTCTCTTGCAGCAGAGTACACTTTGCCTGGAGTTCTTTATTCAAGCGGCAGGAAAGTCTGCACAAACGACGTAAAGAAAACTAAAACTTTGATGTTTCTTGCAAAAGAAATGGCGCGTCGGAGCCAACAAAAACCTTTTTCTTTACGACAAGAACCCCTGTGACTACTGAGTTGTTCAATTTCTGTTAATACTTATTCAGAGAGCAGTGCTATCCACCCGTTAAACAACCGGAACGATGATGCCATTTACAAACCTTAAGTACATCTACATGTTCAGGTGAAGCAGCCGTTACCAGTGAACACTCGCTTTTTAGTAACTTAGCAAGTCTGATGTGAAATGCTGCTTTAATGTGCTGAATGGCTGTTAGCTCGTCAGGCCATTTGCCACTAGTCTCAAACTGCAAAACAACTGCGAGAGGAAAACAATTTAAGGTGGCCCGCGGCTATTTTTTGGGAACGGAGGTGCTCTTTTCTAAATCGAGTTTTGGGCATGTAAACCTCAACCGATTTTCCTGATATTTGGTAGTCGAAATAACAAATGTTCAAATTTTATAAAGCTTTAAATTATAGGGCAAACAAGGCAAACGATCACGAGATATTAGCGCTTTTGAAAAAATATATTTATAAAAAAAACGGGAATATTTTCCAAACGCCACGATAGATTTTTTTCTAATTAATGTCAACTAGTCCAAATTATCCAAGTTTTAATGTGAGCAAGTTTCAACGAAATCAGCTGGGTAGAAATTGCTGCACAGTTGACTGTTGAATTTTTGCTTCAAAATATTATGCTTGTGTATAATTGGGAGCTGTTACAGCAAAGTTTAAGTCATACTCATATCCAATAGATTATTTGAAAGCTTAATGCCAGCTAAAACGTTGCTGAAAAGTATGGAAAGATCGGAAACTCCTAGAAAAAGTTGTAAACGAATGAAGAGGAAGAGGTTTACGATGCGTAAATTGTGAATTTTAAAATATTCATTTTTTTCGAATTAAAAAAAAATCTACCGATTTTTTTTCTTTTATTTTTAAGTATGAGAAAATACAGCATATGTGCAAACGGCTTTATCGAGTTCCGTCTGTCTAGTCTCGATGAAACGCGTCGAATTTTGCTCGCCAAGATGGCTAGTTCGCATCTTCCATTTTGAAGCGCTTTGGAAACCCTTGCGTAACAGTAAATTATTCAAATTTGCGGCATTCTCATGATTATTTAGCACCTGGAATTGAACATACCACGCCCGGTATGTTCGTCTCGCTTAGGGGTGTAAATTTCGGATTTTGGTCTCGCTTAGGGTTTTCTGGGCAAAATGTCATTATTTTTAGACGTCAAGGTCTCGTTTAGGGTTGCACGCGAAGAAATAACAAAAAAGAAAGAATTTTGATTCGTTATATTTACTCTTTTAGGGGTCTGCATAACGTTCGGCCACACACAGATTGGTCTCTTTTAGGGGTTAAATTCAAAATTTCTGACGAGCATCCCCGTCCATTTCATATGGGAGTCCCCCCCCCCCCCCCGGGATACCACGCCACACGCCCCATTCATTGCTAAACAAAACGCATGAATACAAAGCTCAGCCGCAATTTTATCCGTGGCATGTTTATTTCCAGGTGCTAAATAATCTTGAGAATGCGGCAAGTTTGAATAATTTACTGTAACAAGAGCATTTTCAAAGCGCTCCAAAATGGAAGACGAGAAGTAGCTATCTTGGCGAGCCACATTCGACGAGTTTCATCGAGACTACACAGACGGAACTAGATAAAGCCGTTTGCAAATATGCTGTATTTCCTCATACTTGAAAATAAAAGAAAAAAATCGGTAGATTTTTTTTAATTCTAAAAAAAATGAATATTTTAAAATTCACAATTTACGCACCGTAAACCTCTTCTGCTTCATTTGTCTACAACGTTTACTGGGAATTTCCGATCTTTCCATACTTTTCAGCAACGTTTTAGCTGGCATTAAGCTTTCAAATAATCCATGGGATCTTAGCATTACTTAATTTTTGTTGTAACAGCTCCCAATTATACACAAGCATAATATTTTGAAGCAAAAATTCAACAGTCAACTGTGCAGCAATTTCTACCCAGCCGATTTCGTTGAAACTTGCTCACATTAAAGTGTATATGACAAAAAAAATATTTTCTGCTTATTTGAAAGGCCTTTCAAAATACAGAAGATTGGCGTTTTTCTTTTCGAAATATCTTTTTTCGTTTCTGAGATATTGTCATTTTTGTATTATGCAAATTAGATAAGTGATGACGTCATAAGATTTGCAACTAAAAAATGGTAAAATACTGGATAAACAATATCTCTAAAACCATTAAAGCAGTGGTCTTGGAACTTGGCGCCACAAATGTGCATCACAAAAGAAACAAAATGACACCCTTTGGGCTGTTGCCATGACAACCGTTTTGCCGCTGATGCTGTCTCAATAAAAACTGAAATTCCCAGTTTTTGTCTTAACCTAGAACCATCTAGCACAGTCAATCCAATAATGGGAATTACGACAATATGGGAACTATGTCTGTTCCAAGCAGGACCCTTTGTCTCAATTAAGAGGCTACAAGTGGGGATATTTGGTTTTTTGACAGAGAGAGACTGGAGCTGAAAGGGTTGCTATGGCAACAATACTAAGGGTGTCATTTTGTTGCTTTTGTGGTGCACATTGGTGTTGCCAAGTTTCAAGGACACTGCTTCAATATTTCCAGAGATATTTCTTATTCAGTATTCTACCATTTTTCAGTTGCAAATCTTGTGACGTCATCACTTATCTAATTTGCATAATACAAAAATGACAATATCTCTGAAACGAAAAGAGATATTGCGAAAAGAAAAACGCCATTCTTCTGTATTTCGAAAGGCCTTTCAAATAAGCAGAAAATATTTTTCGTGTCATATACACTTTAAAACTTGGATAAGGGCCAATTCGCACTAGCGGACAAATTTTGTAACAATTGGTAGATTTCATCACTTGTGTGCCACTTGTTACAGAAAACAAGTGCGAATACTTTTTTTGAGACCTGGAACTTGTCAAACAATTCAGGAAAACAAAGAAGCAGTTGTCTTATGATTGGTCCGCGTTGCACGCGTGATACATTTTGTCAAACAATCGCAAAAACAAGTGCGAACGACTTGTCGGACAAGTGCAAATTTTGTCAAAACGGACAAATCTTCAAAGGGGCCGATGTCCTGCCTCAAGGCAGGACAAGTCATGACAAGTCGCATTCCAACGCCCCTCATAATACCAGATAACAATACGTTGTTGATTGGCTATTGTGTTTGGTCTGTACTAAAAAACAACACGCGAAATTTTTCCGCGACAGGCGGCAAAACATGTTTGAGTGCTGAGGTGAGGTCGTGGAAGGATGGTAATACCGGGGTTGGAACAAATGAATGCGGAGGGAACCAGTTTGTGCCGATAAATGGAGGGGAAGAGAAATAGTTTACTTGCCACATTTTCCCCGCAGGTCAGCACAAAAACATCACTACACGCGCACTTCAAATGCAAATCGTTTTAAAATGTTTCACCACGTGGACCTGCCTGATTATTTGATATTTGCACAGGACGACCGTGCCGAGAAATGTACCAGGATGCCAGAAGCACGTGCAGAGCTATTGTAATAATAATTACACCTTTTGTTTTCTTCAAAATGTCTCTCACTTGTCGCGACAATTTTGTTTTTGTTATAAATGTCATGACATTTAAAACTTGTCCGCTAGTGCGAATCGGCCCTAACTTGAACTTGTTGACATTAATTAGAAAAAAATCTATCGTCGCGTTTGGAAAATATTCGCGTTTTTTTCGTAAATTGATCTTTTTAAAAACGCTAATATCTCGTGTTCGTTTATTTTGTTCGCCCTAAAGTTCAAAGCTTTATAAAATTTGAACATTTGTTATTTCGATTGCCAAAAATTAGAGAAATCGGTTAACGTTTACATGCCGAAAACTCGATTTAAAAAAGAGCACCTCCATTCCCAGAAATAGCCGCGGGCCACCTTAAGACTTTTTGTTTCACATAAAATGACTGATTACTGAGGTTACTCGATTACATATTAATAGAGAGATTCCAAAGCATAACGTCGTATGGCAAACGGTAAACGCGAGCTTGCCTGTCATTTTGTTACTTTTTTATCGAATTCCAAAATAAATCCCTCAGAAAAATAGGGGAAAATCACCCATTCACGGCAAACACAAATCTTCTCGTTTCCGCGCACAAACGCTAAACGGCAGAGGACTGAAGTGGAATTTTTGCCGTTCGCGGAAAAAAAACAAACGTCATGCTTAATCTCTCTGTCTATCTGTTGCAAGTTGTTAAATTTTAAACTTGTTAGTGAAATGAAGAAGACGCGATATTCGTCATGTCGGGAGCGTGGGACAAAGAGAGAAACAGCACGTTGCGGAATTTGCTGATCCTGGCAGTATGCAGGACACGTGTCACATATGACACGTAAAGTAAATGGCCTACCTCACCAAGAGTCTCCCCCGTAGCTCAGTGGTTAGAGCGCCCGCCCAGTTTTTGGGAGGTCACGGGCTCGAATCCCGTTGGAGCCCTGAATTTTTTTTTTTTTTTTCAGAACACAACAGGGCTCGAACTCGGAGCACTCGATCCGGAGTCCAGCGCGCTAACCGTTATGCCAGCACGCCACACACGAGCTTTACATCAAATGCTGATATTTAACAGTTACTGCAAACAGACCAGTTTATAAATATAACGGATTTTACCTTCCAACGCTGGACACCAACTTATGTTTTTTGCATCTGAAGGAAGAAGCACATTGTCTGCTAACTTTTCGTCGCCAATTTGCGGCTTCACTTTGCTATTTTTGAAGCAAGGGCTTGGTGGAAAAACCTGGCAACAGATGGAAAGTAAATCACAGTAGCTTTAATAACGAAGCAAAACAATTCGGGTGTACGCATTTTTGTCCGCTCTTTTAATTAAATATTATAAAATTTCGTTCGATATAACGTCACCTTACCCAGACAATCCGCCCTTCCCCAATCCTGGACGCAAATAAGCCCTTCAGGATGTAAGCCTATGAGGTTTTTGCTTACAACTTGGAACGCAACAATGGCGATTGAAAAACATTGGAAGTTGCAGAGCGAGTGTCACATGTTCGCAATTTTTTTTCGTTTAAAAACCTCCCGCGAAGTTCCCGTTAGAAATTATCGTTTAGAAATCTCCCGCGAGAAAAGAACGCGGTCTGATTAGGTTATATTAATAAAGATGCGTTCACTGAGTTGCGATAAACATGCCACACGCAGCAACTTGTATGCAGCTTGGCCGCTACAAATTTTAAATTTTTAATCTTGAATTCTTTATTGCATATTTTATCTTACACCTACTTTCATCTTAAAATTTTATTATTCTGCATTTATTTATTTTTTCTTAGAATTTAGTGAAAATATTTTTAACTTTATGTAGCTTAGATATATTTTAATGTACATCTGTAAATAATGTCCCCAATTAGTTTTTAAAAGCTAAATACTACTGACACTAAAATAATAATTCATTCATTGTCTCGCAAAGTTTCGAGGAGTAGAGGATATTCTACTTTTATTGCACTGAATGCAAAATTTTGCTGCATTGCAGGTTGCAAATATAGGGTGACACACGTGAAATTTGTGTGGCAACAGGCAATGGTGGGTGCGTTGCAACTTGCAAGAAAAGTTGCCTCGTGTCGTGTAACATACTGTTGAACTTGTTTTGTATTGTTGTCGTTACAATACTTTCGAGACTTTTGATATTCAACTGGTCACTGCAGAACTTGTTGTGTGTTTCGTATCGTTTTGTTTAGCCAAATTTACCAAACAGTATTTGCTTGAAAATAATTATAAGCCAGCGTATTCTTGAAACGCAAAATTTTTGTATATAATAAGCTCCTACGAAAAAAAAACATCAACCTTATACCTCTGCTCCTCTGAAAACTGGGCTGATTCCCTGAAGCGAGTTGACATTGAGTGGCAAGTCCAATGCACGGATCTGTTTACACAGAGCATTGTACACTTGGATCACTCGCTGAGCTTCTTCGTCACCCGTTCCACTGTCACGTGAGGCGGCATGAGTCTGCAGTACATAGTCCAGCTGATTTGCAACATAGGTGAGCGATGCTGGGTCAACGCCACCATGTCTGGAAAAAAAAGAAAGAAAACAATTAAAATAGAGCAAAAACTTCGTAGTCCTGAGTGCTGAAAGTAATCAGTTTCCGTAGGCAAACGACCTTGCCCTTCTCGCATCCTATGCTGGCAGAAATTTCTTGTTTGCAATCCGGCATCCTCGGAGACCCAGGGGCAGCAGTAAGATATACACCTGGTAAAATTTTCAGTGCGAAGCAAGTTCTCAATGAATGCATAAATCATTCGTCACATACCTACATTTACTCAATAGGTCACAATACAAGAAATCACTTTTAAACTAGTAACAGTTTTGAAACAACTTTTCGGAATGAAATTACAGAAACATATGAACCTTGTAAATGGCCCAGCTCACCAAGAGTCTCTCGTAGCTCAGTGGTTAGAACGCCCAACCGGTGTCTGGAAGGCATGGGTTTGATTCCCGTCGGGGTCTCAGATTGTTTTCCGTTGTCCCACGCTCGTGACAAATTAAAATTTTATCTTTATCAAAAAGTCACGTTCATTTTGACAAATATTAATACGGACCAAGTGAAAAAACAACACAGTTTCCTGCTATTAATATTTCTAATATCTGACTAAGTTTTAAGACAAAAGGTTATGTAATTACA
Organism: Meandrina meandrites; assembly: GCA_963693305.1. Taxonomy (NCBI): domain Eukaryota; kingdom Metazoa; phylum Cnidaria; class Anthozoa; order Scleractinia; family Meandrinidae; genus Meandrina; species Meandrina meandrites. The sequence goes on from OY855904.1 coordinate 47,854,259, forward strand.
GCCATAGATGTAATAGTGGGTTAGTCCGCATCTAGATAAAGAGGGATACAATTCACCTTTGAACGAGATGTTTAATAATTCTTTCACAAATGGTTCTTCTCTCCGCTATGCTGTTACAAGGCCAAACAACGGCCTCGAGAATAGAGCCGTCTTTAAATCGACGTAACTCAGATTTCTCTCCCCAAAACGCGCGGAAAGACGTCGCCTGGGAAAACAAAAAGAAATGAAAACAGCAAAATGTGAACGTGTTTCATGCAGTTTAATACAATTTGCATAATTATCAATAAAAACAATACACGCATGTTTTGCCAAAGCAAGTTTGCTTTTGTTCGTCACCGTAAAATGCCGCTTACGAACCCCGGGCTAGCGCTAACACAAATTTCTGGGGAAATAATTGCTAATCCGCGGCTTTAGCAGTTGCATTCAAATAACTGTTTGGAATTAGGCTGACAAAAAAACATCTTAAAAGCTCTGATGAACAATTCACTGCAAAGGAGACACTCAGGTTAAACGGTTGGGTCTACACTCTGCTTGTACACTTATCCATTGCTTATTACTATTTGGTGTTTTTGTTCTGCGAGGTCGTTAGAAAGTTAATAATGGAAAAGTTTATTGGGCTTGTATTCGTTGAGGCTCTAATCCCGGTTTCCGTAGCTTGAAGCGACTAGGAGTATTTCTACTTTCTACTCCCCCCAGCAGTAAATTCGCCGGTACCCATTTATACACCTGGCCCCGGTTGTTCAAAGGGTGGATAACGCTATCCACCGGATAAATCACTATCCAGTGGTTTGCTTAGTTTGTTTTGCCAACACTTATCCACTGGATAGACTTTTTTTAAAACTGTGCATAAGATGTGCTGAGGTTTCTTGTTTTTCAGCTCTTTAGCTTACATTGTACATGTATTCTTAGCAGTTATATAATAACTAAATTGTACATACTCATAAAATATTTATTATAAACAACGAACGTAATAGAGATATCCACTGACCTCGGTACTGTCGGCTGGGGGTCCTGTGTCAAGCACGGCATCTGCATGATCAGAATTCAACAGCAAGCCCAGTGTTAAACTGCTTTGGCTTCTGCAGACCGGCGCTTTGTTCACAGGCCACTGTATCAATAAAAACGCATACGAATGAGTCTCTATTCTCATTGGCCTGTTTATATAGCTTAAACAGGGTACAACATTCCTACAAGTGATCTATTAGGAATCGTTAACACCGACGCGGCTTCATTACCTCGGCTTTTATCAGAAGAAAAAAAAAATATCGCGGGTGATGGCTTAGTGTGGATTACACTTTGTGTAAGCCACACAAAAACCCCACGGTTTCAAAGCGTTTACACAAAACCGTTTACCTTCTCTAATTTTCTGTATACTAATTTGAGCCATCTCACTGTACTTCATTTATATATAAGTGACCCCAGCATTTTCGAGAAATTTAAGGCTAAACCTTGTAAAAATGCTTAAAATGTATGTTGTTTTCTTTTGAGCTGATGCGAAACGTCCGTTTTAACTAACATATGGACAACTTCAAATTCAGTTTTCTCTCGCGGGGTCAGCTTGAGGGCTAAAGTTTCGATAAGTTCTTCTTAATTGTATTCAATATGCTACGAGATTTTTTTTTTTTGGTATCTTTATTTTTACCTTTATTGCTCGATTCATCGACGGAAACCGTCTTAAGTTTCTCGTATAACATCAACTTATCTGAGTTATGTTCGAGTTAGTAACTTGGTTATTAACCTGACATGGAACTTGTGGTTTGAAGCACAGCATCTCTACTCTCTTTCCCAGGCCTCTACTGACAAGGTGAAGCAGCCAATCAGTGACAACTGGGGTCCAGTCTCCAGGGTGATCTATAAGGTGATTAAGTAGGTCGCTCCTCTTGCAAACCACTTCTAAAACACTAATATCTGGAATTCTGCAAGAAAATGTCACGGTAAAAGTTAATTCCAAACAAAACTTTTAACACTGCTCTGTCAATTCCTCAAATTTTGCAGATGGACCCAGGGTCCTTAAAAAGGCCATGAAATATTATTACAATGACTACAAATCAATTTTGTTGTAGTTTTGTTTGCAGAAGCATTGTCGATGCATGCTCTTCACGATCCTTCACCTAAACTGCAACCCACCTGTTCCTGTTTTCGCAGTACCAGCATGATGTGACTAGGATAACTAATTTTATAACCCCCCCCCCCCCCCTCCTAGATTTTTCTATGGAAAGCCCCGCCCAAAGTCTAGACCCACACCATTTCTTATCATTATCATTTTCGACAGAAAAGATAACCCTTTTGTATACTGTATCTTCAATAGGAAAAACAACAACAAACAAGATAAACGTGAACTCGTGTACTTACTGTAAGAATTGATCAAATGTCTGTATAAACGGCACAGGTTTCATGAAAAGCATTTCAAAGCCATCCATAAAACTACTGTCCAAGAATTCCAGAGATAACCTGGCTTCGTGCTGCAACTGGGAATAAATTAAATAAAGAAATGTCAAATGCACAGTTGTTGACTTTTTGGTTGATATGGTTCACGTGTCAAGAAAGGCGACTCTTGTCTTACGAGACACGATTTGATGAACCTTGTATGCAAATAGCCTAGTTCACAATAAGTCTCTTGTAGCTCAGTGGTCAGAGTGCCCAAAAGGTATCTGGGAGCCCATTGATTTGATTCCCATTAGGGACTCAGAGTTTTTTTGTCCCACGCTTGTGCATGACAAATGAACATTTCATCTTTACCAAGATTGCGTGTAGCGCGCAAAATTGAGGAAAGGCTCAGAACGAGCGTCGCTATTTCGGTGATCTGCCGTCATTTTGTTTTCAAGCCTGCGCGCACACTCTGTATCTGTATCCAGTGGTCTCCTGCGCATCAAACAAGCGACTTGGAGCAAGTCTAGAGAATTTAGAGATGTGACTTATATCTCAAAATAGGCGTGAATTAGACATGAATTTGATTTACTGAAAAAAAAAAAACTATTAAAACGGTGGAAAATTATTCTTTGTTCATACAGTAACCGGTTAACTCCTGGTTGATCGTCATATTACATGGAAGCTAGTGGTAGTAGCAACCTTTAGATCAGAGTACGAGTATGAAAGTGAGTATGACTTAGACTTTTCAAACCTGGTGTTTATGCTTTCGTTGATCATGTTTCACGTCACTTAATAAATAATTCCAGGCACCTATAAAACTGTTCATGAACAGAGAGGAGTGAGGGCTCTGAGAACGCATCTGATTTAAATTTGAATCTCATACTCGCACTCAATTTTGCACACCTACTGCTATCTTAAGCTCGCTAACAGCCTAGCAGGTACTGTATATAACAGGATGTTATGTGTCCACATGAATGAGTTGACTTAAGTGTGGTCCAGGTTATGAAGCAGTTCACTTACTCTCTTGTATTGTGCCACAGTCATCCCAGCACACAGGTTAAGGTAGCCAGAGGGATCTACAAACACTACATCAAATGCTGCATGAAAATCTGCCGTGGATGGCTGCAAGAAGGATGAATATACTGTGATATGAGGATTGGTCATAATTGACATTATAACTATTTGTTATAAAATTTTGGATGCAAGTGTTACAAAATTACATCTGGGACCTAAGTGGTGTATTTTCCATATCTTTCTAGTGAGGAAGATATGAATTTTATGTTTGACGGAGTGGCTAAAACTGTAATATCTCACTCATTCGCCGCACTCACTCGTGAGATGCAGTTTTGCCACTTGAACATAAAATTTAACTTCTTGCCCCTGTGCCAGTGTAATATCCTTAATTTCTTACTCTTGATCACAATGCATGCACATCTTGCTGTGCTCGATCTGTACATGCATTGGGACTTTGCATTTTGAGCACGTGTTAGTTTGTCACAGGTACTTACAAATGAATCTCAGAGCTTTATCTAATGCCAAAAGGAAGTGATCGTATTAAGTAAGGAGGTGTTTGTAAGGTGGAGTCTACAGTAATCATGTTGTCAAGTGTCGTATACAAAATTGATGTTCGATTAAAACTGCAAGGTCTGTGTACTCATTCATACACCTCTAACATGTATAAACAAAGAATGCAAACCACTATAGATTCAGCTTACCACATAACTATCTTCACTATCTTGTCTGGTCATTATAATTCCTTCTTTTGTCCAATCAGTTGATCCTGAGATAAATGTAGAAAGCAGTATGTATGTATAATTACAAGCAATATAACAATGCCTGGAAGGACCTTGCAAAGGTTGTGTACACCACTGGAGAAACATTTCACTGTGCTAATAATAATCAATTTCAAAGAAAGAATGGAAATGAGAATAAGAATGAGAACATGTTCTCACAATTGTATTAAAAAGAAAACAAATCCTTCTCAGGACTTCAATACAATTCTTTCAATATAATGTTTGCTAAGAAGATAAAAACTTTAAAAGTTCAAAGGCTATTATATACATAAGTTAAAATGTAAAACCGAACGTTTTCGACTAAAAGTCATCATCAGGGTTGATGTTTCTTTGCTGCGTGGTTTCGTATTTGAATGTTAAGTCACTCCCATGGGGAACAGGTGAATGGGATGAGCTAACAGCTTTTTGTTTAGCTCTGGCTTTCTTAGAGCAATAAACAAAGCCTCCAGGATCTTGCGTTTTCGCCAATTGTGTTGTCCGGTGATTACATTCCATGTGAATGAGTGTCGCGGGAATTCGAGTAGAATTCGAGGTCTCAGAACCTGCGAGACATCTACTCGAATTCCCGCGACACTCATTCACATGGAATGTAATCACCGGACAACACAATTGGCGAAAACGCAAGATCCTGGAGGCTTTGTTTATTGCTCTAAGAAAGCCAGAGCTAAACAAAAAGCTGTTAGCTCATCCCATTCACCTGTTCCCCATGGGAGTGACTTAACATTCAAATACGAAACCACGCGGCAAAGAAACATCAACCCTGATGATGACTTTTAGTCGAAAACGTTCGGTTTTACATTTTAACTTATGTATATAATAGCCTTTGAACTTTTAAATTCTGTCAATGTTAGCTACACTGTATAAGAACTTGGTTTTACATCAAGATAATAAACCCTCTACACTGTACATGTAGTTGACAATGTGTTGTTGCAAAAAATAATTTTATACATACCCTTCCCAGGTAAGATTTTTTGGTTTGAATCCCCCGGGCACCCCTCTTAAAATTCCAGTTAAGCCCCATTGTATAAGCTTCTTATAAAATTTTGGCTTTTGAGACCCCCTCAAAAATAATGTCCAAAGGCATTGACCTTCCATGGGTATGGAAATTTTCTGGAACTGCACAAGTTTCTATATTCTCATATACGTTTTATTGTTTTTATACTGTGATGTTGATCACTTACCAAGGAACTGAAGGAAAACTCTGAGGATCTGGTATGAGCTCATGTGCTTGTTGATCTTTTTAGCTGATAATAAATGTGAGATGAACATGGAGACCAAAAATCCGCTGCAACGGCCTTGACCCTGTACAAGGGAGGGATAACAATGGTTTTAGACTTGAGTAAAATGCTGTATGCAAATGAACTTTGAATTATAGGGAAATACTGTTGATCAGAGTTGCCCAATGCAGTGCTTAACTCAAGTTTCTGCAGTACAAAGCAACAAGGAGTAATCTTCTCCCTCCTGGATACAGAGAGTGGGGAGACAGGAGAGCTGGACCCTACAAGAAAAGCTGGTTGGGAGGCAGGAGAAGAGAGTGTTTGAAGCAGAATTCCTAAGGTAGTGGCAACCAGAGGAAATTGAGAAACATTTTGCACCATTTTGTTATACTTTGCAATAGAAATGGGGCAAAGAGGAGGGAACCACTACTGGGAAGCAGGAGTAAAATGAATGGGAAGCGGTAATTTTCAGACCCCCATTCCCCCTCCTTACAGTGTAGGACTTCAGCTAGTCTATCACCGACAAGCATGCAATCAACATTTTTTTGGGGGTTGTCCCTATAATTAACACTTTTACCAGTACCAATTGAATAACAATACACTGGTTTTTATATGGAGTAATAAGAAGCACACACATAAGAAGAGTCCAGGGCTGAATGAACTACAAACTGTCAGAGTTGCCAGTGGGAAACACAACACACCTCCAATTGTTATTGAGTGGCCTAAATAATGCAAGCTACAGCAGCAGTGACAATTCAAACCTGATCAAGTTCTCGCTGATGAAGCCAAACTTTAATGAGAGCCACAGCATCTTTCATTCCTGGGAAATCAGTGATGCACTTGTACAGATGGTGAAGGTGTTGCTCCAGGAACATGTCTGATAACACTGACGCATTATAATGAGGTGTTGGTAGCCCTGTGTCTAAAAACACATCAATAGAAAACAACAAATTAAAGAGGCTTTATGTGGTGTTGGTATTCCTGTGTCTCAAATCACAACAAAAACCCACAAAGAATAGTCAAAGAATCAGCCTCACAACTTGGGTATTGATTCTTGAAAACAAGTTTTTGAGATTTGAATTCCGAGTTAAGACTACTCACGGCTACTTTTGAACTCACCACTGCCATCATCTGCAGCACCCTCCTCTCCTTTGAACCAGTTCAGTCTGATGTTATTCCTGTTTGGAGAAAATCTCTGAGGCTTGAATGTGCCTTCTGATAAACAGGGATGCAATTTGATGACAAACTGTTTTCCAGCTTTGCCTGTGAGATAAATCCGATGTTAGTATTTTATTTTTACTCAAAAATGGCAATTTGTAGCATGCATCATGTGAAACTTGCAGATATACATGTACACAACAGTTAATAGCTGGTGCACAACATATACACGATGTATAAGTACATGGTGGGGGGGCAATACTCCAATGCAAGCTAGTTTTTGAGGCATTAGCACTTGTTGGAGGGAACCTGTGAAAAAGACCTCCAAACGACAGGTCTGTTTATGTACTGTTAAACAGGACTGCCCTGTGAAAAAACCTGTGAATTTTGCATGGGCTAAATTTTGTTCAAAATCCCAAAATTCAAAACCTGCGAAAAAGATAACAATAAAATTATTATCATTTATGACGTTTTTCACAGGTTTTGACTCTATGAAAAGTGCACTGTGCTGGTTTCCAAAATTTCACACCCTGTCAAAAAACATTGAATTCAATTCTGTGAGTTCACAGATTTTCTCACAAGTTACTTCAGAGCCTGAGAGGTTTTTTTCACAGGTTCTTGTCCAATAGTGTTGGCTCTAAAGTGTGTTCTCTCAGAGTTGGTTTCAGAACCAGCAAGGTCGAGGAGCTTAACACGGGGTTTACTTTCCAGCTATTATTTACATGTATGTCTGCCAAGTTTAGGAGTGTTAAACCCAAGACCTGCAGATTTCAATGATCCCGTGCAAATAATGCCTGTGCATCCAAATAATTGATTAATTTTATTATTCTCAGAAACATAATTATCAATAGCAGATTTTCATTTAGTGACACAGTCAATCACGGTTATTGCTCACCTTTAGGGTTAAGTAGAAGGATTGGCCTCAACGCCTCGCCATTCATGTGAGTGAACTGGACACTCTTGAACAAAGAGCTCTTTGTTAAATGTGACGCTAGGATTGACAGATAAAGAGCTCGCTTGTGATGGTATCTGAGGTTCAGATAGTCCTTTGGTTGAAAACATTCCTAGCGTAAAACAAAGATATAAATTAAAAGTAAGTTTATTTATTTAATAAAAAAAGCTCCCTACCTTAATATCTTCTTTCTATTCTTACTATCTGAAGTGCTGGAAAACATGCATGAATGAGTCGCGATTGGTTTTGGTTTTACATGTACGTACTTCTGATTGGTCAAGAAGTGGCACAAGGTTTTTAAACCAATCACTGAGTGGAGTAAAGTCAACAAAAATGAAAACTAACAAATTAAAGTAATTACTTCCAACACTCAAGTAAAAATTGCTCTGGTACATGTAAACATTACCTTAGAAAAAGCAAATCCAAACTGAACCTACATGTAGCAACCAGCCTTCTACATTGTGCAGTTCCAGAAAATATCCATACCCACCCCATGGAAGGTCAATGGAAATTCTGAGGGGGTGGGGGGTCTCAAAAGCCAAAATTTTAAAAGGAAAGTATGGGGCTTAAGTGGAAATTCCAGAGGGGTGGGGGGGGATTAAACCAAAAAACCTTCCGTGGGAGGGGTATGGATATTTTATGGAACAACACATTACATGTTAAGTGAATATGATCAATTACTTTCAACTGTTCTCTCAAAGGGTAGCGAGTCATATGCTGTCATGAAAAGGAAAATCTCTCACCTTGGGCATTTGCACAGCAATATCCACATTTAAGTCTGGTTTTGTTACCGTGCCAAGAAGATAGCTTCCCACAACTTTGACACTCACTGGTTTCCGAAAACAAAACTTTCCTTTTACAGGGGAAGGGGTGGATGGGAGAGGAAATCTGGTTCCCCTCGGAAGACACGAGTGGTCTGCCACCTACAGTGAAGGAAAAAAAAACAGTTGTAAAAGAACTTTATTAAAAAATAATGTGAAAAATCTGTCAGAACAAGGAAGGAACCAAAATCAAACACTTCGCTTGAAGGTCTGAAGGCAATAAAAAGGTAAACTATGTTTTTTTTTACTGGGAAAATACCAGTAGCTAAGGATAACTGGGTCATTGGGACTATGAATAAGAAATGAAAAAAAATGGGAATGGAACTTGCATCAGGGCAAAATAAGAGGCTGGAAAATGGAATTTGGGAAAAAATTGGGTTTTGGAAATGTTCTTGTCTTGTCTTGTTTTCCTCTGTTTTTAAATAAAATTATTTTATTGGCATAATCCAAAACAAACGGAAATAAAATCAGAGAGGTTTGAAAATATCAAACAACAACAAAAAAATTAAACCACGACATGTAAACTTCTCCCTTCAAGACCCTCTTACTTCATAAATGACAATAACCCCTATGGTTTAAATTTATCTTTGGTTTAAAATTTTTCAAACCACTTTGATTCTTAATTTCCATTGTCTCATATTTATTAATAATAATCTAAAACAAAGGGAAATAAAAATCAAACTGGTTTGAAAAATTTTAAACCAAAGATAAATTTAAACCACAACATATATAAATAGATGTTGTTGTAATGGTCAGGCTTTTAGCCAGGATTTTGAAGATGGGAGTCCAAATTCTTAGTGGGCCGAAGGCCCACTTAACATGGCGCCGCAGGTGTCATGTTTCTAGGGGGTCTGGGGGCATGCCCCCACAGAAAATTTTGAAAAATTAAAGCATCTTAGACGTGAGTTCTGTGATTCTGAGCAGCTGTAAACGTCTTTCAATTAAGCTATTGAACCGCTGTTTTCCTTGATAAGTTTACAAAACTATCCTTTCCTCAACTTACCTTGTCTAACATTGAATTATATTTGGGACAGAAACTCCATTGAACAGTGATTGAAATTGAAGTTGTCAAGCCACGAACTTACACGAAAGAACAGATATGCGTGGCTTTGTTGGTCGAACTGCATTCTGGTATACTAGGGAGTCAATATTATTGAACAGCGGCTTTGCTTGTGAAATCGCTTTGCTCAACTTTGATTCATGCGAACGAACAAAACAGTAAGGAAACTCGCTAAAAAAGTGTAAATAGAGAAGAAAAACATGCCAGCAAGACTAAAACAACTCGAGAACAAAAAGGAATGTAAGTTTTTTTTTTAATTTATACATGTACACACTGTTTTGTTACATTAAGCACAGAAGTTCGTAAATTGCCGCCCAAAACAGGCCGTCGAAAATCACCTATTTCTTAAAAGTGGCCGTCCTTTGGACGGCTGGACGGCCGCCTGGCTAAAAGCCTGGTTGTGGTTCAATTTTATCCTTGATTCAAATTTTATTTTCCTTTGTTTTTGGGTATGGTAATGTATGATAATGAATTTAAAACAAAAGAAAATAAAATTTGAACCAAGGATTAAAATTGAATCACAAGAAAGGCATATATTGTGTATGAATTTTACGCTGTGATGAGTTCTGTGCACATCATGATCAACTTTATAATAAGCTAACCTCATGTTCCTTTGTGCCATCAGGTAACGACAACAGTAAAGTGTTCAGCTCGTGCAAAACTTCGTCAAGAGATTTATTTCTGTCTTTCTGTGGTTGTACTTCAGAGAGAAGTTCAGTTATCTACAAGGGGAAATAATTAAAAAAAATGCTTGCAACCTATTACTATACATGTACCTGTACATACAGTCACGTACATGTACTAATACGAAAACAGACAATTCACAAAGTATGAAGCAAATGTTAGCTATAATAGGCTGCGGTAAAATTAGTTACTAATAATCCTGAGCTCAGAAATTGAGTTACTGGAATTGACATAAGTATATCTTCTGTTCAATTTATTATTTGCAGCTTCCTTTTTACAGTGACCGCGATTTGCACAGAGGTGCTAAATACCCCCCCCCCCCCCCCCCCGCACACTCTTGACGCTGACACTAAATAAAGTGATATAATTATTTTTTTATTTATTCATATTTTATGGTTTACATGTACAAATACATAAATTATTGTCCTTAATTACATGTACTACAAGTAAAATAACTACACACTCAGGTACTTTTGTTGATCATCTACCAACCTGCATACGGAAAAGACTGGACTTGAAGAGGTTTTCGGTTTCTTTGAGGGCATTAATCTCCTCACTAGTGGGGGGACGGTAGAGACTATCTTTGTAACTTGTACTCTTCGCTTCATTTGTGAAAACAGCTTTCTACAAAATAAAGAAAGAAATGAAACAAAAGAGTTGTAGAGTGAAAAATTGTAAGTTGTGGTATGAAATAAATCCAAGAATGGAAAGCAAAGGAATACGAAGTTCGTACTACATGTAGATGGCCAATTCAAAACTCATTCGTACATGTATGTACATGTATATGTTGTGGTTTAAATTTATCTTTGGTTTAAAATTTTTAAACCAGTTTGAGTTTTAATTTCCATTGTCTCATATTCATTAGCATAATCTAAAACAAAGGGAAATAAAAATCAAACTGGTTTGAAAAATTTTAAACCAAAGATAAATTCAAACCACGACATATATCTGCACACTGTACGTGTAGATTTTTATGGTATTTTGAAGAAGTTGTATCAAGAAAGTTGCCAGATAGTAAGTTTTACCATGTGTTTGTGAGCAGACAAGCTAGACTTTCTCATGCGATCCAAATATAATGTACAATGTATTTCATAAAATACCCAAGCTGGAACAGCTGCCTTTTTAAAACACATAATAAATGGTAATACATAAAAAGAAGACTGAGATTTGATTGTGTGAAGTGATGATAACATAAATTATTTTGATCAAGTGTTTTGCATTTTTCTATGATATTCCAAAAATTAATTTTCATAAAATATACTTGGTTCATACTACATGTACAGTCAAAAGTTTGTTATAGCAAACGCGCTTGGTACACCACTTACATACAGTGTCTGTAATAGCGACGAGTAATTCCATTTCCCGAGTCAACTGCGAGCCCGAGTCACATCCGAGTCCGAGTCAGACCGAGTCACTGGACAGCAATATACCTTTTAATCTCCAGACCATGAGGTTTTGTCTTTCGCAAGTCGTTCACAAGATGGCGAGTAGAAAGTGCAGACGTTCGAATTGGATTTTTGGCCTGGATTTCCCAGTTTGGTTTTGGTTTGATCTATTCCGGTTCGTTTGCGGTTAGTTCCACTCCGGTTTGCTTGCAGTTAGCTCCATTCCAGTTTGGTTGCAGTTATAGTTCCACTCCGGTTTACTTGCAGCTAGTTCCACTCCGGTTTGCTTGCAGTTAGCTTTCATTTGTTGGTTAGGGAAACACTATGGTCTATTGTACATGCATATTTATGCTTACAGCAAACTTTATATTTTCATAATAAACAAACTGCTGACCAGTGACTCGGCCACTTGACTCGGACTCCGAGTTGACTCAGTCAACTGGTGGACTCTAATAGCGACAGTCTGTAATAGTGAGGTGTAAATTAGTCAGAGCGAGAGTAAGGCTAGGGAGGCCCTATGCGCCAACTTGGCGCCAGGGGACTAGAGCTGAAAGGCAGCTTTGTTGGACTGTTCACAAAAAGGGATTTTGCTGCATAGCACTCAAATAAGTAACGTTAACTAGTACGTTTTGGGGATAACCCCTTCATCAGTGTTAAGTTGATGTTAAAACGTTAACGCTGGAGCTGTTGGACTGTTTGGCCCACTCCCCTATAAAATTGGGCAGCAAATATCAAATCAGACAGGGTTTATTGTCTGATGTCTGTTGTCTGATTTTTGTCATAGGATGTGTTTTGTCCAAAAAATGAGACAGGACAGAAGTTAATCGTCGGGTTATAGGACAACATAACTGCAAGGTTATAGAAACTTAAAAAAATTAACCCTCATATATGTTGATGTTTTATGTCACCAGTATGAACAATAGTGCAACAAATAATTCAACATTCTATTACGACGTGTGTAAAACCTTTCAATCAACTCCAAACACAACACGTGTTTGTGTAAAACGTGCTGTTTTGTAGTAAGCTCTGGGTTCCCTTGAGTGTTGTTGTTTATAATTATATTAATAGTATTATCGTTTGAGCTCTGTTTTACCTTTTTGGATGAATTATTGACTTCACCAGAGTGTTCTGAAGCTTCTGTCTTACGCTTCATGTTATTGATCACCTCTTCCTGCAATAAAGCAACGTAAGTTTACAAGATTTATATAACAGCAACTTGATCAATCATCCGCCATATTCCTCACGTGGAACCGAGCCATTTCATTAGAGAGGAGTGGGTCGGGGAACGTAGCTTTCTGAGCCTTCGCGGTCAGCGTGCAAAAACGCAACTTCTACTCCATGTACGCTGTGAGAAAGTGTGACCGACGAAATCAAAGATGGCCGCCACCGGGCCTTCAAAGACATCCAAAACACAGCGAGAAATCTGTGTAAAGGAAGAGTTAAAGATTGCTGTAAAAATTGCCCTTGACAGATTTCGATTTGAAGAGAACCAAAAAGGTAAAAGCGGCATTCTTTTTGTTGTTTTAAAGTGTGATTAACGTAATCTGTGAAGGCGGCCTTTGTGTGATGGGGACCGGAGGACGTCACCGTACAAACATCTGTTATCAGACGCTTTATAACGAAAACTAGTCAAATCGAAACATGTTTACGCGTAGTTAGAGATTTCTCCTCTCAATTCTTTGGTGTATGCGTAACATAGCATAAATATTCATGAGAAATGTCACTCGACATTTTTTTGAAGGTACAGCTGTAACATCCTATCGAACTATAAAGCTCTGTGACATGTCATCAGTTTACAAGCAGCGACAAAATCATGTACTGTGTACCCAGCGAAAATCACATCTCAGATAGATTTTTGCTCATTCTTGGTGTAAGAACCTGTCACAAACCAGGCTGCATTTTATGTAGGTTACGCTGAAGATTTTCGTCATGGATGTCATAAGTTTACGGCGTACTGGCATACTATCATAGTCGGCGTGTTTAATCTGGCGTACAGGCCCCAGTTGTTCAAAGGGTGGATAACGCTATCCACCGGATAAATCACTATCCAGTGGATAGTCTAGTTTGTTTTCCCAACACTTATCCGCCGGATAGTGATTTATCCGGTGGATAGCATTATCCACTCTTTGAACAACTGGGGCCAGATGACTTATTTTATATAAGAATAACAAAGAACCTTGGCATAGACTTTTAAAACCTTGTCGTAGCTTCGGCATTGGATGTACACAGAATGCACTCTGGAAAACCCTGGGAGGTTCAGTTGCATGCATGTGCATCTGCCAAGTGAATACGTGGCTGTGGCATGTCCCTGTAACATGGCCAGGCTGAGTGTATCAATCTTTGGAATCCCAATTCTCAGCCGCAGGGAAGTTAAAAGAGGCTCTGCTCGCAGGGTAAAAAGGAAGCTTATGAGTGGATAAAAATAAATAATAATTAATTTGCAATAAATTAATGTTGTACAGTTCAAATTAAAAGTTAGTGCCAAGTAACAACACAAGTAGACCTTGTTATTGTATTGTAAAGCAGATTTGAGGTGTTTTTTTTTTCCGTTGGTTTCAGTGTTGGAGTTCCCTTCATCATTTACTTCTGTAGAAAGGGCATATGTGCATAGACTATGCCAGAACCTGGGATTGAAATCTAAAAGTAAAGGGTAAGTTGTAAAATAATAAATTTTGATTGGTGCATTGTTAATCCTACACAAGCACAGAGAGGTTATAGCTTCCCCATTGGTCCTTTGCAAGCTCTGCAGTTTGTTTCCAGTAAGAAAACAGTGCAGCTCAGTATTAAATGAACCGATTGAAAATAATTATGTGCAAAATAATTATGGGCGATTTTATACCATGCACTCGAAAGCATTGCATGACTAGACTAAGTATTTAAACGTCAAAAATGAAGTCTTCACTTGGTTGTTTGAAAATGGCAGAGTTTGTCAAAACACCTTTTAGTACACCTTGTAGTTCATCTAGAAAACTGAATGTGAATATCGCCAGCCATTATTATTTCCAGGTTTTATGATACATGTATGTGTCCTTGGTTTCCAGAATTCTGGAATTCCAGATATTTCTGGCTTTCCAGGATTCTGGCTCTTGACTGATAAGTACATGTAAATCCAAGGGTGCAAATGACTCCTGTACAGTGTATTAGGTGATCAAACTGGCTAACAAGATAATAACATAGTTATCTCACACATGTACTTGCAAGCTACTAGAAACCATACAGCCAGTACTTGGTTTGGGTAATATTACAATAATTGAACATGCACTGTGCAGTACTTCCCTAGGAGGTGCAGTGACCTAATGGTTAGTGCACTGCACTCCAGCTCAAGCAGTCCATGTTTGAACCCTGGCCATGGTTAATGCAGTGTGTCCTTGAGCAAGACACTTTTACTCTCATAGTGCCTCTCTCTCCACCCCAGGGTTTTCAAAATGGAAAAAAGTATCAGGAGATAATTGGAAAATAGCCGGAGCACCAATGCGCCGTGCTAGTGGCGCTGGGCGGCGAAGCAGGCCATGGGGAGGGTGCGGGAGGGGATTTCCCCCTCCTGCAGGGAGGGTATGGGGGGCCTCCCCCAGAAAAAATTGAAAATCTGCATGCTCTGAGGCGCATTCTGGTGCATTTTCAGGACCAAAAAGTTATTTTTTAGGTCGTTGTACACTTTATTATAACCTGGAGTTTTTTGAAAATTATTTTTACTCATACATATTACAATGCTTTTCCCATGAGACATATTACATCCGAATAAAAATTGACCTCTTTCCCTCATCAGTACTTCATTGACCTGTTATAACATGAATCAACTTTTGAAATTTATTTTTGCAGTCAGAGTTTCCCTACTTATTGAAAATAAAGATGAACAGTTTCATGACCAACGCGTTAAAGAAACCAAGCATAGTTATTTCAGCCTCACGTAATGACCTCGCGAATTGCGAATACAAAATTTGAGTGAAAGGCGGAGATTTAATTTTATTTTTTAGCGCTACATACAAGCTCTGCAAATTTCAATCGATTAATTTTCCATAAAGAACTGTAAAACATTCAGTTTCATCCGGTTTACTAATGATGAAGACTTGAAATTAAACTTTAAGTCTCACAAAAATCTTAAATTTAAAAAAATGCCTTGGCTTATATCAAAAGTTAAATTTGAACAAATTTGTGTCGGCATAAAATTTATTTAATCGCTAGAGTCTGCCACTGTTCACATTCACGAAAGGGCGCCTCACGAAACCAAACGTTGAATAAATAAAAAGCATCCCTTACAAATTGCCTTGTTGACAATAAATAATTCAACCTAAGCGATACAATATTGTTTTCAAGCAATGTTTCATTCATAACAAGCACCAAAACTTATTTTCTGATCGACTGGGGGATTGCAAACAGAAACCCGGCGAACACTAAACAATTTGCATTTTAAAAAGTGCTTCATACCAGCAATCTCCTTTCTTTGATGTTTGAACCCAAACTGGGTTAAAAGCGGCTGTGATTTCTGCCTTTTCATCTGGTGACTGGGACCATTTTCTTAAAGAAAGCACCAAGTACAAAGCTCTCACGAATTCACATTCGCTTATGCAAGGATCAAATGTCACGGGAAAGCGCAAATGATTCCCGGTCCACGTTGAATGCTGTTGAATAAAAGAGCTACGATTTCTGATGCTGGAACGCGATCAATGGGCAAGAACAAAATATGTTATCTTTAACTTAACCCATAGGAATCGCAATTTTTTATTACTATTATTTTTTTGACTTCCAAAAGTACCCGGCGCTAACGCTCGAAGTAGCTGGTGACTTGCGTCGGGCGCCGGTTACTTTTGAAAACCCTGCCACCCATGTGTATAAATGGGCACCAGGGTTTGTATGGGTCATGGAAAACCTGGAATTTCATGGAATTTTAGAATTATTTCATTTTCCAGGCCTGGAAAGTCATGGAATTTATGTGTGGGTCATGCAAAGTCATGGAGAATAATTTTATGTTTATTAAAAAGTACAAAATAAATCAGGTTTTCTCTCGATTAAAAAAAGTAAAAACCACCCAAAATGAAAGATGATTTACAGGAAACTGGTCAAATTTAGGTCATGGAAAACTAGGAGAAGTCAAGGAAAAGATCATTGATTAATTATCTAATACAAGTACAGTGTACAGAGGTCCATCTGGAGCAGTCAGGTTTCAGTTCAATTTTAATCTTACTCTAATTCTCTTGTAGGAATGGAAGCAATAGATTTCTTACGGTCTCAAGGAAAAATGTCAATACCACAGCGTGTAACAGTGTTTTGAAGCTGTCCAGTAATGCTTCTCAACATATTGAACATCTATTGAAAAAGTTCCCTTTAAACATCAAAGAGAGGCAAGAATTACAACCCAAAACTGAAAGGTCTACAATTGCCTTCGATACAGGTTGGACACATTCTGCATTCTTTTTAATAATGATTTTTATGCTGTCATATAATGGCGTCGATTGAGTGTATCTAAAAATCTCGATAACAGGCAGGTTTCTTTTACACGTCACAGGTCACATGTCACTTGATTGCAGTTACACTGTAGCTCTTATCGCAGCGTGCTTGCGGTTTTCTCTGACTTGTTTGTGGTTAGCTTTTATTTGTTGGTTAGAGGAACTGTAACCTGTGACCTGTGGACATGGCCTGTAAAAAGAACCCGCCAATTGATAACTGTATGCAGCTCGGCATTTGGCTACATGTAAATTTCAATCTGGTCAACAATAATTATTAGTATGTGTATTTGTAGTTAACAGGCTTTCATTTTTTTTTGCACCAAATACAACTTGAAGTTTAAATTTATTTTATCTTTGGTTTAGAAATTATTTTTTCAAACCAGTTTGAATTGTATTTTTCATTAGCTCGTTTTCATTTGTCATATTATGAAAAAAAAAAGGGAAATAAAACTTAAACTGGTTTTAAAAGAATTAACTAGTAAGAACATATTCAATTTGCTGGTTTTCACTGTCACGCCACAAAAAAGTAAATCCAAAACTATTGAGTGAAAAAACTCAAGAATATTATAGGTTGTAGAAAATTACCAGTTATTCTGTTTGTCCAAGTCTCGGGTTTGTACGGTATTTCGTACTCGAGTTATCCGTCAAAATGTTCCACACAAATTTACAGAGCTTTGTATGGAAACGCCATGTTGGTGCCCATGCAGTTGGGCACCAACATGGCGGCCGGAAATCAATAAAAACATCTGGAATTCACTTCTGCTATAAAAGGCAGTTATATCACTCTCATGAACAAGTAAGCATTCACATAATACTTCTCACAAAACCTCAACTGTTCAGATTGTTAAAAATCGTAGGATAAGGCATTATTTTGAAGCATACATGTACGTGACAGCCTTCTGGCAGCCATCTTGATGTCGTGTGGCGTGAAATTCCGAAATTCAAAATGGGCTATCTTAAAGACGGCGGCTGCTATCGAGCTAAAAACCTTACACAAGATATATATTAAGGATGTCTAAGAATTTTGATGACGTCATGTGAAAACCAAGAATAATATGTTGTCAGTAGCAGTACATGTACATGTATATAGCTGAAGGGTCATTCCACAGTATTCCGTCTGTTGCGGAGGGGAAATTTAGAGAACTTATTGTGTTATAGTTTAATAGGTATTTCTCTGTTACAGTACCGCCTGAAATCATATGCACATTGGGACGCGTGAACCGCAAGGGCAGAACGCGTGTATTGCACGCGGGAGGAACGAGACGAAACCGCGCGGTTCACGAACGAAACCCGCGCGGTTCACGAAAGAAAACCTAGGTTGAAAATTCTTCTCGGTCAAATGGACGAAGCACCGACACAATAGCCTTTTGTTAAGTTATTGTTTTACTGTTGAATAGATTTTTTTCTCACATTTAATGAGCTAACACACGACCACCGCATTACTTTCGTTTCATTTGCTTTTGCGTGACCGACATCGGTTCGTAATGTTGACTTATATTAAACTGCTCTTTGGTTTTAAGTTATTAATTAACACAGTAAACAGTTGTTGTAATCGAGGTAAAAAAGCGGTAAAAGTTAAGTTTATTCTGAGATTTAATTTCCGAACCTCTCCGAAACTGCACTTGCCGATTTGAGCGGCACGCGTTTTCAACAAGTGTCGCATCGTACCTCGCAAAAAGCATCGTCTTCAAAGAAATTTAATTTACCGCGAGCGGCAGTTTCTTCGATTTTTTAAGTGTTCAATGAATGAAATCCAAAAACGATTGAGACAATTCCAAAAATCGACCAGGACTTGTTTCACTTGTAACAGCAAACGACGAATTACATGTAGCTCGTATATTCGCGATAGTTTCTCTGGCGAATTAGCTCGTATATTCGCGATAGTTTCTGTAGCGAAGCTTTTCAATCATATTAACTTTTAGACTTGATTCCATCTTCTCCGTGAAAATCTTGAACTCTTTCCGAAAATTTTCCCCCTTGCTTTAACAGACAAAACCCAATTAAGTCTCTCGTACGAACAAAGTTTTCTGAAAAATAAAATACTCCGCAAATGAGCAACGCGCCAGATGTCATCACAAATAATGTTTACACACGGAACGAGTCACTCGCATTATATTGTAGGTAAACTTATATGTGTGCTACCTCCATGTTCTGTATTTATTCCAGCAGTTTTTGAACAATGATATTTTTTTCTAGCAGCCAGAAATGCAGCTGTTTACTCAAAAATGTCGCGACATCATGCCGCCGGCACGTGAATCAAATAAAATACCAAGTATGCAAATCAGTATTCGCTTTTTGCGCGAAGCGCGAAGTGGCCGAGAATCCCAGGATGGTTTGATGTTTTCGGTAAATGATTGAACACAAACAAACTCGAGTTGAATACCGAAGAAGTGCAAGCGAAAGAATTATTATTTGTCCGTAAAAAGACGAAATATTTGTGGATAACACATATGCAAATTTGGAACAAAATTTATCGAAGCGTGACGCTATGAACACTCGTGAAATCTGACCACTCTCAAACTTCGATCACAAAAATTTTTCAAGTTATTTTGCATTACTTTGTCTTGTATTTATTCATCAGTTATGCAGACAAAAGAACGAAATGAAACCTTTTTGCTCAACTCTGCACGTTTTCAGCAGGCGTTGCGTGAAATACTTTCTTTGAACATTCCAATTCCGCTCAACGTGTTTTGTTGTGTTTTGCCAAGGTTTCGATCAAATCTCTTGGGTAATTTGCTTTATGTCCAACAAAAAAACAACAACAATAGAACTAACAAAGGCAATTAAACGCACGAAGACGCGGTCTTTCAAGAACGCGTGTTTCCCTCGGTTTCGTCTCGGTTTCGTCTCGTGTTTCGTTCGTTCCTCCCGAGGTGGACGCACGGGCAAACCTCGAGCACTGCCCGTGCGTCCACCTCGTGAAAACCGCGGCCGATGTGCATATGATTTCAGGCGGTACTGTACTTCTGATTATCTATTGAGGCCTTAAGTCTTCAAGAAAGCTCTCTCTGCTACTGCCCTGCTTTTGTCCAAAATACATTATTTAGATGACAGAGCCTCAAAAGAGGGCTGTTGCGGAGGGGAACAGAGAATACGGTATTTTTTGTTTTTAAGTTTCACTCTCAAAATTCTCTGAATTCTGAAGTTCTTTTCTGAGCCTAATAGATTTTTGCTTTTCCTCATTGTATGTTTATTAGAAAGATCACAAATGGAAACTCAATGTTCCGTGTTTTTCCAATGAGGCAGGATTTAAAAACATTGTTTGCTGTTGCGGAGGGGAAGTTGCGGAGAGGAAAATTTGTCTTTTTCAGTATTTGCATTAAACAAGTAGTTAAAAGCTGGTGATAAGACTCACATTTCAATAATTATCACAATGGCATTTAAATATTTTAGCCTTTCAACATTTTTTTGGCAATGTTTCACAGTTACGGGTTAACATGTGCTTTTCCCCTCCGCAACAGCAAACAATGTTCTTAAAGCCAGCCTCATTGGAAAAACACTGAACACTTGAGTTATCTTTTGTGATCTTTCTAATAAACATACAATGAGGAAAAGCAGAAATCTATTTGGTGAAAATTTTTTTAGAATTCAGAGAATTCTGAGAATGAGTTTTGAAAACAAAACACACCATATTCTCTGTAATAGCCTTCTTTTGAGGCTCTGTGATCTAAATAATGTATTTTGGAGAAATGCAGCACAGCACAAATTAAAGAAAGCTTTCTTGGAAACTTATGGCCCCAAGAGATAAAAAGTAACAGACAAAATCCTATTAAACCATAACAATATAAGTGTCTCTAAATTTCCCTTCCGCAACAGAGGGATGATGTGATGCTTGTCAGTGCATATGTATATGTAAGATGCTGTAAGGTTGTAAACTTTGGAGAGCAAATGTTTTCTCTTGCCTTTGAAAACACCATTGAAGTTAAATCTTTCTCAAAAGAGACTTTGTTTCTACAACAGAATTCCCCTCCGCAACATTATTTCCCCTCCGCAACAATATTTCCCCTCCGCAACAGAATCTAATTATTCTCTCTTAGCTACAGCTTAAAACATTAACTTTCTTTGAACATAATAAAGCTTAACCTTAGCCCAACATTAGAAGAGGTGAAAACATGAAGTTGATTTTATTAATTATGAGCCAACAAGCAAAACTTTTAGGCCTCAAAATGTTGCGGAGGGGAAAACAGCATACAGATTGTCATCTGCTGCTGTCACACTGACAGAAAGATCAATTTTGGGTAATGTTAAAATTACTTTCTCTTAAGTTGTTTGTGTCCCACACCATCTCAGCAAAATTCCTGTTTTCTATTTTTTACCAGCAAAATATGTAACTTTCCCCTCCGCAACAGCAATTTTCACTATCAATGGTAATTAATGATAATTTATGCACAAAAAACAATTGGCGACAAAAATTGTTTATCATTTTCATGAATTATAACTTATATGCTATCAATTTGTCTGGAATTTGAGTAAGTTAAACAACTTTGAATTTTAATTTTTTTTGTCCATAATACTGTGGAATGACCCTGAACGTTTAATTGCATTTATAATCATGTTCTTTCTCCCATAAGGTCGTGGTGCAAGAGAAAATAAAGTTGTCAGCAAGCTCAATAATAACACTCCTGCAGTCCCACCAGTGGTTAAAGAAAATGAATTGTCAGCATTCCGCCAGTCACTACCAATTTTTGAGTTGAGGGAGCACATTTTGAAGCTTATATCTGAAAACCAGGTAGAGCAAGTGTAGAGTAATGAAGTGTTACTTTATCTGGACCGCATAATTATGGAAAGTCATAGCCCAGGACGGAAGTAGATGAAAAACAGTAATTGAGGGTTGTCCAATATTGTAGACTAGATTCCATAAAAAAGTTGACCATCCGAATCGTTTGAATGTTCAGATGTCAGGTTCCACTTGTGGAATCACAACTAAAGTTTTCTATTTGAGAAATCAATAGTCTTTCATAAATTAAAGGCCCTATTTTTCTTGAAATATTTCAAGAGTCGCACTAATGAGATTCAATTTTCATCTCAAAATACCTGCCAGAACTCTGGTGGGTGCTGGGTCTTGTTGAATTCCCTGGTTTAATAATCTGCTGGTAAAAAAAGGATCAAATGTCTCAGCATTCATGTACAGGAATATTTATATCTAACTGTGATGTTTTCATCTTTCTGTGCAGATTGTTCTTATATCTGGTGAAACAGGGTCTGGAAAAACAACTCAGGTAAAAAATACAAATTTCAAGATGTTCTGACAGGCGGGCACTCCCCAAAAATCTGGGTTGGAGTGTGCAGCTCGCACATCCTGAAACAATTAACAGTATTTCATAATAATTATGATTGTTTCCCATTGTCTCTTTGATTGCAAATTAAATGGGCCCTTTGAAGCTAACAATCAGACATATAATACAAAATAACACCTAGTTGGAAGGTAAGCAATATGCTCAGACATCCAAAACAAAGAGACTTCACCCAGTCATGCTTGGCTTTGAATGTCCCAGAGCAGAGCTTACCGTTCAGCATGGCAGATGTTGTACACTGTGACCTTTCCAGCAAAGAGCCCATTCTCCCTAAGTTTTGTTTTGCTCTTCTTTGGATGGCATTTAAAGAAATTATAATTATAATTGTTTCACAAGTTTCTGTACATTTTCAGATAATTATTTCAAGAGGTTCCAATGTTGCTTCTTGAAAATACTTGTAATGTACACTGTATGGCTTCTATTTGCAGATACCACAGTTTATACTGGAAGAGGCTAATGCCCACTCTACTCCTTGCCGAGTAGTTTGTACCCAACCTCGCAGGATATCTGCCATGTCCGTGAGTGAAAGAGTAGCGACAGAGAGAGGAGAGAGACTTGGCCAGACAGTTGGTTACCAAATACGGCTTGATAACAGGTACTTTGTTCATAACGTTACAAGTCCATTCCAGTTCCATCATTAGGCTCTTGATCTTGCATCAAATTATTTAATTTGTATTTTCGTTATGAAGTAAGGGCAGAATCTTTGTATATGGGGCTTCTTGCATGAGCTGTCTGTGTGCCCAAGAGGCAGGAAGGATCAAACTTCCCACAGCCAACACTATTGAAACCTAAAAAATGTGTCCACTACTAGTAACAGAAGGGTTGTCACAAAGGGCAGGGGGTCAGGGAACTTCCCCACCTAGTAAGAGTTTGAGCCTCTGCTACTTTGAAACAAAACCTGAAACAAATAAACCGCTGAAAAGTGAAAAATACATTTGTTTTGTCCCCAGCTACTTTTTTACTTTAGATCTACAGAATTCAAAAAAGAACTGAGAAACAGCAATATTAATTGTACATTTGCAAGGTTGCCATGGTAATTTAACTTTTGTTTTGCCTTTTTTATGCAGGATATCTCCCAAAACATTGCTGACTTACTGTACAACTGGAGTGCTGTTACGGACTTTGATGTCTGGAGATAACTCCCTTTCATTTGTCACACATGTTATTGTGGTAAGATCACTACTTATATACCTGGCACATTTCTTGATAAACTTACAAGGGTTGGGCTTTGAGTTGTGTACAACTCCTACAACAAGTGTATTCTAAGGCACAAGTTAACGTGCAACTCTCACAACCAACACAAACCCCACAATCCCCACTGGTACTGGTTGTGGAAGTTGTGCTGGTTGTACTAGTTGTGCTGAATGTTGGACTTGTGTTGTGTTGGTTATGATAGTTGTGCTGGTTGTGATAGTTGTGTTGGTTGTGGTAGTTGTGCTGGTTGTGGTAGTTGTGCTGGTTGTACTAGTTGTGCTAGATGTTGGACTTGTGTTGATTATGATAGTTGTGCTGGTTGTGATAGTTGTGTTGGTTGTGGTAGTTGTACTGGTTGTGGTAGTTGTGATGATTGGGATAATTGCGCTGGTTATGGTAGTTGTGGTGGTTGTGAAGGTTATGCTGGTTGTTGGAATTGTGTTGGTTGTGTTAGTTGTGCAAATTGTGGTAGTTGTGCCATGGTGCTTGTAGTTGCATTGGTTGTGCTGGTTGTGGTAGTTGTGTTGGTTGTGCCGGTTGTGGTAGTTGTGCTGGTTGTGGTAGTTGCGTTGGTTGTGGTAGTTGTGTTGATTGTGGTAGTTGTGCTGGTTGTGGTAGTTGTGTTGGTTGTGGTAGTTGTGTTAGTTGTGGTAGTTGTACTGGTTGTGGTAGTTGTGTTGGTTGTGGTAGTTGTGCCAGTTGTGGTAGTTGTGTTGGTTGTGGTAGTTGTACTGGTTGTGGTAGTTGTGTTGGTTGTGGTACATGTAGTTGTGCTGGTTTTGGTAGTTGTCTTGGTTGTGGTAGTTGTGTAAGTTGTGTTGGTTGTGGTAGTTCTGTTGGTTGTGGTAGTTGTGCTGGATGTGGAAGTTGTGTTGGTTGTGGTAGTTGTGTTGGTTGTGGTAGTTGTGTTGGTTGTGGTAGTTGTGCTGGTTGTGGTAGTTGTGCTGGTTGTGGCAGTTGTGGTGGTTGTGGTAGTTGTGCCAGTTGTGGTAGTTGTGCTGGTTGTGGTAGTTGTTGGCAGTTGTGCTGGTTGTGGTAGTTGTGCCAGTTGTGGTAGTTGCACGCTGGTTGTGGCAGTTGTGCTGGTTGTGGTAGTTGTGTTAGTTGTGTTGGTTGTGGTAGTTGTACTGGTTGTGGTAGTTGTGTTGGATGTGATAGTTGTGCCAGTTGTGGTGGTTGTGTTGGATGTGATAGTTGTGCCAGTTGTGGTAGTTGTGCTGGTTGTGGTAGTTGCCACAACTGCCACAACCAACACAACTGCAACAACCAGCACAACTACCACAACCAACACAACTGCCACAACCAACACAGCTGCCACAACCAACACAACTGCCACAACCAACACAACTGCCACAACTGCCACAACCAACACAACTACCACAACCAACACAACTGCCACAACCAGCACAACTACCCCAACCAGCACAACTGCCACAACCAACACAACTGCCACAACTGCCACAACCAACACAACTACCACAACCAACACAACTGCCACAACCAGCACAACTGCCACAACCAGCACAACTGCCACAACCAACACAACTGCCACAACCAACACAGCTGCCACAACCAACACAACTGCCACAACCAACACAACTGCCACAACTGCCACAACCAACACAACTACCACAACCAACACAACTGCCACAACCAGCACAACTACCACAACCAACACAACTGCCACAACCAACACAGCTGCCACAACCAACACAACTGCCACAACCAACACAACTGCCACAACCAACACAACTACCACAACCAACACAACTGCCACAACCAGCACAACTACCACAACCAACACAACTGCCACAACCAACACAACTGCCACAACTGCCACAACCAACACAACTACCACAACCAACACAACTGCCACAACCAGCACAACTACCCCAACCAGCACAACTGCCACAACCAACACAACTGCCACAACTGCCACAACCAGCACAACTACCACAACCAACACAACTGCCACAACCAACACAACTACCACAACCAACACAACTGCCACAACCAACACAACTACCACAACCAACACAACTGCCACAACCAGCACAACTACCACAACCAACACAACTGCCACAACCAACACAGCTGCCACAACCAACACAACTGCCACAACCAACACAACTGCCACAACCAACACAACTACCACAACCAACACAACTGCCACAACCAGCACAACTACCAAAACCAACAAAACTACCACAACCAACACAAGTGCCACAACCAACACAACTACCACAACCAACACAACTGCCACAACCAACACAACTGCAACAACCAGCACAACTACCACAACCAACACAACTGCCACAACCAACACAACTACCACAACCAACACAACTGCCACAACCAACACAACTACCACAACCAGCACAACTACCAAAACCAACAAAACTACCACAACCAACACAAGTGCCACAACCAACACAACTACCACAACCAACACAACTGCCACAACCAACACAACTGCCACAACCACGTAAACTACCACAACTGGTACAACTACATGTGCCACAACCAGCACAACTACCACAACTGGAAATTAAAACTAACACAACCAATTCCAATGCAACTACAACCAGCAGCACAACTACCACAACCAGCACAACTACCACAACCAGTACAACTACCACAACCAACACAACTACCACAACCAACACAACTACCACAACCAGTACATCTACCACAACTGGCACAACTACCACAACCAGCACAACTACCACAACTGGCACAACTATCACATGCAACACAACTACCACAACCAGTACAACTACCACAACCAGCACAACTACCACAACCAGTACAACTACCACAACCAGTGCAACTACCACAACCAGCACAACTACCACAACCAACGCAACTACCACAACCAGCACAACTACCACAACTAGCACAACTGCCACAACTATCACAACTACCACAACCGGCACAACTACCACAACTGGCACAACTACCACAACCGGCACAACTACCACAACCAGCACAACTACCACAACCAGCACAACTACCACAACCAGCACAACTACCACAACCAGCACAACTACCACAACCAACACAACTACCACAACCAGCACAACTACCACAACTGGCACAACTACCACAACCAGCACAACTACCACAACTGGCACAACTACCACATCCAACACAACTACCACAACCAACACAACTACCACAACTGACACAACTACCACAACTGACACAACTATCACATCCAATGCAACTACCACAACCAGTACAACTACCACAACCAGCACAACTACCACAACCAGCACAACTACCACAACTGGTACAACTACCACAACCAACACAACTACCACAACCAACACAACTAACACAACTACCACAACCAGCACAACTACCACAACCAACACAACTACCACAACCAGCACAACTACCACAACCAACACAACTACCACAACCAGTACAACTACCACAACCAACACAACTACCACAACCAATACAACTACCACAACCAACACAACTACCACAACCAACACAACTACCACAACCAGCACAACTACCACAACCAGTACAACTACCACAACTGGCAGTTGTTTACCCATATGCACCCGTTTTTGAATATTTCAGGCTTTTAAAGTCAAGAAACTGCTACAGCTAATGTCCTTTTAGTCTTCTTGGGAATTTAATTATCCATCTAACATAACATAACATAACATAACATGAACTTTATTTAAACTCGAATTTCAGAGTAGCCTGAAAAGGCTAATATCTACATCTAATCTTTCTTCCAAAACTTCAGAAGAACGATAATAACGTCACATTTTGTGGACGACCGACAACCACTGCACTCTAATTAACAATTAGACCCATAGCCCGCGAGGGCTACGGGTCAATAGCCCATGATGCGGGCACGTGGCCCTTGTGGGCTTAATAGTCCTCTTGTAGCATAGCCAATCAAAATGCAGGATTTGCATTAGTCCACTAGTTGGGTGATACTTAATGGCTGATAGTATATGAATAGCTTAGCCAATCAGATTGCAGCATTTGCATTAGTATACCAGTAGAATTCTACTAACAGCTGATAGTTGGTGACTGAGAAAAGCTGAGTTGAGTCAACTATCATCAACAGAAACCAACAGCAAGTTGTCTAATAATGTAGAGGCGGATCTATTTAACAAAATGCAGTAAAATGTATACTTTTTTAGTTTGTGATGTTGGCAGTTTTACTTGCACAGCTACCAGTCGAGAGCAGTCTTTAAGACTATTGGAAATAAAACAACACCTATGTAGCCAATCAGATTGCGAGTTTGCCTAATAGTCAGTCACAGGGTTATGATTATTCTTAAAATGCAGAGTTTCCCCACGCTTTAAAATCCAGGAAAATACACTGTTCAGTGTACTGTTGACAGTGTACTACGCACCGCACACTGCACACCGCACACAGCACATCACACACGCACACTGCACATCTGACTTCCATCTGTACAGTGTGGATGTGTGCTTGCTTTAATTATATTTCTTATTTGGTATAAAATGTTACTGCCTGCATGTACATGCAGTTGTCATCCAGAACAAAGTAACAATTTTGTCACCACAGTGTACATCAGCTTCTACAGTATTAAATGATAAAATAAAGCATTGATTATTTTTCCTGATCAGGATGAAGTCCATGAGCGTGACAGATTTTCCGATTTTCTCCTGATCGCCTTGAGAGACCTTTTAACAGTGAACAGACGACTAAAATTAATCTTAATGAGTGCCGCTCTGGACATCAACTTGTTTATTGACTACTTTGGCAAGTGCCCTGTGGTTCATGGTAGGTCTGCATTGCAACTTTCAACTTTCATCTTCTTGATTTGGCTGTCTGTTATTTACGAAAACATTGTTATGAAACAGAGAGTTGGGTTGGGGGTTGATGTGACATAATCCAATCAAGACATTATGCATTTCTCCTCCTCTGTTACTGCTGACATACAATGTTAGATCTCTCACATTTTTGGCCTTGCCCCCAATACATGTACCTTTGCTTAGCTTATCCCCCTAAGTGACTGCTCATAGTGTGGTATAGATTGACCAATGCCCATGAAGGAGCTGCTATTATCTCACTACATAACAAGCTTCTTCTACAGTGTTCAATGTACTCTACCTAATCAAAGTTGTTGTTTTTTTGTCACAGTTCCTGGTCGATGCTTTGAGGTGAAAGCATATTTTTTGGAAGATGTCCTTAAAATGTAAGTGCTCTACTCACAATTTCTTCATATCTGCAGAGTTTCCTTCCCTCCTCCTTTCAAGGGTTTCTGTAATGCACAAGACAAATTGTGATGTTATGATTGAAGTCTGCCGTAACTTTTTAATGTGTAATTGTACCATAAACCCTGCAAAATCCCCCTTTCGCAAGAAAATGTATCCAAATGTACCATGTTGTGAGAAGCAATCTGTGCAGCAAATTTTCCAATTTAAGTAATTGGAAATTGAAAAAACCTGAAAAAAAAAAATAGGAAGAAATTCAGGTCTTCAACGGGATTCAAACCCATGGCCTCTGCAATACTGATGGGATGCTCTACTAAGTGAGCTATGAAGCCATACATTGGTAGCAAGGTCAATTGAGAGCTTATGTTGTGTATCATTGTTTCAGGACATCATACTGTAACAGAGAGATGGCCAAGCATTTGAAAGAGGCACAAAGTAAAAATGGGACAGGGCAAAAGGATAAGAGGAGTTCCCTTCCTCTTAAGAAAGAAGATCCCACGCCAAGAAAGGACGATGAAGATGAGAGTTCTCAGAAGGCTGGTGGGGCTGGAAGTGATAATAATGTGATAATAGAGGATCTGGGTCCACCTAGTGCTGATTTGGAACCAGATGAAATTTTTGATGAAGAACTGCAGCCAAGAGAAGGTATTATAATCCATCACCAGTACAGATTATGTGTCTTGAACATGTTTTTTTTTTTAAGTTTGTACTTGGGCCAAAGTGGCCCTTGAGTCAGCAAAGGTTATGCACGAGTTTGTTAGTGCCCAAAAATCACAGATTACTAAAGGTTACTGTGATGAAGATATGTATCTATCACATTTCTCTGGTCATTTTAACATGATTGGTGATATGACAAGAGAACGAAAAGCATGTGAGGTAACTTTTCAGACTGGTGAATATCTCTGAATGCACTGTGTCAGATGACTGTAGTTAGTAGCACTTTTATGTGAATGTGTGGTTTTACCAATTTATGTTAGACACTTCACACAAAAAAGATGTAGGGAATGGAGGTTTAATCAGTCAGGGACATTTGTTTTGTTCATGTTAGACATTGAACTGGAAGATGATACAGAGCAGAAGATAGTTGAGGACTCGCAGGAAAAGGATTACCTACCAGACTTCCGACTTGATGAGGAGCTTGGTGATGGAGAAGATATGGAGCAGGACATCTTATTGGAAGGAGAGGAGGAGGGAGAAGAGGAAGGAGAAAATGATGATAATGAGGAGGGGGATGACGAAGAACCAGATGAGGCAGATATAGAGGAAGAAGAGGAGAAAGTTGATGACGATGAAGTCAAAGAGGTGGAAGAAGAAATGGAAGTGATCAAACTTGAGGATGATAATGGAGAAGATACCATGCAAGTTCCAGCAAATGACGACAATGATAAAGAAGCTGAGGTATAGATGCTGTTCCAATTCAACTTATTTCAAAGCATTATCTCTAAGACTGTAACATAATCTGTCAGAATCTTGATTGACACTTACTAACATACCACAATTTGGTTTATAATGTATTGCATAAAGTAGTACAAGCTGTCGACTTTATGTATTTTGTTGGTTCTGTGTTGACTGTAGGACGTTAAATGTTGTCACTAATACATCCACCCCTGAAGCCTGCAATAAAATTAACTTACCATGCTAGTTGCTATCTTTATAAGTAACAGGACACAAATAATGATACATGTGATTCTACTTCCAGGGAAGTGACAGTGAAGAACAATATTTAAGGAAAGAAATGGATAACAGCATTTCAGAGGCATGGTTAAATGTATGTTAAAAATTAGGTATCTTTGATATCTGTAAATGGTAACTTTAAAGAAAACTTTATCTATTTGTGCATAATTATTGATATTGATTTACATTACAAATTTTATGTTATTTCTCTTGTTAGGGTGATGAGGAGTCATTTGTTCAAATCCTCTACCTGATTATGAATGAAAATATCAGTGGTAAGCTGGTACCAGTTTCTATTTTAAAAATTGTAGAAGTAAATGATGACAAGATTTCTTTTTGTTTCCCTTTTAATGTTTTCTTTTCTTCCCCCAGTGGATTATCAACACTCAGAGACCCAGGCCACTGCTCTGATGGTAGCATCAGGTCGAGGCTGTTCTGGTGTTGTGGAGCAGTTGTTGAATTTAGGAGCTAACCCACACATCAAGGAACCGAAGAATGGCTGGTAATGAAACTGTTTCTCTGCTTTGTGCTTTAACCAAGTGATGAAAAAAGATTTTGGAAATAGCTTCGTTGATATTAATGTGGTCCTATTGTGCAAATCCACCCTGCTTGTATAATCAGATTCATGTGTGTGTTGATGTAATCTTTTCACAGGGCAGCAATAGACTGGGCCAAGAAATGGGAACACACCGAGGTTGTTGAACTCCTTGAGTCATCTTTGTAAGTGTAATGCTCAATTAACACAGCTAGGATTTATAATGGTTCGTATCCCATGATTCTGATTGCTATCACCTGCTACCATATGCAACTGAAACAAGTGTAAAAGTGAATACTTGATTATTGACCTATCAACCTGCCAATTATCAACTTCTTTAGGTCATCACCAAAAGTCCCCTATGTTGATGAAACAGCTTTAGAACAGGAATCCAATGAATTAAGTGAAGAAAGCAAAGAATTGCTATCCATTTATCACAAGACATTTGATGATGAAAGGGTAAGCTCTTTAAAGTATTCATTCGAATTCATTCAAGATTTGATATTTTTATTGATGAATCTTCACGTTAGCTTAATTTATTTTCTAGGTTGATCGGGACCTGATTATCAGTTTGTTGACATATATTTGCAATACTCAGCAAGAAGGTTAGACCTCTTAATGGCTCTTGTGTAACTCTGAAATGTAATTCATAGTGTTTATATTTTAATTTACCCCTTTGTGTGAGACACAGTGGTCTATTGATATTGTTTCTGGGCAACGCAACTTTACTACATAACCATCCACCAACATTCAGCAGGAGGATTGACTGTTTTAAGGCAAATAGAAGCCTCCAACTTGTAGTGCCTGTACAGAGATCTCAATCGGAAGTGCAACATTGCACTAACTATAATTTTATAAAAAAATGTTTAGAGTACAATGTATAATCATGATAATGTTGCTGTTATTAATAATGTATCAGCCGATGAGAAACTCAATTGATACTCACGTATTAATTGTTTATTTACAAGTTGTAATTTAATTGTTGTTACAAGTCTGGAAAGCTCATGCCACGGAAACAAGGGAAACCTCCCAAACTTAACCAAACAAAGGCATTAAATACTTCATTTTGATTGGCTCGTCATCTAAACCCCAAATAAAAGGCCTAAATTCAAGGAAGGCAAACCAATTTACATTGCAGACATACTGAGTTAGTTCAAACTTATAAGATTAATTACTCAAAACTCTCTATACACAGGAGCAGTATTAGTGTTTCTTCCTGGCTATGATGAAATTATTACTCTTCGCGATCATCTGACAGCTGATAGAGAATTTGGAAATTCAAGAAGGTACTGTTTAGGACTGTTTTCAAGGAACTCTGATCACCTCCTTAGCCAGGCGTTTTACATGTAGATAGCAAAACTTGTCAGCCCCCCCTCCCCCCTTCCTTTTTACCCTGCCAGCTGGCTCTCTGAGATATGTTTCAGAATCTGTTCTTTGCACAATAAATTATTGTTTGTTTGTTGACATTGTCTTCAAATACCACAGTTCAAAACGTTTGCATTTAGGTAAGGTTATCTGGTTACTTATTTTGTTGAGAATTGTAAGGTCATTGGTTCAATTTCTATGCAATGTCTATACCCATGGCATGACATTTTCCCCAGTGGACAATCTCTGTTACTGTAAAGTAGAGCTCATTATTATGCTTTTATTTAACTTGTTGATGAGTCTACAAAAAATACTTTAATTCTTTCTTTCAAATTACTGCAGGTATCAGATCTATACTCTTCATTCTTCTATGCAGCCATCAGAACAGAGAAAGGTAAAAGTAAAATTTGCAGAATCTGTTGTAATTTTACTGAGTTATTTTTATTACAAGGCTTTGATACATGTACATTACATACGCTATAATTTAACTAGTAAGTAACTATGTTTCTTTTCATTTGTCAGGTTTTCAGAAAACTGCATCCTACTATACGAAAGATAGTAAGTTTTATTGAATTGCAAATTTCTTACATCTTCTGCAACTACTGTAAATACAACAGCTGGTAAGAAAAGTAGTTATCAACAATCACTGATAGCATTCATTTTTTCATTTTTATCATGACTCCAAACTCATCCATGTTCACCTGTAGAGGCCAACCTCTCAAGTTCCCCCAAGGACAAACCCCTGCCCTTGAATTGTAATTTGGACCAGTTTAAAAGTTAAGGGCTTATTTTCAGATATCTGTAGGTTTTGTTCAATGATTTTTAGGATAAAGTAATTCAAAATGCTTGCCAATCTTTCTTTCTTTCACACACAGATTCTCTCTACCAATATAGCTGAGACAAGTGTTACAATAGATGATGTCGTGTTTGTGATTGACAGTGGAAAAGTGAAAGAGGTGCATAATTAATTAATTAATTAATAATATAATAACATGCAAGGAGTTTACATGCACAGTGATCAAAACGTTTGGAAATTTTTTTTATGTAAGATAGCATTAAAAGTGTTACCCCACACGCAGGCAGTGCTCAATATTGAGAGCTATATCAGAGCTGGGTGTAGTCCAACACAGGCTGCTTTCCCCCACCCTTCAAGTTTGTGTGGGCAATTTCTTGATGTCAGGGTGTAAAGAGTGCATTGTACAAGTGAAGTGTTATTATCTAAGAGCACACCGGAAAACACTACTCTTGGAAACCCGGGGGCAGTTAGTCAGGCAAAACAAAATAAACCATGGGTGAAACCTTTTAATCTTCTCAATCTGGAAGCCACCACGTCTGACAATAGGTATAAAACAATTTTGAAAAAACAAAGCAGTGTTATGTACCAGCTATGCACAGTTCTTTTCAATGGGAGTGAATATGCTCCCCCACCCCTAATAGGCATTCTGCATTAAATCCCCCCCCCCCCCCATTTCCTTCACAATATATACACATACATATTGGAGTGGTTCATGTATTATCTTTTGTTAGTCCTGACTGAGTGAGGGTTTTTGTCTTCAGAAATCTTTTGATGCCTTGACATCAGTGTCCACACTACAGGCTGTGTGGGTTTCCAAGACAAGTGCAATCCAGAGGAAAGGAAGGTGAGCTAGCTTGTAATGCAAGTCATCCTTATATGTAACTATTGTATGTCTTGGGTTTGAGAAACAAAATATTATTAATTAGTAGAATTCTACTAGTACACTAATGCAAATGCTGCAATGTGATTGGCTGAGCTATTGAACACTATCAGCCATTAGTGTGCAGTTGCCGAAGGTCGTCCACAAAATGCGACGTTTTTATCGTTTTTCCGAAGTTTTGGAAGGGAGTTTAAATGTAAATGGATAATAAAATCCCCGAGAAGACTAAAAGAAGGACATTAGCGGTTTCTTGACTTTAAAAGCTTGAAATTATTGAAAAACGGGTGCACGCGCGTAAACAACTGCAAATTTACCAAGGACAATTCAATGCGTGCGATTTTGTTAAAACGTTAAGTTCGATAATGCGTAGGAAAATAATTAGAAACCATTATTTGCGTTTATTTCAGTCAGAATTCTACTAAAACAATTAGATTATTTGCTCTCAATTTCTATGAGGTGATAGTTGATTCGGCCTGCGGCCTCATCAACTATCACCTCATAGAAATCGCGAGCTCATAATCTAATTGTTAAATAGTATTTTTTGTAATAATAATAATATTGGTTTAGTAATTAACATTTGATTTTTAATTTTGAGTTTGAATTTTACCACTTACGCTATTGGAAAGAAGAAAAAAATGAAATTTTACAAAAAATATTTTTAATGTGCATTTTACATGTAATGCATAGTAACAACCCTCCAAGTTTAATTTTTTTTTCCTAATGGCCATTTGCTCAAGTTTGGTCGCCAGTGAAAACTTTTCATCACTAAATTAAGCTCACACTTTCAATCATTTTTCTCAATTTTAGTCACCAGGCTGGCTGACCACTTCATTTAGTCGCCAGCTCCAAAATTTTAGTCGCCATGGCAACTAAAATGGTCTTAACTTGGAGGGTTGGGTAAACAATTAATGACTGTGTTAACAGGGTGGATGCATGTTCAGTAACTGTTATAAGAGGCAGCAACACCGCTAAGTGTGAAGTAAAATGTATAATATTTTGTTGTTGTTGTTTATCATTTCAGGGCTGGAAGGTGCTCCCCTGGTATTTGTTTCCATTTATTTAGCCATGTTCGCTATGACAGTTTATTGGAATATCAAATTCCAGAGTTACTGAGAACACCACTGCAGGTAACATGTTCTACAATAACCTTAATATACATGTATTAAATGGAAGTTACAACCAGTTCAAAAATTGATGAGACACTCAACATGCTTATAATTAAATTGCATTTCTTTGAAAAACATTCCATTGCTTGAAAAATAAACATGTAAATCTTATTCTGAACCCCCCCTCCCCATTTCAAAGTTACTGCTTCAAGGTTTAAATATAATTCTGAAATTCAGACAACATTGATCAGGGGGAAAGGGGCAACCCAAGGTAAAAAATGTGAAAATATCTTAAATGGCATTATTGACCAAGAGCATCTCAACCCTTTTTGTAACTGGTTATAGCAGCTTTTGGGGCTACCTTACCATTTTGTGAAAGAGCTTGTATAAAATGCAGAACTTTCCAGTCCACCTAGAATGGTTAAAATCTCTCATCTCCCCACACTGTTACTCACTAAGTATTCAAGATTTGTTCCACAGGAACTCTGTCTTCATGCAAAGCTCCTAGCATCACCAAACACATCAATAACAGATTTCCTGTCAAAAGCTGCAGAACCACCACCTTTTTTGGTGCTACGAAATGCTGTTGCTCTGCTTAAGGTTTGTTCTGACAATCAGGGTTTGTTAAATGTTTTTTCTTAGTACATGCCACAGTGCATCCATGTACATAATTTTGTAGTGGTTAAATTTTATCCTTGGTTCAAATTATATTTTCCTTTATTTTTGGGTATGGTAATGTAGGATGATGGGTTTAAAACAAAGGAAAATAAAATTTGAATCAAGGAACCATTGTCAAAGGTTCCCAAGATATTTTTAAAATTCTGCACCAACTTTGCCAAGCACTGCATTCATCATGTTGTTATGCCAGAGACTGTCAATGATGATATGCCAGTAGGGCATACTCTTCCAAAATCATGTGAAAGAGCACATGATTACATACAAGCAAAAATGCACCCTAGGTCTCATGTGATCGCCATCGTAGACAATCCAGTACCTGTAATTAATGTTTTCATTCCTTTTTATGTGTGTTCAAGACAATAGATGCTTTGGATCAATGGGAGGATCTGACTGATCTTGGTAAATATGCACTCTTGTGATAACATTGAACACTGCAAAAGCATACAAGTGTGGCATTAACTGATGTTCATGCAGCAGCTCAGGGCAGCTCAACAATATACAGTACCGCCTGAAATCATATGCACATCGGCCGCGGTTTTCACGAGGTGGACGCACGGGCAGTGCTCGAGGTTTGCCCGTGCGTCCACCTCGGGAGGAACGAACGAAACACGAGACGAAACCGAGACGAAACCGAGGGAAACACGCGTTCTTGAAAGACCGCGTCTTCGTGCGTTTAATTGCCTTTGTTAGTTCTATTGTTGTTGTTTTTTTGTTGGACATAAAGCAAATTACCCAAGAGATTTGATCGAAACCTTGGCAAAACACAACAAAACACGTTGAGCGGAATTGGAATGTTCAAAGAAAGTATTTCACGCAACGCCTGCTGAAAACGTGCAGAGTTGAGCAAAAAGGTTTCATTTCGTTCTTTTGTCTGCATAACTGATGAATAAATACAAGACAAAGTAATGCAAAATAACTTGAAAAATTTTTGTGATCGAAGTTTGAGAGTGGTCAGATTTCACGAGTGTTC
The DNA here is from genome assembly GCA_963693305.1 of Meandrina meandrites. Classification (NCBI taxonomy): domain Eukaryota; kingdom Metazoa; phylum Cnidaria; class Anthozoa; order Scleractinia; family Meandrinidae; genus Meandrina; species Meandrina meandrites. The sequence continues at coordinate 47,890,852 of OY855904.1, forward strand.
ATAGCGTCACGCTTCGATAAATTTTGTTCCAAATTTGCATATGTGTTATCCACAAATATTTCGTCTTTTTACGGACAAATAATAATTCTTTCGCTTGCACTTCTTCGGTATTCAACTCGAGTTTGTTTGTGTTCAATCATTTACCGAAAACATCAAACCATCCTGGGATTCTCGGCCACTTCGCGCTTCGCGCAAAAAGCGAATACTGATTTGCATACTTGGTATTTTATTTGATTCACGTGCCGGCGGCATGATGTCGCGACATTTTTGAGTAAACAGCTGCATTTCTGGCTGCTAGAAAAAAATATCATTGTTCAAAAACTGCTGGAATAAATACAGAACATGGAGGTAGCACACATATAAGTTTACCTACAATATAATGCGAGTGACTCGTTCCGTGTGTAAACATTATTTGTGATGACATCTGGCGCGTTGCTCATTTGCGGAGTATTTTATTTTTCAGAAAACTTTGTTCGTACGAGAGACTTAATTGGGTTTTGTCTGTTAAAGCAAGGGGGAAAATTTTCGGAAAGAGTTCAAGATTTTCACGGAGAAGATGGAATCAAGTCTAAAAGTTAATATGATTGAAAAGCTTCGCTACAGAAACTATCGCGAATATACGAGCTAATTCGCCAGAGAAACTATCGCGAATATACGAGCTACATGTAATTCGTCGTTTGCTGTTACAAGTGAAACAAGTCCTGGTCGATTTTTGGAATTGTCTCAATCGTTTTTGGATTTCATTCATTGAACACTTAAAAAATCGAAGAAACTGCCGCTCGCGGTAAATTAAATTTCTTTGAAGACGATGCTTTTTGCGAGGTACGATGCGACACTTGTTGAAAACGCGTGCCGCTCAAATCGGCAAGTGCAGTTTCGGAGAGGTTCGGAAATTAAATCTCAGAATAAACTTAACTTTTACCGCTTTTTTACCTCGATTACAACAACTGTTTACTGTGTTAATTAATAACTTAAAACCAAAGAGCAGTTTAATATAAGTCAACATTACGAACCGATGTCGGTCACGCAAAAGCAAATGAAACGAAAGTAATGCGGTGGTCGTGTGTTAGCTCATTAAATGTGAGAAAAAAATCTATTCAACAGTAAAACAATAACTTAACAAAAGGCTATTGTGTCGGTGCTTCGTCCATTTGACCGAGAAGAATTTTCAACCTAGGTTTTCTTTCGTGAACCGCGCGGGTTTCGTTCGTGAACCGCGCGGTTTCGTCTCGTTCCTCCCGCGTGCAATACACGCGTTCTGCCCTTGCGGTTCACGCGTCCCAATGTGCATATGATTTCAGGCGGTACTGTAAGTATCAGATAATCTGTTTCCTGATCAGTGTTGTTTGCATTTTCCTTTGCTGGTAGCAGTCAATTTTTTCCAATGGCAAACAGTAACTTTAAAAGGTCTATGTCGCAAAAATATTGTCGAATATTAAGTGACTTTCATTAGCAAATTCAGTGCAAATTTGTAACATGATTTGTAGCATTTTTTGCAGTATGGTTGTAAGTTAAAATATTCTTCACTAAAGCACACAAAACTATTTGATAAAATTAATTTTTACTTCTATGTTTTTTTTTTTTACGTGAATGGCATACTTGTGTTGTTGTTGCATGCAGTGAAAAGGCACTAGCATGGCTGTAAGTAAGGTGCTTCTAAAGTGTAAATTAACACAAATTTTTTTGGTGCTGTCATATAGACCTTTCAGTTGTTGCATAATTAAAATTAATTGTACCGAAGTTCCACTGCACATGTAAAATGCTAAAATGTGGCATAACAAGTCCACATCGGAAGCACAAAAACTGGATAAACTTGCATCATACATAAATGTCCACAGTGTGTGCAGAGAAATAACTGTCTGGTATTACCCCACAGGTCGTCATCTAGCAGACTTGCCTCTCAACCCACAGCTGGGGAAGATGATCTTGTATTCAGTTGTACTGAAATGTGTGGATCCAGTAGTAACCATTGCTTGTGCTCTGGCATACAGAGACCCTTGTGAGTGAAACTGAATTATCATGCAGTGACCTAAAGTTTTGTTGTGTGTCTCAGACAGAAGCATTACTCCTAACTGCTCTATGCTACAGAAACTGTAGTAAATTGAGTGCCAAAACCAATAATTCAACTGGCTCCTTTGATCCTTACGATCTGAATTAGCAGTCAACTCTCTCTTAGTGGACACCTTTGTAACATGGACACCTCTATAAGATGGACATGTGGTGTTGGTCTTGTCCCTTCCTTTTTTCAGTCATTTTATTTTTAATTACCTTAACTCCCTATTAGACGGACACTTCTCTTAGTTGGAGAATTAGAGCCATGGCCCTTAGAGAGAGTTTACTGCATACCACACTTCACCGCATATCTTGGTCATGGAAAGATTAAAATCACTTTTTAAACTCCATACATCTCTATCATTACTCCAAACACCTAGGCTGTAGGTGTAACTCTTACCTTGTCTCACCTATACTTTGTATTCTTTTACAGTCATCCTACCCATGTACCCATCAGAAAAGCGTGCTGCGGCTGCAGCCAGGAAAAGATTCATCTTGGATCCATTTAGTGATCATTTGATCTTTGTTCAAGTGTTTAGGGTGAGTCCTCATTAACACCTATGCCTGAAGTTACTGTAACATTAATTTTAAGGCCTATGGATTTTCAGGCAGCCATAATACCTTAAAATTTTAAACTGGTAGACCAATCACTGATGTGCTAACAAAAAATTGGGTGAATTGTTTCTGTTTAAAGTCAAGTATTTCACTTGACTCCCGATGACTATTTTTCACCAGTCATCTTTCGCTAGCAGGCTCATGTTGCACATGACAGAACAACCTGATGATTAAATTGAGCCAGTGGTAATCCCTGAAGATAGGCCTGCTGGCAGGCTATTCATTCTTGTGAATACCTTCACAGTTGTAGTAATATACTTGATTTGATTTTGGATTGTTTATAGGGCTGGCAACGTGCAAGATCTGAAGGGTTTGACAAAAACTTCTGTCGCAGGAATTATTTGTCTCAAGCCACATTAGAAATGATGGCCGGCATGAGGTAAAAATTAATATTTAAATATTATAATTGTAACATTATCCAAATTTCCTAACGGAATATTATCTGGATTGCATACTATATAGACTTATGAAGTGTCCAAGCTACATTTATTGGAGATTGTTGTCCTTGCTCAAGAAAATGTCTTTCATCCCTGTATTTCAGAACAGCCCAAGTACCAATAGCGTTCTGCAAAATTTTTCAGGCAATCATGAGTGCAATCAGTTGGCATAGCAACTTGGAGGCAAAATTAGTGGGCTCATTCCAGTCTCAGAGACCAGAATTCAGCATTAACTAGTATTTGTTCCCCTGATTGTAATTCTATGAGAGCACAGAGAACATTTTCTATTTGACAATTTTATCTGCATTTCTGAGGATCTGAGGTATTTCCCATCAACCATGACACTTCACCTTTCACCTTTCAACCCCTCATATGTACATGCATTTTGTACAAGTCTGGAGCATTACGCAATCAACATTCCTCTTCACCTTTGACATTGTCATGATGTTCGAAGGTTCCCTACCTTGAAATGTGGGAGAATATTTTCAGACCTTCTGTCTGGAATGGGGTACTTAAGGCCAGGTCTGGGATGAGGGAGATTCTTCGTGACAAGTACTACAATCCAACCCCATCCAACATCAGTGTGATTCCTCCAACTCTTGATTAGTTGAGACGTTTTATCTTAAACTAGTATTGCCAAGATTCACCGAATGTGGGATGTGATGATCAATCAAGTTAATTAGCATTTGTAACATATCTGTGCAGTTGGTTGAATGTGTCATAAAAATTCATTTTTTTAGGTCACAGATTCTTGGTCAGTTAAAAGTTGCAGGATTTATTCGGCTTCGTGGTGCAGGGGACATCAGAGACTTGAATTCAAACTCAAATAACTGGGCTGTTGTCAAGGTACATGTACATAACTTTATGGCTTAACACTAGTCATTTTCTGTTGGTTTGTTGAAAAAATTTGATCTTTGGCTGAAGCTTTGTTTGGAAACTGCACACAAACACATCTTGAGTTCATGATTTGCTCTTTGTTCACACCATGAAATGACTGGAAGCATTGGGTTTTTTTTCTTTGAATGGGATGCTAGTGTACTACATGTAAACATAACCCAGCACTTGAATGACAATTAGACAAACCTCGCTTGGTTATGCTAAGATAATTAGACAGCTTGCTCTTGGTTTCCATCAGCTTTTGACAGTTAACTCAGGGGTTCACCCCTCATCGATTGGTAGCAGATAGAAAACTCAAGTTTGACATTAATTTTAGTCATGGACTACAATATGCATGCATGGCCCTCATTTATACTCCTTAGTAGTGAAAGTAATGTGTTAGGTGTCTTCATGCCCAACAAGAGCATATTAATCCTGAAAAGTGTGTCCATTATCAAGGGTTTAAATGTGAATTTAATTAAGGGAGCTGTTACAATAGGTTACTGTCCTTTCTAAGTACTGTTACAATTTTAATTTTGATCACAGGCAGCCCTCTGTGCTGGAACATTTCCTCAAGTAGCACGTGTGGATAGAAGTACCAAAAAACTCACAACACAGTAAGAACCACCACATTACACAAAATATTTCTAATCAAGCCATAGCAATGTGTATTGTTTTTATGCAGTAACTATGGTAAAGGTGGGGTCTGCATTCGAGCTTAGGCCAGAGCTTATTCCAATTTCAGTAGCATGAAGTGACCAGGAGTATTTCCATTCCCCCTGGATGGGATGCTAGTCCATCACAGGGTTACCCCCAGTATTAAATTCGCTGGTACCCATTTACACCTGGATGGAGAGAGACACTTTGATAGTGAAGTTTCTTTCCCCAGAACCAGGGTTGGTTATTAGCACTCGCCCACTCGCCCAGGCAAGTGTCAAAACTGTTGGGCGAGTACAAATCACCGATCACTCGCCCGGTTTGGCAAGTACGATTTTCAGGTCCGTAATATATAACATTCAAGATAAGAGTAACTTTCTTCTTTCCACTTGAAATTAGTCTACACTTTCCACAGCTAATGGTTCGCAAACATAAAAAATAGCTTCGCTTGTTAATTGTTAAACGATGAAGAGACCTTGAAAATGAACTGAGAAACTCAACGCAAACCTTGTAAACTTCCTTAAACTCGCTTTAACTAAGGAACAGTGTAAATGTTTTCTGTGTTTGTGTGGAGCTAGGAGACTGTGCGAGTGAAAAATTATCTTGGCGAGTGCAGCTTGAAGGTCACTCGCCCAGATGGCGAGCGCTCAGAAATTTTAGTTTCCAGCCCTGCAGAACACAACACAATAGAGAGATTTTAAATGCATAACCTTATACGGCAAGTGTTAGCTTACCTTTCATATTGCTACCTTTAAGTCAAATTTTAAAATAAATCCCTCAGGAAAATAGGGAGAAATCACACATTCATGACAAACACAATCCTACTCATTTTCATGTAGAAACGCAAAACGACAGATGGCAGAAGTGGAATTTCTGCCATTTGTGGGAAAAACAGTTTCATGTTTAATCTCTCCAATGACCCTGGCCAAGGCTCGAACCCGGATGCTCAATCTGGAGTCCAGAGCACTGGAGTCCACATGCCTTATCTCTATAAGCTACACAATATACAATATGCTGGTTTGCTTTTACTTCCATAAGTCTTCCACTATAGCAGTGGATTACATTTGTCCAACCAGAATACATACAGAACCTTCCATTCTTGCATAAATCTCTGTTCACCTTTGCTGTTAAAAAATAGGGCATTCATGTTTTTATAGCATTTGCCAGGGTTTTATTTGAGCTTGCATCTTATTAATGAAGTCTATAATGATGGCTTACAGATTGCTTATTGTTGTGTACACTTAAAAGCTCCCATAAGCTTCTAATTCTACTGGACAGGTCCTCTTGTGTAGCAGTTGCTACTGTTTTGGGGGCTAGGGGCATTGTTCCTGTTGCTGTTCTATTGTTTGAGCCGTGTCTGGAGATCTAGAATATCTGAATAACTGAAAAGTTGCCTATTTACGATTCTTATTCAAAACTAGTTCTGCTAGTCAAAAAAGGATGCATGAAAAGGCATTTCAGCCCTCAAGGAAGGAGGGAGAGCATAGATCTGCTGTTTGATATTTTTTTTATTTCTTTTACAGGAAAGAGACTAAGGTTCGATTTCACAATTCTTCCATTATGTACCAGTCCCCAACCCAAGGAGAATCTGTGAGTGGTGCCCAGGCCAAAGCCATTGCCAAACTCCCATCTGATTGGCTGATTTATGAAGAAATGGCAAGGTTTGTTTCTCCAGTAGACTGGCAGCATATTTAATGTCATGGACCTTCAAGGAAGAGATAGGGATTTGTGTCACTGCCATGGATCCCATGCTTACATGTGATCTAAAGGAGGTTTTGTAGAAGTGCATGGCAACTTCTCTTATCCATTGTTTCACTTGACGTGCATTTTCCCTGTCAACCCTAGTTACCTTTAGGTGGGTAAGTTCACAGTGAAAATTCGTCTGTCTGTGAATTACTGGTACACCACTGATTTTTTTGTGTAGATCAGATAAAAACTCAAAAAGCATGCTTCAGCATTGATCAGCAAAATTTATTTACTTTTAATTTTAATTGTTTTACTATTTTTGGCATATCAGCTTAGACTTCTGACATTTTTTTAACTAAACAAACTGTACAAAATTGTTAGCCACTTTTCACGAGTGGCTTATTATGTTGTTGCTAAATAATGCACTTTTGAAACATTTCCTTTATGCTGGTGACCTGACTGTTTGATGAGCATTTGTATGAAACTACCAAGATTTTTTCCCACAGTAATAATAAATTCTCGCTAGGATCCGCATGGACTGTTTTTCTTGCCATGGAGTGAGATTCTTACCAGGATCTGCTGTCTTGGTGGGATCCTGGTTCTGATCCCACCAGAATTCTTAGTGGGATCCAGTGGCAGGAATTCTTCCGGGGTGGGATCCCAGCGGGAAATCTGCCATCTTGGCAGGATCTTGGCAGGATCCTGGTTCCTACCAGGATTCTTGGTAACAATTTTAAAAGGGTAGCTATGGAGAAATGCAATGATGATAGATAACCACCCTCTCAACAGATTGTACACAACAGTGACTGTCAAATGCTGCACACTGGTGTCTCCCATTACAGTGGCACTCTTTACTGGACCCAGTCTCTCCTCTGAGCATGTTACCCAGGACCCCTCTGCAACTCGTGATGGTGAGAGATACCCTGGTGAAGGCCTGGGACGAGAAAGTGAGAGCAGTGATAGCGACACCGAAGAAACATCAGGAGAGAGAAAAGAAAACAATGGTGTTGTGTTCAAGGTGGATGACTGGATTGCACTCTCGGGAAACAAAGAGGTCCTAATTATGATGCATTTAGTCCCTTCCTCTTCTGTTTTAGAGTTAATTACTCTCTCCTCGTGAACTTAAATTCCCTTATGATAAAAAGTGTTTCCCATAAGCACAAATGTAAAACAGGTAGTAACATGCATCCTTAGCCAGACTGCCAAACTGTTGCCCGAAATCATGCTCTTTTTGTCAAAACGGGCATAGCTGGGGGGAGGGGGGGGGGGGGGTCCTGGGGTGCCCATGACCCTTCCTTAGTGAGATGATTTTTTATGTAAACAACATACAAACCTTATCATTCAGGTGGCAAAAAAGCCCAAATCTGAAGAATCAACATGCCATAAATCGTTTTTAGTGCTAGATAGTTACATACTCCATTTTCAGGACCAAACATCTGTAGTAGACAACGCAAGTCTTGGCTATGCCCCTGGTCAATGTGCCACACATTGACCAGATTAGTTTTAGAGAGAAAAGGATTGCAAGAGATCTTTGCCTTGCTCCATACACCTTCCTGCCTTCTACAGTCAGTTTTTTTTTACCCATTATTGATCAAAAATGCTACCCAGACAATTTATACCTCTTAACATCACTGCAAACAAGCCACACAAGCGTCTGCCTTAGAGAATCAGATTTGAACTGTCTTGTGGTTATCGATAAGCAAACATAAGTCAGTTATTTTATTCTTTTGTAATACTTTATCTACAGAACCTGGTGAAAAGTGGAGATGTTCTTTAACAGCCTTGAATTATTAGTGTTTAAAATAATGTATTATTTTTCCCTGCAGGTTGTAAACCATGTGTCATATCTGCACCACAAATTGCAGGCACTGTTCATCAGAAGGATTCGTTCTCCTTCCAGACCATGGTCCCAAGTGGATGAGGTAAGAAACATTCTCAAAACATTCTCAAACTCATTACTAATTCATGAATTGAAATTAAAAAAAAGAAAGAATCATAATCGTGAAGGAGGTTTAGATATCGGTCTTAATTAGCATTAGATTTTTACAAGGTTTTTCTCTGTTTACTCCTTAGTTTTTGTTTTGCTTGAGAAGATAATATCAAACGCTCACAACACTGTGTTTCATCAGCTATGGGCCAAACACCTCGAATGTCATCAAAAATACTCCACTGCTTTTCATAGTTTCAACTCTTTAATGGGAATTTGTTTCCACCATGGACATTTTCTTTTACAATATGTTTACATACCCTGAACTTTAAAAAATGTCTAGAAGTTCTCTTATTGACCATGCGAGTACATTAAAAACTTTGCATCATGTATGCTGCACCAAATGTTCCAAGTTCTTCATTTCAACATTTGTTTGTATGCAGATGGTTGTCCGTGCTGTAACAGCAGTGTTGACAGCTGAGGAGCAAGTCATCAATCCTTCACTATACCCACGCCAAAGAAGAACACGACCTGGTAGATTATGTGACTTTCTTATGATGAACCTCAACATTCTCGTCACTGTTGTTCATACATTTTCTATCATTCCACTTGGGAGAATTTGGGTTTAAATCTGGTGTCTAATTCTCATGATGTATCTATATGAATTTAGCCTGCAAGGGCAAAGAAAATAACTGTAGCCAAAGCTGCCAATGCTTGCTGCTGGACTTATCCTGGGTTTGGTAGCATGAAATGACTAGTAGACATGAGTAGTATTTCAACTTCCCCTGGAGGGATGCTAGTCCATCACAGGGTTACCCCCAGCATTCTGTCAGGTTTCCTTGACGAATAGAATTATGCTGATGCTGGTTTTTACTCCTGAATTTTGAGAGAAACTGAAGTTTAGTGCATTTCCGAGGAACATACAGGTGTATGACCCAGCCTGGACCACTCAGACTTTAGTCCAAGGCACTAACCCTTAGGCTACTGTACCTCCCAAGAAAAATTTACTACACATTTTAAAATCACTGTCTAAATTAAACAGTTCAATGTAATATCCTTAAAAACTAACCAATGTATCAACTTTTATTACCCTCACAGGAATTGAAAGTGGACCCGCCATGCGATCTAGGGTAGAAAGGTATGGTATGGTGTGCTACTTTCATCACTATACTCCTCATTTTTACATCTGGCTGTAATCAATTTTCAGAACTAAACAGTCTCACCTATCCTTACAGGAACTTCCATAATATTGACGATCACAGAGAAACCAGAATGCATATAATCTCTACCCCTACAATGTGGACACTTCCATGATACAAACACTCAGCTCAACTCCTGTGATTCACCTGTAGAATAAATTACTATCAGGGTTCTTAATATTTTTATTTGTTTACTTTTTGTGTTTGTTCAAATTGCGCTCCAAGCCTAATGTTAGCCAAAAAGAAATCATCATTAAATAGTTATTTACTTGTTCTGTTTGCTAATACGGATAACACTCTTTATGACATTGAAATCATCATGTCTTTGTTTTTGTAGACCCCGCCCAGTAGATCAGTTTTCTCCCTCAAGGGAACGCCCACGAGACTCCACTGGTAAGTCACCTATACATATGTATCCTAGCTGGCAATGAAAGCATTGCATCTACATGACAATGTATTGTTGCTGTGTGGATCACAGTTTTTTTTTTAATCTAGTGCAAAAACAGGAAGGGTTGGTATTTAAATGAAATTTCTAAATATCTGGTACAAGTATTTTATATTTTTTCTTTTCCAGGCTCAAGTCCACACGTAAAAAGTGAAATACAACCATCCCCTCAAGTAAGTAAAACTAGTACTGTTGACAAAGCTGAATGTGATTTCTGATATGAATTTCACAGTCTCTCAAATGTTCCCTCATGTTTCAGAGCCCAGATCGTTCAAAACTGCAACATTATTGCAGGTGGTGACAGGCTCCAACAAAATGTCTGTTAAACCTTTTTTAGTCACAAGCTCATCAAAATGTAACTAATTGTCTATATTGCTTTGGACATTGTTCCTGATAATTTGGTAACAAAATTTTGCTATGGGTGGTTTTCAAAACCAAGACCTTAAAATGCATTTTTTTTAAAGATTATCCATTGGCATGCAGAGACTTCAAGCCATGTCCTTTCCCTGTTGTTTATTTCGTTTTTTACCTCTTCTTTGTTAAGATTGAAACTCCTGTTTTGGTCATTGAGGCAGTAAGCAAACTTCCCTTAGGGTTAATGATCTTATCATCTTTTATCTTGGTCCGAGGAATAGGTCCTTTGTAGCTGGGGTCACTTGACAAAATTTTTACTATTTTTTTTCTATTATGGGCTATTACTGAAAGAATGCCAGAAGTGGAAAGTACATGCTGAAAATAGCAATATGGCCAAGTTTGAGACTCCTTGCTTTAGAGAATGAGATTTTATGACATTTTAAATTTAAAAGATTTCTATAGAAAATGTTGCTGGAGAACAAGACCTTTTTTCTAAGTTATAGCCAATAATTTTATGAAAAGAAGATCACGTGATGGCCTAGCTGCAAGGGGGCTATTATAATTTTTCTTGATATGTCATGCGTGTGCAGTAGAGAAACTGTTCTTCTTTCAGAATGGGAACAAAGTGCCAAGTGACAGTTGGCCGCCAAGGCCTGCTCAGCAGTCGGAGAAGTTCAGTGAAGGTTAGTATTTTCAGTTGCTGGTTTACCTGCCACTTATGAGCACTGGGCTTAAACAACTTCATAAGAGGGTTTAGGTGGGTGGACTTATAAGCAGAGGGAGGGAGAGGGCTAATAAGTGGAGTAAAAAAACGTTTTAATGTGAGCCACAGAAAAGGAGTGTTGTTCAAAATAGTTTTTGGTGATTAAGCTTATATCGGGGACGGGGCTTTACAGATAGATGGGCCTAAAACTAGGGGGCTTATAAGCGGCAATTTACAGTATCTCAAACTTGCACCCACCCCCCCCCCCCCCCGGAAAAAAAGAAAAAAAATCATTGCAACAGCTGATGCATACAAATTATTTTTGTATTTGCAGAAATATAAACCAATAAAAGGTTCTTTTTTTGTGTTTCTTTTTTCCAGCTCGTTACTTTATCATGAAGTGTAACAATCAACGAAACTTAGACATATCAATGGCCAAGGTACCAGTCATGATTTTATCTGTTGTTATGAAACATGAGCAAGTAGTTTGTGATTGGAGTATTGCCAATTGGTTAAACTGTTTCATGATAATTATGACATTCAGTATTGCTTTTAATTTGTGGTTTCTTCTAAGGGCATCTGGGCAACAACATTGGCCAATGAAAAGAAGCTTAACAGAGCCTTTAAGGTAAGGATCCATGAAACATGGTAATTAAACAGTAAATAAGTTGAACTGATCGCCTTGTCAGTGTTTTTTTTTTTTTTTTGGCCTTTTCAAATGTTGTTTGATGTTGTTATAACAGTACTTGTTTTTCATTGCAAGAGTTCACCAAACACACATAATGCTGTCAAATATGAAGTACTATGAAAATGGGAAATAACCCAGTCAAATATGAAGTACTTATCGAACAATATTTGCATTTCATCCTTAACATAATTGTGAAATAGGAGATAAGAGAAATGATCAGTTATAGTAAAATGCCAATTTCTCGAACCTCCAGGGGAAACTGTGAAACTGAGAGTTTGAAAAATTGGGATTCTGCTGTATTTAGGTCATCACGTAGTGCTTCTAGATCTTCAGCTTTACACAATGGCCCTGAAGTAGTGGCTGTGAAGATTCCTAGTTAAACTGGGCGCCTCTTGATGCCCCCCCCCCCCCCCCCCCCCCCCTACCACTGGTTTCTCATTCAAGTCCTTGAAAAGTCTGGTAACTGACTTATTCAATTTTAATTATTCCCAGGAAACCAAACATGTCATTCTTGTCTTTTCTGTGCAAGGAAGTGGTCACTTTCAAGGTGATAACTGTTTTACTGTTTTGCTGTTCTTGGCAACAATAACCAAAACCAAACCAGTACTGACGTTTTTCACCCTTCCCTCTCCCTCTGCGACAGGTTATGCACGGATGACGTCACCTATTGGGAAAGACAAGTCCCCTGAGTTTGGTTCAAGTTCACTGAGTGGTGTATTTAATGTTGAATGGATTAAAAAGTATGCGGATTGGATTTCTATTACTATTTTTTCCTTTCTTGAAGGACATTTAAGCATGCATGTACTAAATTTAACAATCTTCCTACTAATGATGCCGAAGCACAAATGTCACTTTTCATATGTAGCATGACAGGAGATTAGATACCTTTTTAATGCATTCAATTCAATAAGGAAACCAAGTAGTAGGTATTAGTTATCTTGGATAGTTTAATACCAATAATGAAAGGGAAAGATTGAGCTGCATTGTAAAGGATGAACTTAAAACGTGTCGGCTACATTTTCCACAAGATGCAATAACCATTAAATACATACACTCACATGTCACTTCTTTAAAACCTTTTCACTGAAAAGTGTGAGCTACTGGACTTGTATTTCACTTTACGTAATTAAATGACTCAAAGAAACCATAAACATAATTTGAGGTAGCATGTGTATGTATATGATACATTCCTCTTTCCCTTATTTCACAGAGCCAGCATTCCATTCCAGCAAGCTCATCATCTTGTAAACCCTTGGAATGATCACAAGAAAGTTCAGATCAGTCGTGATGGGCAGGTCAGTTAAGCTGTTTTAAAAGGGTCTTTCAAATAGTGTTGCAAAACGCTATCTAGTGCAATGCATGAATTACAACTTGAAGCCAAACCAGTGAGAACTGTAATAACAACTATTGTGACTTATGATGTAGTGCAAAGAAATTTGACAGTCATGTATGCTTAATTCCAGGAGTTGGAACCTAAAATCGGTGAAGAGCTTTGTAAGCTGTGGGACGCTGACCAAAGCAGTCTGAGCGGGCGCACCCCAAGAGCTACCAACAGTATGAGCAGACGTGGCAAGCCTTCTGGACCTTCTCAACCTGATCTCCACCCCTCCCCTGGTCAGTGGCAAGGTGCACAGTACACTGCTATGCAACAAGTGTATACCACCCACACCCCCTCCATGCCAATCCCTGTTCCCATTCCTTCAGCTCATTCCCGTCATGCCATTACTGCACCATACCCTCGCCATCAAGTTGTTGCTGCTCAGCACGTGGCCGTGCATCCAGCTGTTCCCTTTGGTGCGCACGCAGTTGCATTGCAGTCTCAGTTCCGTCCAGCGGCAGCTCCAAGGTTTCCTGGAGCCATTGTACAGCCACCCCATATAAGGACAATGGGTCTTCCACCGCGCCCTACAAGAGGGTCTTTTAATTCTTCCAGGAAGTAATGGGAATGATTGTTTCATGGTCATTCTACAGGTGATAAGGAGACTAAGAGGATGCTATCGGAAATGCCTGCTGTATAAAGGATGTTAACTAGTGGGGCCGTTTCAACGACTTAAGGTCATTCAAGTCTAAAATGGTTCGACAGCGCTGATAGAAAACTTGCCATCTTTGTGGACATTCCCCTTCAACCCAGAAGTTGGTACTTTTACATTATTTTTGCGGTGGACAGCTATGAAATGCACCAAAAAAAAGATCTCTAATTCGTGTGCTGGACCACTGAACTGGTCATTAAACATTTCGCTAACAGATATTTTTGTTTTTATGTTGCCATTACTGCCATTGTTTCTTAAGCTCACTTTCGAATAGTACTAATAGAAGCATTTCACATGCCAAAGTTGTAAATAAGTTGATAAATTGAACAGGATAGCATCAAATACTAATACCTGATTCACACCAACAAAACATGTTTAGTTGAACCAGGTTTAAGAAAATGAAAATCAGCAACAGACAACTGACAGACTAAATTTTACGTAGGGTTCAAGTATGCTCCAACCTGTGCTTTCATTGTGCCAAATTTGAAGTCCGGATAAACATCAGTCAGCAACTTCCATGAAGAAAACAATTTTAAACCGTGTTAAACTAAACAACATTTTAACATGTTTAAGCTTTGGTGTAAATTGGGTATAAGACACTATGTAAAGCATAGTCTGTGATCATGATGATTTTGGTGAACTTAGAAGAGCACATCATAGAGAGGGTAGGGAGTTGAGGTGATCTAAAATGATATATGGGTATACACAATGACCTGCCAAAGGTTAAACAAAATTTATTTAAACAAACATTAATATATTGGTAATTGTCACAAGGAGTTTAGCACAGACTACATCCTTTACAATTTCTCAATTTAATAACTGGTATCAACTGCTAATTTGATGAAAATATAACACTTGTTATGTTCTGATATTCAATTGAAAAGACATCTACATGTAATAAGTTTTTAGAGTATGGCACTACATGTACATAATACCGTGCAATAATGTCTACAGCTGAATTTTTAACATTGATCGATAGTAAATAATTTTATGCAACAAATCAGGGCTTGAGAAAACAAAAGATTGCCCTTTTGGACAAGCAGCTCTCAACTTTTTCTTGCCATGGGACAGTCGCATGGTTGTGGTTAGCTAGTTTACTTTTCTCTGATATAGTTAGCAGTTGAGCGAGCACGTGAAGTTACTCTCCTGGTAGAAGAATCTAATTGTCTTGGACGACAAGATACGACTTTTTTTTTTCAAGCCCTGACAATGTATCTTTTTTTCTGTATTTCACACAGAGTTCAAAAATGCTTTTTAAACTAGTTAAAAATATCTACCAAAACATCTGACAGTTCCTCGTGTTTTATAATAACAGCTGAACTGAGTACAATTGGTGTGAGTGCTCGCTTCCTACCAATTTGGCTTGGGTTCAAATTCAGGACCCGGAATCATACATGTGGGTAAGCTCTTGTCCTTGCATAAAGGTTGTTTTGTGGGCTTTCTGGTTTTGTCCCGACTAACTCGACACTAAATGTTTATAATATGATCTGGTGTTCCTCCCAACTAGTAAGACTTTAGGTATCCTAGAAGCTTAATATTTAATTGCATTGTTATGTTATTCATGTTTAACTTAGCTGCTAGCATGCCTACAAAGCATGGTCAGGCAAATCCTATCATTCTACTCTTGACTGAGTTGAACTTGTTATATAAGTCTGTGCCCTGTGGATGTTGTGTTGAGAAACTCTCATACTGTCTCATCACATATGCAGAGATTTGCATTGCATCCATTGTACTTGTCAAGTTCACTATGTTTGAACTGGCTACTCGCACACTGTATGACATAGAGCAGATATTCTTGCTAACAGGTTTATGCGAAAGATCTTTGTACTACACTACTTTTCATTTGTACTAGCACTGATCTACCTGGTTTCTATAATATATACTGGAAAGGAAAAGAACAGCCTGGGAGGGTTCTGGGGGAGGGAGCACTCCAAGTGCTGCCTCTACCTTTTCCTGAAGGTCCCCCCAGCCCCTACCAAAGCCTTCTGCTGAGTTTCTAGCAAAGGAATATTATATTGGTGTTACATTGGTGTTCTCTGCTATCAAAGTTTTTCCCTTGAGTGGGAAATAAAAAAGAAGTGCTTTTGTACTAACACATTCAAGATTTTCCCATTCCTCCAAATAAACAGGATACACCTCCCCTGGTGGGATTCTAATTCCACTGTCAATTGGAAATTTGTTGATGAGGAAATACACCCTCCCTTCTACTTGAATTGCACCAAGATTGTTCTGGGGAATGTGGTTTTGCTGAACGACTGACCACCTACGTGTGTCAAAGTTGTACACTTCAACACTGGCTTCGTTACCACGCGGTTGAGTTCTGCCATATTGTTTCGAGATTTCAACATTGCCCCCAGCTACTTACAGTTTCTTATTGACTACAAAAAGTGTGGAACCGAAATGAGGTAGACACATGTTTGATACAAATTCCCAACGATTGAACTGTGGATCAAAACGGTATAATACTGCTTTCTGTGGAGAATAGTCGTACTGGCCGTAAGGAGAAGTTTTTTCAATTGCTTGGGCACGCCCATAAACTACATACAGCTTTGAATCAAATACTGTTGCTCCAGCATAGCAATGAACCTCTCTGTCGCTACAGCCGCTTAGTTTAGCAATAGGTTGCCAGCGACATTGGGAAAAGCTGTTCCTTTGAGAAACTTCATTGTAATCACCTACAGCATACATGTAGTCACCTATAGCACATAAATTGTTAATGACACAAGGTGGGCTTGGCTGCTCTTCCCACAAATTCAGATCTATGTTATAACAATGGTAGCTACCATAACCTTCAGCAACATACAAGTGATTGCCAACATGTTCAGCTGCAAGGAATGAATTTCCGTGTACCTTCGGTGTTCTCATAGACGTCAACTGTTTCCAGCTTTTGGTTACAACATCAAAGCTCATAACAGGAGATTCAGGGCTGATGGCAACAAGAACCTGCAACACGACACAGAAACGTTACTTAAAAGCGGAACACTATTACCCTGTGTCCCTCGCTTAATTCGTGAGGCCCATTAAATATCGATTTCTGGAATCCGATGTTGAGTTTTAGCGTTCCTGCTTGTCAATAGTCGTGGAAAGCATATAAAGCATATCATATCTCAATGTTTCAATATTTTGATCAATTTCCTCTTAAATATTTTTCAATTAAAATTATCCATTAACTTGGTCTAAACTGTTCCGAAATTAGCCCATGAAAAACATTATCTTATTACATCTAAAGGAAGATATGACCTTTATTTGCGGATAGATATCAAACTTAAGCTATAAAATATTGATTTTTTAAATATTATTTTTCACTGCTAGTATTTCTTACGCCAGAAAGTTGAATAAGATTATAACTGTTAAGTCTTAAGAATATAAGAGTTGTAGCAGATTTTCTTACTTGGCTTGAAGTTCGAGGTTTTGATTTCTCTGCAAACCTCGGCACTTGGGATGGTACATGAAAATAAATTGATGCGTCAAATAAAATGTTATGAATAGCTGAACGTCGCTGCATATCCCATGTATTCAACTCCTGGATCAGTACTTTGATATCCACCAGCCCCAGACGAACAGCTCCGATAACTTTGGCCGCATCTGCTATCCTCTTTCCCTTCTTATGTTTAATCCACTGCATCACTGATTTGAAGACGAACGTCTCTGAAGGTGCACTGAGGTCATCTCGACTGAGGAGGCTGAGCAATTGGTGTGCGCTAATATGGGTCAGGAATTCTTCGCTTTCGCAAATGTCCTTGTAATTCAAAGCCATTTGATGGTCTGCTACCTCTTGTAATTCTTTCAGGCGATACTTGCTGGCAATTGCACGGAGGCTACGGTACCTGGGTACATCAAGCACATGAACCACTTCCGTTTTCAAGAAATCACAGCACTGTTGAAGAACACTTGTGACTTGAAGATGATCAGCGGCGGCAAGAACTTCAAACACGTTCTCCTTGTTAACATGAAGATATCCACTGTAGATGAAGTCAATTATTTGCTTCATCGTTTCCGGAGACATGCTTTCATCTTTCAGTTCAATCACTTCCTGGCTCGACTCCTTCATTCCATTTGTAAACATGGCGTAGAAATAATCACTGTGAGCCGCTAATAGCATGCGATGAGCAGGAAAAACTGTTCTGCCTACTTTTAACTGTACATCAGTGAATGAACCTTCTTCTCGAAATTGAGTACACTTGTTAAGAAGAACATTGAAATGAGCAAACATCGTAGCGGCATGGTAGCTCATGTTATGTTCTTGTGGGCGTCTCAATGACCAAGGGCGGAAGTTTTTAAATTACTATCATTATGATAATTTCATCTTAATTCAGAAAAACCTAATTTGCATTTACTTTCGACACACTTATTTACATATGTGATTTACAAAACTACTTTCGTCTAACACCTCTTCAGTTGATCGCTATACAATATTTGAGTATAAACATACCTTCTGTAGCAATACAAGAAAAATGACTGCTCGATACGAGGACCTTATCATTTAAAACAAGGGCCCTGAAACAAGAGTTTTTCACTTTGCTACAACGTGACAAGAGAGCATTCTTTCGTCAATCTTACCAATAAAATTACATTGTTCACGAATTCTGGAACGTTCCCTCCACGTCTGTCGCAAAAATGCCTCCACATCACATTCTC
This sequence comes from Meandrina meandrites, assembly GCA_963693305.1. NCBI lineage: Eukaryota > Metazoa > Cnidaria > Anthozoa > Scleractinia > Meandrinidae > Meandrina > Meandrina meandrites. Next base: position 47,909,159 of record OY855904.1, read on the forward strand.
TTCCGCGAGCGTAAGCACTTCGTGACGTCATCCCAATATACTTCTTACAGCAAGCTTTACACACCAGGCCCCAGTTGTTCAAAGCGTGGATAGCGCTATCCACCGGATAAATCACTATCCAGTGGATAGCGTAGTTTGTTTTGCCAACACTTATCCGCTGGATAGCGATTTATCCGCTGGATATCGTTATCCACCCTTTGAACAACTGGGGCCAGCTTGCAAGTTACACCGGTACTGCGGCAAGATCCCTTTCCGTCAGTTCGGCAGACCGGACAATTGACTGTTGCACAACGCTTCGGCCTGAACGGGTCTGACTTCTGCAACCTGCTCGAGCTCTTAAGTGTTGTTCCTGACTGCTAGACAACCCTGACTTTAAATCCTGTCCCCTTGATCTCTTTCATGTAACGATGTTTAAGCTGGGACCGGTGTTGCTGGTTCGAAAATCACTGTGTCAAACCCTCTTTTCTTGTACCAGATCTCACGCTTTCTCCGTTTCTCTCGTGCTTGGTCCACCTTTCTCCAATCTCTTCGCCTGTACAACGGTGTCTCACCACTTGCATCAAGTTCTATCAAGCGAGTGTAGGCATTCAATGCTGATCTTACCACTTCTGTTCAAAACTTCTGATCGTAGCCAGAGTACCGGGGTCGTAACATCATGTGGTTGACATGAGCAACAACAGTTTCCCAAGGGAGCTCTCTGCTTCAGCTCTCTCCTGTGTAAGTATTGTTCGTTTGCAGCTCCATGGTAAGGCTGATCTCGCATTAACCACGGATCTAGTGAAAACATCTTTGTAGTAGAACTCATGTTATACCACCTTGACTTCACGCTCTTGTGCATTATCTATTACCCTGTTCTTCTTCTCCACCCAGACTTTCAAGTCTAGTATAGGTAGTTTTCCATCGCTGTGTCGTGAAGGGTAATTAACTTCTAGCTCAATCGACGAGTGAATGTTGTTTCCAATTGACTGTACCAGGAGCATGCACCTTCTATCCGCTTGGACATCTTGCTCTTACTCAGCAACGTGCTCATCCTGGATCACCTTACCCTCGACAAACCTGAGGCCAGTGCTGGGAGTGTCCATAATGACGTTTATATTATCAACATATTTTTTGTACACCCGTAACTTAAGCCTATTATCTTCCACCCTTTTCATAAACTGCCTGTCCCACCAGACCATAACCAACTGAACCAGGACCTCAGTAAGTTCTAGTAATATAGGACCTCCCGTCGATTGCAAATTTATCTCGTTGTTAAACCTGTACATGTGGTTCTCGATGATTAACAAAAGGACTGTCTTCCTGATTGCCTCGGTGATCATCTTCCTGATAGTAACTCTTCGGCCGAGGGTTTTCACCATCACAGGTTGTGTTGGTCCTGCGTCGTGGGAAAAACTGCAACAGCCCCACATCTCTCAACTCTGCCTCAGTCCTGTTCAACGCAAGGTACAACCCCAACTCCTCAGCATTCACCCCGACAATTTGTACACTGCTTGTGTGGAAAACCTCACATACTTTCTCTACTGTAAAAGAGATGTCCCTTGCTTTGGAGACTAAAACCTTTGATTTGTGATACCTGCGACCTACAGATCTCCCACTTAAGAGACATACAGTGATAAGGAGGTTGATATGCAACATCTCAAGGGGAAGTTGGTGGTGAGGGGGACGAAAGAGTACATCAGTGACCAAAACGTAAGATCGACAAAGAGTAATCTGACGAGTGAAGAACAACGGGGGGTGAATTCTTTAAGGGACAATAACGATATTGTTGCCTATCGGACAGACAAATCTGGAAGGTTTGCAGTAACTGTACATGTCGTGTAGCATGTCAACCACATGCCGAGAATGATCCTGCTGTTACAGAGGAGTTGCATGAGAGAGCACAGGCAGAAGCGAATGTACATTCCGTTCTATGGATGAGGATCCTGAATGTGGGAGGGGGTGTTGGAGGACAAGCAAGAATCAAGAGCAACATGCTAGTCAATGATTGTACTCTTGCCCCGCTGTATACTCCAAGAAAAGACCACAAGAATGTAAGTGACCACAATGTTGGCCCGGTTCAACCGGTATGCGGCGAGGTGTCAGCTTACAACAGGAAATTGTCCTGAAAAAAAATTGTTTGCAAAAGCAAAAAAAAGCCCAACTAAATTTTGTGCAGGCATGAAAAAAATGTCTGCAGGAAGATGACACCGGAAAACAAATGTTTTCACAGACAACGATACAGAAAAAAATTGTTTGTCTTAGGAAAATCTTCATCCCGCGGCCCCAGCTTGTGCTTTTATTTAGCATGGTTTTGTCCATGCGCTTAAATGTTCGGAATGGCTGTGCCTACCACATTTAAGTTATTTTGCTTTGCGAGACTCACCGTGACACTTTGAGTTTCTTGTCCCCCGAAACACGTGATGTGGCAGCGCGTGATTCGGGGGACAAGTAAGTTCAAAGTATGGAACTTGATACAGTGTACGGGTTGGGCAATTTATTTGCGTTGGCTCTCCGAGCTGGCGTCATTTAGATTCGCTACACCGCACTGAAGAGTCCCAATAAGGACGAAACAGCTGTCTGCGGTTGCAATCCTGCTGTATCGGTTCTAGTCGTGGTGTTGTCTCGCAAAGTCTATTTTTCACGTAGTATGACCAGCCTTGCTTGCATTGTTATTCCAAAAAGATAATGGTCCGCCCCATAGATAGACAAGATACAACAGTAAGATACAGCCACTTATTCAGTATTCTAAATATCCTAAATCCCATCAAAATAAGCCAAAATATATATTTTTTTCTATTCCTTTGCAATTTATGCAATACTGCTCAACAAAGATTTCAATTTCCTTAGCGTTTTGACACAGGAGAGCAAAGAAAACATTGCGTGCAGAATGTAATTTAATTAAGCGAAATATTTTCACGTCTATTAAAGTCATTAAACACTGCAAGCAGTTGAATGAAAGAGTTTTGTTTTCATGACTGAGAACAGCTTTCAAATAGTCAATACATGGAAATAACAATCAGATCAGAATTCAATGACTATTAAAGCGAGTTTTCATTCTGTCTTAACTACTTTTTGGCGAGTTTCAATATTTATGCAAATTTCGCGCGAAATGTAATTTGATTACACCGTCTTGTTTTCAAGGTCTAGATTGAATCTAGGGCGCTTTCCATTTGGTCGAAAATTCCGAAAATTCCGGTTTGGGGGTAAATGGAAAACGTTTTTTCGGTTCACCCGACTGGAAAATTTCCGGAAAAAGTGGAACTGCTCAAAAGGTAGTCCCGTTTTCCCGGTTGGAACGTCCCGACTGGTTTCTCGCGTTCCAATTGCATTTCCCGGTAATATTTACCAGTTCCAGGCCCACCGCAGCCAAGTTTTCACCGCCATTTTGTAACAAAATGGCGTCGACCCCGTCAGAGGTCATGATGTACCAGTGTTCGTGTTGCTTGCTGGCAACGCACTCGATGGAACATTTACTAAAACACGACTGCACTTATTACAATAGTGGTAGGTAATTTGATTTGAATTTGGAAGGTGTACACTTTTGAAGTGCTCATATTTAAATGAGGTGCCTGCACTTCGATGCTTGTTTCGCGCGCAAAATGGTTTCAAATTATTTGCTTTGTTTTCTTTAGAATCTTTAGATTCCAGTCGTTCTCCATCGCCATATCAGCCAGAAAGTGTGACAGCCAACAACAGCAACAAGCTGCAGACTTGGCAAGATCATGATGTTAGGAACTTAATAACCTCAACACAGGCGAAATTTGCGACAAAATGGAACAACTTTTTCCCGTTGAGAAATTCCCGGAAATTCACACCAAAATTTCCGGATTTTTTTTCTAAATGGAAAGCGCCCCTTGTATCGCGAAAACATAACTCTTTTTAATGAAAGTTGCATTGTGTGAATGAAATCCTGCTTCAGTTGAATTAAACAATCAATTGCTGACTACAATCTTATTTAATTTTCCATTTTTTTTCAAAGTTATTTTTTGTTTATGAACACAAATGTCACTTCGGATTTTTTTTCATCAAAAGATGTCGATTTCACGTTGCGTTTCCCAGGGATTATAAAAAAACATGCAGGTGGAAGGAGAACATTTTCAGTGGCTTCACACTTGAAAACGAGGATTTATATTATTTTGCACTGTAAAACATTTATTCCAATTACATACATGACAATTTCTTTTACAAGTGCGTGTCGTGCTGGAGCTCCGTTCGACCGTTGCTTCGTTAACAACATCCTTGCTTCCTGATTGGATTACGATCATCGCATCAAGCCCGCAATGAGACGGGCTATTGTTTAAGCACAATTACACCGGACGATTATCGATCCAGAACCATTCCCTTGGGATTGCTAACAGCTTCTTTCCACTACATAGAGTCTAAAGCGCATGCTCATTAGACTCAAAAATGTTGTTATCAAAAGTTAAAAAAAAAAGAGGAGAGTGTGCGCCTAAATGGGACAGGCAGATGATGAAAAATGTGGAAGATAATGGGCCAAAGTTACGGGTGTACAAGAGGCATGTTGATGACATAAACGTCATTATGAACACTCCTAGCTCTGGTCTCAGGTTTGTTGAGGGTAAGGTGATCCAGGATGAGCACGTTGCTGAATAAGAGCAAGATGTCGAAGCGCGTACAAGGCACGTGCTCCCTGGTACAGTTAATTAGAAACAGCATTCACTCGTCGATTGAGCAACAAGTTGATTACCCTTAACGACACAGCAATGGGAAACTCCCCATACTAGACTTGGAAGACGGGGTGGAGAAGAACAACAGGGTAATATAAAATGCACAAGAGCGTGAAGTCAAGGTGGTGTTACATGAGTTCTACTACAAAGATGTTTTGACCAGATCCGTGGTTAATGCGAGATCAGCCTTACCAGGGAGTTACAAACGAACAATACTTACACAGGAAGTGTTGAGAGTACTTCTCAACTGCAGTAGAGAGCTCCCTTGGGAAACTGTTGTTGCCCATGTCAACCACATGATGTTACGACTCCAGTACTCTGGTTACGATCAGAAGTTTTGAACAGAAGTGGTAAGATCAGCGTTGAATGCCTACACTCGCTTGATAGAACTTCATGCAAGTGGTGAGACGCCGTTGTACAGGCGAAGAGATTGGAGAAAGGTAGACCAAGCACGAGAGAAACGGGGAAAGCGTGAGATCTGGTACAAGAAAAGAACACCAGGGTCCCAGCTTAAACATCGTTACATGAAAGAGATCAAGGAGACAGGATTTAAAGTCAGGGTTGTCGAGCAGTCAGGAACAACACTTAAGAGCTCGAGCAGGTTGCAGAAGTCAGACCCGTTCAAGCCGAAGCGGTGTGCAACGGTCGATTGTCTGGTCTGCCGAACTGACGGAAAGGGATCTTGTCGCAGTACCGGTGTAACTTACGAGCTGGTGTGTAAAGCCTGCTGTAACAAGTGTATTGTGGAGACGTCACGAATTACTTACACTCGCGGGAAAGAACACCCTAATGCTCTGGAACGTCGAGAAGAAAGGTCTGTGATGTGGAAGCATTCGTGTGACAGACATGGAGGGAACGTTCCAGAATTCGTGATGAATGTAACGGGAACTTGAGGACCTGATGTTGAGGCAGGTCACAGAGTCGGTTTTGATTAGTAAGATTAAAGAAAGAATGCTCATTAACTCCAAAACTGAGTGGAATTACGTCGGCATCCCAAGGAATGTTGTCACGTTGTAGCGAACTGTAGAGCCCTTGTTTCAAATGATAAGGTCCTCGTATCGAGCAGTCATTTTTCGTGTTTTGCTACATTTCGTATGTCTATATTCAAATATGGTATGGCGATCTTAGACGAACTAGTTTTGTAAATCACACATGTAAATTAGTGTGACGAAAGTAAATGCAAATAAGTTTTTCCGAATTAAGACGAGTAATACTTTTTCCCAGAAATATGATAATTTGTGAGATTAGCAAATAACACTGCGCTGTGATTGGTTAGCCGGAACCGATTGGATTGGATCAAATTCCCGCCAAAATAGTCACGTGCACGGTGAATGATTTAATAAGTCAGTTTTCAAAGGAAAACAAATAATAATTAGAAAAACTCTTTTAAATTAAAACGAAAGTGAAAGATTCAAATCACTATAAAGTGAGAACATGTTAGGTCAGACTGTAGAATGTCTAAGTGAAAAGTGCAAGACTAGACCAAAACTGAAAACTTGTTTATTTTACAAATACGCCATATATTTTCAGATTTAATTAACATATCAGTGCCCATGTAATTTCTGTTCGAATTTCATCTACCGCAGCCTAGGCCTGGATTGCAGCTGAAATTAACAAATTTCTCTTAGAAAACTGCAGCTCTAAAAGACTTCATAATCTGTTGGATCCTGGATCCTTTTCAGCTAATGATCCCATGGTTCAAAATAATACCTCGCTGAAGAGTAAGCAAAGCGCTGGGACATCCCAAACAAAGTGACTTCAACAAGTCATGCTTGACTTTCCTTTGTTTTGAATGTCCCAGGCTGGAGCTTGTCCCCTAACATGGCGGAATTTTTGCTAAGTGACCGTTACCTGAAAAAGGAGCCAATTCCTTGCTTTCCATTTCTTTGTCTAATTTCGCATGCAGGAGACTATTGGTCCTGATTAATAAGTTCGTTCAGTTTGCCGAGCTCCCGGCAAGTTTGCTGAACACCGAGAAATGTTACTGGGAAATAAATTGAACACTCGAGAGAGTGTTTCATCACGTTTGCAAACACCGAGAATGGAGTTGAAAATATGACATGCAGCGGGGCAAATGAAATACTCTTCTCAATCGAAGCTAAAACTACACGAAACTGCAGAGAAAACGGAAAAATAAAATCGTAAAATCTTATGCTACTGAAGATCACATATCCAAACCACCGTCACCGTTCTGATTTTCCTTGTTTTAACTTTTTTAATCGAAGTGAGTATATAATAGCCGGACTCAGTATCAAACCTGGTATACATACTGACAACAGGTAATCGCGCTCGCAAGCCAACCGTGTAACAGCGCTTTCTTGCGATCCACAAACTAACATGATCTACAGGTGAAACTGATATATTGAACCATAAAGCTAAAAAAAACTCGCTAAATTGGCCAGACAACCATTTTCCGCCAAAATTATTCGTACTCGATTTAGCCCGGCCGTTCGCGCAGAATCTAGTCTTTCCCGGGTTAACCAGGCTCATAATAAATTGCTGGAAGACATCTCGGCAGACCGAGCCAGCGCGGTTACAGTAGCCTGGTTCATGTTATCAGGCTCTGAGGCTTTCAAGCCTTGGTTGATAACTAAGCGAAGAAAAAAGCCTTTGCGTTGGAACTGATACAAATACTGGGCCGCGAATGTTCCTGGTTTTGTAGAAAATAACATATCTACCACGGGATAGAAACCGATCCAACTTGCAAGTTTGTTTAAACGTTCTGACTGAACTGTTTCGAGGACACGTTATGTAAAGTAAAATCAAAATTAGCCCATTTTTCTCACCGGAGTCTGTAAATAATAACATGCACTTGACACTGGTTTATAGAAACGGCACTTTCTATTCGAGGTCATAGTATATCAAATGAAAAATTCTGTACCTGTCATAACACGCGAACTTGAAAGTTTTTAAAAAAACCCGACTAACGATTGCGTTTTTCGCTAACGGAGACGTAGTCGGGGCGAAGCCGGAAAGTCGTAAAAGGCAAAAAAGACATTCGGCGGTTTAGTCTGCTTACGACCTAGTGCAAATCGAAAATTGCAATCATAAGCTCGACGAAAGTCCGAGTCGGTAGAATCAGATCGTTTTCATTTTCTTCCAGTTCCGCTTAAGACTCCGTTGCTTCTGCCTAGAGTCGCAAGCATTCTTGACCACATAGCGGTGATCCTTTTCGCTTCTCTCACCCGGCAGGACCTTGGCACGAAATACGAAGGGTCCTGAGTACATAGGGTTTTTGAATTAATTCGATTTTTTTTTATTGGCCGTTTGAAACAAAGAAATCTTGAGCGGAAGTAAAAGACGCCATGACTCTCCGATACGGTACATAGAAACATCACTACCGCATACATGACGACTGGAAGTCTTAGAATCTAGGACTGGAAATTCTTTGTCTCCAGAGCCCTTCGTTTCTCGTGCCAAGGTCCTGCCGGCTAAGAGAAGTGAAAAGGGCTATGGGGACGAGAATGAAGCAGAAGGCGATCGAACAAGCCAATCACAATGCTAGCTCTCAGGCCCTTCGAGTGCTTCCTTTCTGCTCGCGACTCCGACAGTTTAATTTTCACTGAACCATAACGGGCGGATTCATAAGCGAAATTAAAAACTCTGAGGGATTCAGAGAAATCCAGGCCATTCGCCAAGTGCTTCAGTGATGGATAATATTAATAAGAGAGCTTTGTGAATCATGTCCCTGGTTAAGACTCGTCACTATCCAGGGATTTATTGCTTTTTCATGTAGTGGTTCATTCAGTTGTCTAAGGGATATTTCAAGGTTCGTAAAAATAACTTTACGACCATAAACAAACTAGACAAAATTAATGTGCAGAAGTAAACATTCTTTTTTTCATGATAGCTGCCGTTGGCTAGGGAATGGTCTCTACGATTTTATTCAAGAGAAAGAGTGCGAGCAAAGCAAGGATCGAAGGAGCTTTAAATTAGGTTTATTTAAAAAAGAAATCTTCCCCTCATCTCCCCACTCCATCAATATTTTTGTTCCCTCCAAGCGCCTTCTTCCTTTGCTCGCGTTCTTTGTTGTTGATTTAGCGCATCATGGACCGAGCTCTAAGCAAGTTTACATCTCAATGTTCTTGCACGCACTGGAGCAATGAGATGTAAAACACGGTAAACCACTAAGACTAGATTAAGAGTCCGACTGTGTTCTTAAATTCCTTTTTTTCAATTCTGGTTTGAACATTCTACAAAATTTTAAAGTCACGATCGCATCTCAAAATTTCCATTATATATTGTCTTTTTTTTCAAGAGTTGAACTTGGTAACTAAAGCATACTTCTTACACCTATATTTGCTAAGTCAAGTACAAAAATGTCATTTACACTAGAAATTTACTCATTGAGGTTCTGTGTGCTAATTGCGCCATTAACAAAAATTTGAAAATCAGTATTTATACTCTTCAAGCTGCACACACTACATCAATAAACTTTGCACACTAAGAACATTGGAACGGGTTTTAGTTAAGTGTAGAAAGTAATCTGCAATAGAGAAGCGCGCGAGTGACGTCATGAGTCAGGCAAGACTCAGACAAACAAACCGGAATGGCGGACGATTTTCAAGAAACACTTTCTAAAACAGCCGGTGTTCCTAAAACACTTTTTTGAAACGAAAACTTCGTCTAGATTCCCTCTATTTCTCTCGGAACACACTGATGTTGTCTGAGCCTCGTGGGGGTATAATCATTTGCATTTTATTTTTAAACCTCGTGCACTTCGCTTTTGATTTGATTTTGTTTTACCACGCTTTGGGATTGGCTCATAAAAAAAACTTAAGCCAACTATTCCACCAATCGGTTTTAAAGCCAAATCCAATCGCTACTTAGTCACACGTTTTCCCTCGCCTCGCCTTACACATTTTGCCTTACTTTTAATAGGCTGATTATTGTAGGTCTTGAAGTAACTTTCGTTTTAAATTTGGTTTTACGTTACTCAGATGAAAAACATTGTAATTTACATCAAAAGCAATTATACATTATGTTCCTTATTGCTTTAATGGAATTGTTTAATCCGCCTGCTTTGAAAATGAAGATCTTGCCTTGATGTTAATTGGAGCACTATTATTCTGCAAGAAAACTGAAATGCTTATAAATGAAATATTCTCTTAACAGGAAAGTATTCCCGTTCAGTCAGTAACAGGTTAGAGCAATTTGTAATTAGCCTTACTCAGTTTTTAAACTTTCCCTTTTTACTGGCAAATAGCACAGCACTGCAGTGTTGTCAATTTTTCCTAAATTTTCCCACTCGTCCAAAGGAACAGGATACACCTCCCCTGGTGGGATTCTTATACCACTGTCAATTGGAAATTTGTTGATGATGAAATACACCCTCCCTTCTATTTCCACTGCACCAAGCTTGTTTGGGGGAATATGTTTTTGTTCAACAACAGACCAAGTGTTGTTTTCCTCATTATAAACTTCTACAGGTGCAGGGTTACCACATGGAATATTATTACTGGTATCTATGGCAACGTTCCCCCCTGCTACATAGAGTCTGTTGTTCACTACAAAAAGACTGGATCCAAAGTGAGGCTGGCAGGTTGTTGCTTTCACTTCCCATTCATTCTTTATTGGATCAAAGCAGTGTAGCCCTGATGGCTTCGAACACCAAAAAGGGCTTTGCGCTGACATTTGGCTATTTCCATAAAGGACATACACCTTTTTATAAAGCACTTCTGTCCCACTATTATAATAATTATTATTGTAACCATTACTCCAAATACTTACTTTAGCGAAAGCTTGCCACTGACGTTTAGAGAAGCTAAACCTTTGGGGTAGTTGGTTACAATACATAATTGCATACATGTAGTCATCTAAAGTACACATCTGTTTTACTATTCCTAAATTATGTGGCTGTCTTTCCCACAAGTTCTTCTCTATGTCATAAAAATAAATACAGTCACCACTAGAGTCTTTTCCAGCAACAAACACAATACCTGCAGACTCTGCGTAACAGCAGCACGTTACATTAATCTGTGGTGTAACAGGCGACAAGGGAGTCCATTTCTTGGTTTCGACATCAAAATACTGCATTTGGGCTTCGGGTAAAACTGCAACAAGAACCTGGAACAAGAAAAAAGTTTGGCAACGGAGAGTCAGAGACATAATTGACCACCCAGGTGCTGAATAAACTGAATTACACAGAAAATCCAATTAATAATCTGGGTATATTTTCTGCAGAATTGATGGTACTGATTGAAAGTTGGGGCGGGGGGTAGCTAATCTGCGAGCGCACGAGCCGTAACCTATTTTTGCGAGCTTTTGCGAACCACTCTTTTAGTTTTATAATCGCCAGATGAAGCAGCATTTCCAGGCGACTTTCCTGTTCTTTTAAAATAATATTAATACAGAACAAGAAGCTTAATTGAGCAAATAATATATCGGGTATTTGTTATTCCCTTTCCTGATCACAGATGTATAAAGGAACATCTTTAGAACAGTACGGGCTGTGAGTGGTCTCTTCTGTTTGCTCCTGCAGTTGCCATTTTGGTATTCTGGGGTGTTTCGTTTAGCTTAAAGGACCCGTAATGAATTGATGAGTAGTTGAGAATGTCACAGGTTATTATAATCAAGGAATAAAAAGACACCGCTCACGGTCCAGCTTCAGTGTTTCGATAGATTAGCCTTAGAGATTGATTTACTTCCAACTTTGACACGGAGGGTCCTTTCTGAACAAATAAGAGTTTACTTAATAAGGGATATAATTAATTACGGGCAGGCAAGACTGAAATACATCATAATGTTCAAACGCCTTCACCAACAGCTGCGTGACGATAACAGTCACGAAATCGAAAATGTGAAAGGATCGCCGTCAGTTTACAGAGTTTAGTTCGAAATCTAATTAGGCCCAGTTCAGACGTCGTGCTTCTGCCGTGCCGAGCTAAATTCTGGAATTAAGTTCGACAAAAGCACGGCAGAAGAACGGCGTCTGAATCAAACTAAAAATTAAGCCTAAATTCGGCAAAGCAGTTAAGTTCGACAAGCTCTGCCGTGCTACACCACGACTCGGCACAGCAGCGATTCAAACGTCGCGCTTCTGCCGTGCCAAACAAAATTCATAAATTATATATATGTATTTGATGGGGGTAGTTACGGCGCCATTTTTGCTTGATCGCCGCTAACTAATTGTTACGTTACTCCAGTAAATCCTGAATTTGGCACAACTCTTGCACAACGTCTGAATCAGAGTGGTGTTTGTATCGTGCTACAGTCAAACCTCATTGCAATTAAGTTCGGCACGGCAGAAGCACGACGTCTTGACTGGGCCTTTAAGCTTCAATGCCTCACATAGTTTAGAACGTAAAAACATGAAAGAGACTGATCATAAAAAATATTGGAAATAATGTGAAAAATTGTGACTCGCAATAATATAGGCTTCGGCTCACATACTCCCACATTAAACTCGAACGTTTTTCACCTGTTGAAACTATGATTCTCATAGGGAACGTAACTAGAACGACGCCATCCTCGAATACCCAGGGGAAGTAAGTGGGGACGAGGGAAGTCTAAGCGGGCGAAAATATATCCGGCGAAGAAATTAGAAGTCAATAACGGGGCGACGGAGGAGCTGTTCTTGACTTTTCTTCGCCGAACTCTTTTTCCCTCACCCCACTAACTGCCCTTGGGTCTCTGAGAATGGTACGAAGCTATTTTGGAGGCCAAAATCCGAGCCGTGAACATAATATAGTACATCCAAAAAATAATCCTTACTGGGCCTGTTGATCGTAGTTTAGCCTTCCCTTCAGCGAATGTGGAGCTTTGTGAGGGCATACAGTAATACAGCAGCGCTTGATGGAGAAGCATATGAATCTCTGGATCTCGTTGCATCTCCTCTGTATTTACTTCTTCAATCACAACCCTGATGTCCACCAGCCCCAGACGAACAGCTTCGATAACTTTGGCCGCAACTGCCATCCTCTCTTCCTTCTTGTGTTTAATCCACTGCATCACTGATTTGAAGACGAACGTCTCCGAAGGTGCACTGAGGTCATCTCGACTGAGGAGGCTGAGCAATTGGTCTGCGCCAATATGGGCTAGGAATTCTTCACTTTCACAAACTTCCTTGTACATTGAAGCCATCTTGTGCTCCGCTGCCTCTTGTAGATCTTTCAGACCGTGTCTATCGGCGATTGTCCAAACGCGATTGTACGTTTGCACATCAAACCGAAGCTGAACAAACTCGGTCAGCAAGAAATCACAGCAGAGTTTAACAACACTTGTGACTTGAAGATGATCAGCGGCGACAAGAACTTCAAACACATTCTCTTCATTGACATGAAGATCTCCAGTATAGATGGCGTCCATTACAATCTTTTAAGCATCTGATGAAATGCTTTCATCTTTCAGTTCGATCACTTCCTGGTTGGACTCCTTCATTCCATCAGTAAACATGGCGTGAAAATAATCGCTATTCGCAGCAAGTACAATGCGATGAGCTGGAAAGACGTTTTCTCCCACCTTTAGACGAATGTCGATGAATTCACCTTCGTCTCGAAACTGAGCACATTTGGACAAAAGATTTGCAGAAACGGCAACCATCGTGTGATGTTTGTTTTACACAAGTTTGTGACCCACAGTGTTAGTGATTAAAATGCAAATCTCAACGATCGTTGCGTGATAGATAATCGTGTCTGCGTCACGAACATCACGAGAGTAAGGTCACGAAACTGTCATTTGCATAGGAAACGGTGTATGGGTTTTGTGGGGGATATTTACTTTAACCTGCCTTTCCAAATTAAGTCAAAAAACACTGAAATAAAAGTTAGGCAAATTTACACTCGACGAACTGTCGGACTGATTTTTCGGCCACAATGAACCGGGGAGCGAATCGGGGCGTGTGAGTGCCCCCTCGACTTCAATACGACAAGTCAGCCGATTCGGAAAAACCTGTCACTGCTCGAAGATTTTCGTGTCTTGGGAGCGATTTTATTGACGAAAACGCCAGCTTTTAAGGTGATTCCTTAGTATGCGCAGAATTTTACGCGTGATTTGGAGACTTTTTCTATCCCCACGAGAGAGCTAAGTCGTCGTTTTCTCGTAAACGAGCGCCGTGTCCTATATTTTTTCAATGAATAATTTTGTGTGCAAATTTTCCTCTTTGAGTTAGACGATTTTAAAAAAAATTCATCGGAAAAAAAAATATAGCTGAATGTGAGCACAAAACTGTTACTCGAGGACACAAATTATGACGTTGAAAAAAACGACTGGAGGAACGTTTTGATTCGAGGTCGTTTGGATTTTTTTCTCATAAGTTATAGCAGAGGTTCCTGTTTCTAAAAGAAATAGAAAAAATGTTTTCCGTGTTTCCATCGAGTTATAGAAACACGAGTGGAAGTTTGGGAGAACGAGGAATGCTGTGGGAACACGAGCCGATAGGCGATTGTTTCCACAGCTTTTTCGAGTTCTCCCAAACTTTCACGAGAACACGTTTTCTATTTCTTAAATGTTATTTTACAATGTTCCTTATCCTCCAGACATTTTACCTATCAGGGTTTTGTTTTAGTATTAAGGTAAAAACCTTTGCCTCCAGCTAGCGCAAATTTAATCTGGATCGACGAAATAACGCGCGTGATAAGTCCCACAATAGGCGTTAATTGGGTTCTATTGGCCAATCATATCTCTTTTGCGGGCACGGTTACCTATCTTTTTTATTATTTATTTTTCGAAACAGTGCTTGGTAGTGAACATTCATGGAAAGTTTCCAAAACATCCATCGACAACTTTGGTTTCTGAGAAATCGCCTTAATGTCAGGGTTGTAAATAAGTCGAGAAAAGAAATGGATAGCCTCAAAATACTGGGACACTGCAAGGTTTAGTTTGTTCACCAAAAGGAGATTTTGCTGGGTAGCACTCAAGTAAGTAACGTTAACTAGTAAATAGTGTTTCTGGAGTGCTTGAAATACTGTTAAAACAGACGTTTCGGGGATAACCCCTTCATCAGTGCAAGCTCCAGCGTTAACGTTTTAACATCAACTTAACACTGATGAAGGGGTTATCCCTGAAACGTCTGTTTTAACAGTATTTCAAGCACTCCAGAAACACTATTTACTAGTTAAGGTTTAGATTGTGATCATTATGATTTTCGTGTAGGGGGTGGGGAAATTAAATTGACTCACACATTTGTCAAAGGTTTACAGGCGATTTATTTAAAATAATATTATATCTAAGTTTATAAGGAGTTAACAGTAGACTATGTCCTTTGAATTTTCTAGATTTCCTGGTATTAACTGCTAATGAGATGGAAAACTGCAGCACCAGAGATTAAAATCGCGCAGGACTCTTGCTCTAAATATGTATCACACTTTCTGCAGTTGTAACTTCAGTAAGAGCTTGAAACATCATCATGAACATTAATCTGCCCGGAAAATGGCACTCATGATGTAATTCCATTATTTTCCAATACCCCTGATAATAGGCCTTATGCATGATGACGTCTTACGCTGAAAATTCACCACCAAGCCTCGTTTACGCAAGTTATTCTCAACTCCCTTCCACCTTCATGCAGTTTTCACGTGGGTGTTCTTTTCATGTTTGCTGCTTTGGGAATTCGTTCATAATAAAATTTACAACCTTGCACTTCGAAAGCGAGGCTTGGTGGTGAAACTAGCCAGTTTAACGTAAACATGCAGAAGGGCTATTGTTACAAGAATCAATGTTCAAATAAGATTCAGAGTATTTGATAGATAGCTACTAATTAACTAAAGAAATTTTGCTAATACAGATTTATAAACGAGCAACGATCCTACGCGACCATTTGCAAAGTTGTGATATTCAATCAACAAGATATTTGCATGTACATGTAAAGTACTTTAAAAGCTTTGACAGTTTAACACCAAAAAACACTCTGCAATGCCCACAACACTAAGAGCTTTTCTTAACACTTATTGTATAAGTAAATAGTTTATCCTAATTTCTGTATTTCACACAGATTTACTAATTAAAACACAAGCTAAACATTTTGTCATTTCGTCACGGTTTAAGCACCTAGATCGTGGAGCCTGTGAAGTCCTTTCTCGGGAGCGCTCGAGGAAAAGATGACTGAAATTCAAGCTAAAGATTGTGTACAATTTTAGCCCTTCAACAGCTTAGAACTGTCTATACTAAAAATCCCCCTTCCAAAAATCAGATTCCTGACTGTTAATTATTATACTCACACTGTTTTTGTAAATCAGAAAAGTTCAAGACGTTTATAAAGCGGTTTGTTAGGCAAACATCATAGACCCAATCTAACGCACGCAAGAAGATCTCAGTGTCACTACAGGCACTGAAGCAATGCCATATAAAAAACTGAATTGCCAACTGTGTTCTTTTCCTTTTAATTCCATTCTAGTCTGTACATTCTACACATTTTAAAGTCGCACCTCAGGTTTCCATATAGTCTAAATGATAGCTACTAATTTTTTTGATTAGTATGACTAAAAAATATTACAGAAAAACAGGAGGCGATGAAAAAACTAGGACACTTTTATACTGCATACTATCGCTTGCAAAGAACTTTAATTCTTAGTTTATTTTCACCTTGCTCTGTTTTCAAGCTTGACTCTTCACAGGCAGATAACACAAGACTGCTTGGCTACTAACTTTCGCTATATTTTCCCATTCGTTTAATGAAACATGATACACCTCCTCTGGTGGGATTCTAATCCCACTGTCAATTGGAAATTTGTTAATAATGAAATACACCCTCCCTTCTATTTCCACTGCACCAAGGTTGTTTGTGGGAATATGTTTTTGTTCAACAACAGACCAAGCATTGTTTTCCTCATTATAAACTTCAACTGCGGCTGGATTGTGATTGCGACTAGAAATACTTCCCCCAGCTACACACAGTCTGTCATTGACAACAAAAAGACTGGATCCAAAGTGAGGCCGCCAGGTTGAAGCTTTTTGTTCCCATTCATTCTTTGCTGGATCAAAACAATGCACTACAGCTGCCATATCTACCCGATGCGCATGCCCTTCACTTTCACTTCTTGTATATCCATGAATGCAATATATTTTACATTTGAAAACCACTGCCGCTACATTTTGTAACTTATCTTTCTTGTTGTCACTAGTGTTGAAGAAACTCAATTTAGCCCCACATCGCCAATTGTTATTAGCTAAACTATATCTCTGAGGCGGATTGGATTCACTGAATGCATAGATATACTCATCAACAGAACAAAGGCAGTTGATCTGATGGTTAGACCCCAGAAAAGATGGCAGTGTCTCCCATGAACTATTAACTATATCGTAACGATAAATAACATACTGATAGGATTTGTACTTTGCAGCTACATACAAGTAATTACCAACATACTCAGCACAGAAGCATGACTGAGTTTCTTGAACTACTTGTGCAATTGATGGCGAAGGCTTCCATGTTTTGGTTTCAACATCAAAGTACTGTGTCTGGGTCTGAGGGATGATTGCAACAAGAACCTGGAATAAGATTTACAAGATAACAATGTAAAAATCAAAGTGTTTAAATGCAGTGACATGATAATTAACTCTCATTACTATACATTGTAGTCACTAGGTGACTGTCTTCTCATTGACTTACAGCTAATTCTGGGAATCAGCGCAACCTGAATATTATTCATTAATCTGCAAGCAGATTAGTGAATAATCTGTAGGTTACACGCGCAATGCATGATTTCCAAGAGCTATCTCAAGTTCACGTGCGGTGAGTGGCATCTTGCACACAGCGAAATCAGCTCGTTGATTCGTTTCTTCAACAGTAGGTCTGTCTTTATTTTCTTTAAAGCAATGTATAATAAAACAATTATTAGATTCGGTTTTTGTGATATCTGGAATAATCAAGGTCGAAGTAAGTGTTATCAGCCTCGGCTTCGGCTGAACACTTACCTCGACCTTAATTATTCCGGATATCCCCAAAACCTCGTCCAATAATTGTTTATTAATAGAATTGAAGGAGCTCTGTCACGGGGATTTCGCAGATTTCCGGTCTAAACTGTTCTGAAATTAGTGGCAGGCAACTTAACCCATGAAAATCATTACCTTGGAACATCTAAAGGAAGATATAACCTTAATATGTGGATAGAAATCTAACTACGGCTATAAATATCGATTTTTTTTGTAGACGTTCGGAAACAACTTGAAATGTTTAGCTAAACCTTTCAAGTTGAAATCCATTTCCATCCTAGCCATCTGCAGCTAAAGATGCTTGTAAACAGTTTCAGTGCTCTAATATAGCAATTCTTAATAAAAAAAATTGGTTTCCTTCGACACAAATACAAATTTTGGCTGTTCAAAAATCTGTTAAAATCCGTGACAAAGCCCCTTTAACATGTAAATTTGCCATGCGAAATCAGACTTGAACTGCCCGTATAGCACTCGAAGAACACCTTTCAAAAACGAGGTTCTATGAAGTTAGTTAATTTGGCCTGCGGCCTCATCAACTATCGCCTTATAAACAGTGAGAATTGTTTTAGTAAAATTCTCACAAAAGTTCTTCCAATCCAACATTATTTAATTATTTCCACATTAGAAGATATAATTAATCGTCAAACATTACGAACCCGCACGAAGAGATAAAAAGAGATAAAATAGATATTAAGTCTAGTTTTATGAAGTGTACTTCTTACCGGCTTCATTGACCGTGGTTTTGCTTTCTCCGCAGCAAACTTAGAGTTTTGCGAAGGCATGTTGTTATGGATTGAGGCCTCATGCAGCAACATGTAAATCTCTGGAAACCGTTGCATCTCCTCAGTATTCAATTCTTCAATCACAATTTTGATGTCCACCAGCCCCAGACGAACAGCTCCGAGAACTTTGGCCGCATCTGTCATCCTCTCTTCCTTCTTGTGTTTAATCCATTGAATCACTGATTTGAAGACGAACGTCTCCGAAGGTGCACTGAGGTCATCTCGACTGAGGAGGCTGAGCAATTGGTCTGCGCTAAAATGGGTCAGGAATTCTTCACTGTCACAGACATCCATGTAAATCGAAGCCATCTTCTGCTCCGATACCTCTTGCAGATCTCTCAGACCGTGTCTATCGGTAACTTTAGAAAGCAGGCAGTAATTTTGCTGGTCAAATCGTCGCTGAACAAATTCCGTTTTCAAAAATTCACAGCACTGTTGAACAACATTTGTGACTTGAAGATGATCAGCGGCGGCAAGAACTTCAAACACGTTTTCCTCATTGACATGAAGATCTCCAGTGTAGATGCAGTCCATCAATATCTTTAAAATTTCTGGGGAAATGCTTTCATCTTTCAGTTCGATCACTTCCTGCTTCGACTCCTTCATTCCATCTGTAAACATGGCGTGGAAATAATCGCTGTTCGCAGCGAGTACAATGCGATGAGCTGGAAAGACGTCTTCACCCACTTTTAAACGAACGTCGATGAATTCACCTTCGTCCCGAAAGTGAGCGAATTTGGATAAAAGATCCACGGAATGGACAACCATCTTGCTTTATACTTCTGACTCGCCCTGTTATTAAAATGCAAATTTAATGATCGTCGCGTGATCATCATGTTTGCCTCAAAACATCACGCAAACAACGTCACGAAACTATCATTTGCTTAGGAACCTGGCTATCAATCTCATCCCCAGAGCGTGCGCGGTCAATTGACATGTTTGGTGCGTAATGTTGATTTTCACTTGCTTTCCAAAATTAATGAATTGCAAGTTGGCTAAATTGCACGCTACGGTTTGTCGGCTGATTTGTCTGCAACGTTGAACAGGGAAGCAAACTGGCGCGTGTGAACGGCGATCCAATGCGCCCACGACTTTAAAAATACGGCATCTGTCTATGGTCACGGAATTTTGTGGTTCGGGCCCGATTTTAACATCAGAGTTTTTAATATCAGAGTCGTGAAGACGTCGAGAAAAGAAGTGGATAGCGTCAAAATACTGGGACACTGTTTAATGTATAGCTCAGTTGTGATATGACAAGCAAATCTGAGGTGCTAATCATAAATAATGTAAGGAACAAATTGAATGAAGTGCACACTTGTCAAAGGTTTTAGAAAGGAAATTTATTTAAACAGCATTAATATAAAATTTCAAAAAGAAGGCTACGTTCTTCACGAACTCTAAATTTATTGGTATCAATCGCTGACGAGATGGAACAATGCAACACCAGAGTTTAAAGTTTCGCTGTACCTTGCTCATATAATGTATCCTGAATGTATTGCATTTCCTGCAGTTGTAACTTTTATTTTCTCAATTAAACGGCCCCGGCGTTTATTTCAAAGTTGTTCTTGTTGTGGACCCGGGGTTTATTTGAAGCCGGCGTTTAATCAGGGCTCGGCGTTTATTTTTGAAGTGCAATTTTTTTGTATCTTGTTTTACAGATTGATTTATTATCACCCATCCTCCGAAACCCAGTTTGTCAACGTGGAACGACTTTTGACTTCGTACCGCCCTGGCAAACTGTCCCTGAGTCTTGGAGGATTATTATTTTAAAACAAATACAGCTTTATATAAAGCACATGAATGTTGCAAAAACTATTTAAAAATTGGAGCAAGAATGGGTACAAAGTTTTAAGTTCCGCGTAAACGTTTATTGACATTATCAAAATACCATAGCGTCCTAGTATGTCGCAGTAGTACATATTTAATAATGGAAAAATCGACTTGTTGGCTGTAACTCAAATAAAATGCCGGGGCCACGATTAAACAACAGTTTTAACCCGACGTTTATACGAGGCCGGCGTTTAATTGAGAAAATTCGGTTAGTCGGAGCTTGAAACATTGACCTGCCAATTAAACGATAATCATTATGTCATTCCATTATCTCCCAATATTCCTGATAACTTTTAAAGCCATCGATGTTCAAATAATATTTAGGGTATTAAAGCTTTATAACACAACACCTAAGTAAAGTCATTTTGCTAATATTGATTGACGAACACAGATCCTGTGCGAAAATAAGTCATAGTGCATAGAGGGAAATCGTAAGGAAGACCGGCAAAAATTCATTAAAGGAGCAAACAAAGAGTCCATGATTAAGATTGGAAGGTCCAAGAAGGTACACATGTTTTGTTTTGCCCTCATACACTATGCATGAATGATGTGATCGCAACGTTTTTTATTGAACACAAATAATCACCTATCGTATTTTGTCAGGTTTTGTGCACGGTCAACCTAAAATAGCGAAAAAAACCTACAACAAAGACCTTTGCCGGGTTTCATCCCTCTATTAACTATACATAAGTAAAGCTCAGAAGATATATATTAGATATGCAAAGCTTTCGAGTGGTATACTATGGAATATCTCACGACTTGTATTCTCTTCTTTTACTTTCATTGACTAGTTTGTACATCCTACACACATTTAAGAGTCGCACCTTAAATTTCAAAAAAACGTTGTTTTTTTTCTTCAAGTATCTTAAAATACGTCAGGGGAATATTGTAATGTTTGAATATATATCTTTGCTATGTTAAGTGCATAGAAAATTCATTTACACTTTAGACGTTTCTACTTCTCAACCTGCAGACGCTACGTCAGTAAACTTACTGCATTTTTTTGCATCCTGAGAACATTAGAACGGGTCTCGATTAACAAAAAAACTCTTGCCAACTACCCCACCAATCGGAAGCAAAACCCAATCCAACCGTAACTTAGTCAGGCGTTTTCCCGTGCTTTCACGTATTTTCTTCAATTTCGATTTTCGATTGCGTTTCTTGTGATTGGCCATGGTAATAACTTTAGTTTTGGTTTTACAATACTCAAGTGAAAATCGCTCTAATGTAGTTCAGAAGTAACTACACATTTTGTTCGTTGTAAATTATTGGCAGTTGTTACTGCAGTGAATCGGGATCGAAAATGAAGACCTTGGATGTATCTAAATTACAATTGCTTCTGTCTACCATTATTCTGCAAAAAAAAAAAAACTATAATGCCATTGAAATATTCTCTAAACAAGGAAGTATTCCTTTTTTCCAGTCAGAACCAGATAAGAGTAATTGGTAATTACCCTCACTCGGCTTTTAAACTTTCCCTCTTTACGGGCAGATAGCACAGCGGGCACGGTTACCTATCTTTTTTATTATTTATTTTTCGAAACTGTGCTTGGTAGCGAACATTCATGGAAAGTTTTCGAAAATTCCTTCGACAGCTTTTGTTTCTGAGGAATCACCTTAATGTCAGGGCTGTTAGTCTTGTAAATAAGTCGAGAAAAGAAATGGGTAGCGTCATAATGATTTTCGTGAACTTAGAAGAACAAATCAGAGGCATTTACCGTAGAAAACGTGGGAGGTGGGGGAAATTAGAATGACTCACACATTAGGTCTACGGGCAATTTATTTAAAATAACTTTATATATAAGTTTACAAGGAGTTTATAGTATACTTGGTCCTTTACATTTTCTAGATTTCCTGGTATTAACTGCTAACGAGATGGAAAACTGCAACACCAGAGTAGGACTCTTGCTCTAAATATGTATCACATTTTCTGCAGTTCTATTCATCACAAACATTAATCTGCCCGGAAAATGGCAGACATGTTGTAATTGTATTATTTTCCAATGTCCCTGATAATTGTTATAAGAATCAATGTTCAAATAAAATTCAGAGTATTTGAGCTTTGTAAGATAGCTACTACTAAAGAAATTTTGCTAATACCAGCTTTGGCAGTTTAACACCACAAAACACAGCACTAAGAACTTTCTAGCGCTGATTGTATATGTAAATAATTTATCTTAATCTCTGAATTTCAATCGGAGTTACTAATAGCCTGCAAGCAGGCTCTCTTTGGGGACAACACGCGAGTGGCGATGCTCGCGCGACCACTCGCGGCTCGCTACTCGCGGCCACTCGCGCGCTGCTCGTGGCCTCCAAAGAGAGCCTGCTCGCACGCTATTGAAACACCAGCTAAACCATTTGTCAGTTCGTCACGTTTTTAGCACCTAGATTGTGTAGCCTATGAAGTCCTTTCTCGGGAGCGCTCGAGGAAAAGACGACTGAATTTCAGGCTATAGATTGTGTACAATTTTAGCCATTCAACATGTAGTCTAGAACTATTTATACTGAAAATCCTTCCTTCCAAAAATCAGATTTCTGACTCTTAACTATTATAATCACACTGTTTATAAAGTGATTTGTTAGGAAAACGTCTTGGACGACTGCATTCTACGCACTCAAGATCTCGATGTTACTGCAGGCACTGAAGCAATGCGATATAAAAACATTAAATTGCCAACTGTCTTCTTTTCGTTTAACTTCCATTCTAGTTTGTACATTCATTTCTACACACATTTTAAATTCACATCGCAAATGTCCATTTTGTCTGTTATTCAAGAATTGAGTTGGTAGCTTCAAAATACGCCAGGGAAATATTGCAATATTTCAATATATATTTTTGCGGTGTAAAGTACAAACAAAATTAATTTACACTATAATTTACACGCTCAAATGAAGTTCAGAAGAAATTGCACATTATGTTCGTCGTAAGTTTTTGGTAGTTGTTACTGTACGACAGCAGTGAATCGAAAATGAAGATTTTGCATGTATCTTAATTAATTACAATTGTTTCTGTTTTTTACCGAAACACCATTATTCTGCAAGGAAACTATAATGCTAGTCCCAGCCATTACCAGATTACAGCAATTTGAAATTACCCTCACTCGGTTTTTAAACTTTCCCTTTTTACCGGCAGATAGCACAGCACTGCAGTTTTGTCAATTTTTTCTAAATGTTTCCACTCGTCCAGTGGAACAGGATACACCTCATCTGGTGGAATTCTTATCCCACTGTCAATGGGAAATTTGTTGATAATGAAATACACCCTCCCCTCTATTTCCACAGCACCAAGGTTGTTTGGTGGAATGTGTTTTTGTTCAACAAGGGACCACCTGTTGTTTTCCTCATTGTAAACTTCTACAGGTGCTGGGTCACCAGATGGAGTATTATTACTGGTATTTATGTAAACGTTTCCCCCTGCTATATAGAGTCTATTGTTCACTACAAAAAGACTGGATCCAAAGTGAGGCTGGCAGGTTGAAGCTTTTACCTGCCATTCATTCTTGACTGGGTCAAAACAATGAAGGACTGCATTCTGCATGCTGTATGAGCGATTATAATAAAACGTAACTCCATAAAGAACGTACACCTTTGAATTAAGTGTCGTTGCTCCGCTATTGTAAAAAGCATTATTGGAGTTGGTTGTAATACTTGCTTTAGCAAAAGTCTGCCACTGACATTTAGACAAGCTATACCTTTGAGGAATTTGATTACAATTATGACTAATCGCATACATATAATCTGCTATGATACATAAGTTGTTGATAACTCCACATGAGTGTTGCAGCCTTTCCCACTCATTACCTTCTGGGTCATAACAGTAAATGAAATCAACAATAGCTGAGGCACATCCAGCAACAAACAACTTGCTGCCAACAGTCTCTGCACAATAGCAACGAGAGGCCTCATTTGTTGGTGTTGTAGATGACAGAGCTTTCCATTTCTTGGCTTCAACGTCAAAAAACTGCATTTGCGCCTTAGGCAGAACTGCTATAACAACCTATTATGAGAAATGAGGGTCATCAAGAACAATGGACAAAACGGAACAGTTAGCCCAGTTGGGGTGAAAAAAAATTATCGCAAACCGTTACTATCAAACTCAGAAAACCGTGAACACCTGAAATATTTCAGGAATGTTGATTGTCTAGTGCCCAATCAAAATAGAGTTCAGGACACGCAAGCAAACCTCAAAACCACAAACTAATAACCGTTGCTGTTTGCGGTTTAGTTTTCTCACGCCTGATTGGCTTTTTCCTTGCAACACAATAACATTCCATTAATATTTCTGGTGTTCACGGTTTTCTGAGTTTCACAGTAACTGGTATTCGGTAACAATCATAAAACATAATACGTTTTCCTACTCCACGATTCATTTTCGGCTAATTGGGCTCATTCAAAATATTTTGAACACCAAAACACTCTATTGTCGGATAACGTAACTAGGTTGAGTTCGATCGCGTGACTTCGTGAAACTACAACATTATAGATTGCGTGATTTCATTGCTTTTACGAAAACTGACGTTCGCAAAAGCAAGACTCTCGAGCTCTTACATACCGGGCTCAGTGATCGTGGTTTAGTTTTCTCCACAGCAAACTTGGTGCTCTGCGAAGGCATGTAGCTATAGATTAATGCCTCATACACGTGCATGTGAATGTCTGAATTTCGCTGCATCTCATCAGTATTCAATTCTTCAATCAAAACCCTGATGTCCACCAGCCCCAGACGAACAGCTCCGATAACTTTGGCTGCAACTGCCATCCTCTCTTCCTTCTTGTGTTTAATCCACTGCATCACTGATTTGAAGACGAACGTCTCCGAAGGTACACTGAGGTCATCTCGACTGAGGAGGATTAGTAATTGGTCTGCGCCAATATGTGTCAGAAATTCTTCACTTTCACAAACATCCTTGTACACTGAAGCCATCTTGTGCTCCGCTGCCTCTTGAAGATCTTTCAGACCATGTCTATCAGCGATTGTCCGAACGCGATTGTACGTTTGCACATCAAATCGATGCTGAACAAACTCAATCAGCAGGAAATCACAGCACTGTTGAACAACACTTGTGACTTGAAGATGATCAGCGGCGGCAAGAACTTCAAACACGTTTTCCTCGTTGACATGAAGGTCTCCAGTGTAGATGCAGTCCATGACAATCTTCAAAGCATTAGGTGAAATGCTTTCATCTTTCAATTCGATAACTTCCTGCTTCGACTCCTTCATTCCATCTGTAAACATGGCGTGGAAATAATCGCTATTCGCAGCGAGTACAATGCGATGAGCTGGAAAGACGTCTTCTCCCGCTTTTAGACGAACGTCGATGAATTCACCTTCGTCTCGAAACTCAGCACATTTGGATAAAAGATCCACGGAATGGGCAACCATCTTAAGATGTTTTGCTTTACGAAAGTTTGTGACTCGCCCTGCTAATGATTAAAATGCAAATTATTACTATGTAAACGATCTTCGCGTGATTTGTGTCTGGCGTCAAGACGTCACGCGAGCGACGTCGCGAAACTAAAAGCTGCTTGGCTATCAAGCTCGTTCCCAGAGCCTGGCGATCTCTTAACGATCTGTTCATGGAGAGGGTTTATGGGTTTCATGGGTAATATTGATGATTATTTGGTTTTCCAAATTAAGCGAAAAAAACTGAATTGCAAGTTAGAATAATTGGATCATGTTTACTGTGGGTTGCCTCGGTCGACATATCGGTCGACAGTTAGTCGATACTCGGCCGACATATCGGTCGAGTGTCGGTCGATAGTCGGTCGATAGTCGGTCGATAATTGGTCGATAGTCGGTCGATAGTCGGTCGATATATCGGCCGAGATGTATGTCGGCCGATATAGCTTTTAGTTCACCGATACCTTGCCGACACTTCGCCGACACTTCGCCGATACTTTGCCGATCTTCGCCGATACTTCGCCGATATTTCACCTAGTATCGGTCGATAATCGGTCTATAGTCGGCCGATAATCAGTCGATAGTCTGCCGATATGTCGGTCGAGATGTATGTCGACTTATACAGTTTTTAGTCCTGTTTCCAACAACACTAAAACATAGAAAACGTAAATACGTAAATATTGAACGCTTTGTTCAAAAACATAATGACGATCGAACGATCGAAATCTCCTAGCTTCTCATTGGTCGGTTTATTAACTGCCATTAACTGCGACTCTTCCTTGGGCTATAAAAATCTAGCGCGTCAGCTAGCTCCAGGTCATAACCAGCTGCTCACAACCACATGGGCGCAGCAATAAAAGCAACTGACGAAGGAAAGCGATTTAAGCTTCCGAAACCGGTCTTGTTGTTATAAAAAAGGTGCTTAGAACTTTATGTCCAATTCTGACGACAATAAAGTCGTCGCCATGCTCGCAAAAATTCGAGACTGCCAAGCACCAGCGATCTGTCCGATCAATAAACTCGCATATATCTATTTTAACCCTCCGATTGCCATTTATCAGAAGGAAAGGTTCAAAAAGACTCTTTGGTCAGAGCAAAAATTCCTTCACGCAAATAACAAAATTTGGAGGTTATATACGGTAAGGGCTGTCATGAACTGTAATTAATTAGTTAGGCACCAGTTTCTTTTCGGACAATTTATGACGTCAGTTTTGTTTATATCAGATTAAATTTTATAATAAGTCAGTATGATAAGGATTTTCGAAGACACGAGACAATAGACGATTTATCTACGATTTGAAGTAAGTTACACGAATTTCCAAGTTTATTTTCAAATTTTGTTATATGATTTTTATCACGAGTTGCTGTGGCATAAAGAGACATTAAATTTTGGAAAAGTACTACGTCTTCTGGTAAATCTGCGTACATCGATTACATTCGTGCGGTCTACATGACAAGGGTCGAGTGACAATATTACAACACGCATCGACACGTGGAGATTCTTTCAAAATACGCATTTTTGGATACAGTAAAACCCCACGTATAAGAACCTGGATTTTTTTTTTAATTTAGCCTTTACAGGTTCTTATATAAATGGTACTTGAAGCAAATTTAGACTACCAAGGTTCTTAAAACAGGTTCTTATATTTTGATATGAATTTCATTTAAATATACTACAAATATCATCTCATAATACAATATAAATCAATTCTACCATAATGCCTAAAAGCAGTATACATGGCCCAGTTCTCGGCCTTAACTATTCTCGGGCACTTTGTGTTCAACGCGTTTTTTCGCGACACAAAGGTATTAAAATAAAATGTATTTTCTACTGGTATGCGGTCAATGTAGTTCATTAGCAGGTTTTGGTTATAGCGGAGCTCCTAAGCGGCCCGAAGGGCTGCAGAGCGGAGCCCCATAGGTTCATGCGAACATGGAAAATTTGTAAAACCATGCGTTTGAGTTTTCATGGTCATCGTGGCAAGCGGCATGGCTCGCGGGCGCGTGTGCTCTACATACGTACATACGTACGAAGTTGCCCAAAATGGCGGCCATACTCCAGGAAAAAGCTTGACCTGGGCAGGCCTCTTACATGTTTCATATTGACTATCCTCCTTTCGTTAAAAAATACCTATCGTAGAAGTTTGTAGGACACTGTACTTTTCTTTTCATATTGAAAATCGACTAGGGATATTTCATTTCGCCTACGCGAATCGATTGGGTGAAAAGGCAGCAAAAGCTCATCGCGGTAATGAAAACTTGTTAAGTCAGCAGCAGAAAATATTTCTTCGTTATTATTTTTTACCCCATCACATCTTAAGTGTTTGTATACTTCAGAGAGTTTTTTCTCACTTAAAAAAATGATCTGGACATTTCAGATCAACTTAAACGAAGCAATTGCATGAAAAGGCGGCAAATCTTTGGTACGCTGTTCACTTTTAGGCTGAATCAGGAGCCATAATGGAAGGAGACCGTAAGCGCGAGATCTGGCCTTGTCCCTATGATATGGGTCAAAATTTCTATTTTTAGAACAAATCGTGTCATCCCGCGAGGCGCGCGCGCGTACTGCCGCGAGGATTTCGCGAGGACGTCGCGCGGAGAAATATAAACAAAATGGCGTCCAAAATAACCTCTGCAAGTGAAGTAAACACTGGCTTTCTTTCATCAGTTTCTATTCCTAATTTACGTCAAGGTCTCCTTGAGCACTTCTTTGAATGTAGCCATGAAAGTGAGGATGATTCAAGTGATTCGGATGTCTGCAGTAGTATTTTTTTCGGACAAATCCAGTCGCGAAGACTCGTTAAACATGTCGTAATATATAGATTTAGGCAGGCCTAAAAGCGGAGCTCCCATTTATTATTTTTTGCTTGAATTTAG
Source organism: Meandrina meandrites (assembly GCA_963693305.1). Taxonomy (NCBI): domain Eukaryota; kingdom Metazoa; phylum Cnidaria; class Anthozoa; order Scleractinia; family Meandrinidae; genus Meandrina; species Meandrina meandrites. The sequence continues at coordinate 47,937,583 of OY855904.1, forward strand.
TCTTTTGATGTCCCTGCACTTTATTGGGTTCCCCACGAATGCACGGAGGCGCACATATCAAATTTTAGTTTAAAAACTTTTTACAACTTTTACTGTACACTAATAAACCTCGTAGAGCAAATCAGTGTAAAAAAGGACCTCGATGAAGGCAAGGAAATTTGTTTTGATTTACTTCAAAACAGTCAAGGCAAAAAAATCAACTGAAGGCAAAAAAATCTACAGCGCGAAAAAAAGTCAACACGCGGCTAAAGAAAATGAGTTTACGCCAGAACAAAGCAAAACACGGCCGCAAAAAAAAAAAAAACTCATTGCAAATTCATTGGGAGCCGGTTATGTTATATATATAAATATATATAAGTGTGAGTTGTGGCAGTTTGTGAATTAGAAGTGGTGCTCGCTATCTAACAAGCGAACAATTTAGTTTGAGCCGTCTTGTTTTGGTTGCATGATTAACTATTCTGTTTTATCGTACACGTTGCTTAATACCTTAGAGAATTTTATGTAGAGAACTAAATGAATTTTTTCTTCGTTTCTGGTAAGCAAATGTGCGGTAGAAAAAGTCTGAACTCACTCACCCAGGCACAGGTAACACGCAACGAAACCGCGTACGAGATTTAACATACACTCACTGAAATAAACAATGCGAGCGAATAAAATAGAGCAGTTGGATAATAAATCGCTTAAATTAATTTTAATGTGCAGTATCTTTGAGTAGTTTTACTAGTTTTGGTTTGGACTTGTTCAGTTTGCGGGATTATCCTCAGTATAAGATGGTATAAGTGTAGTTTGTAATATTTTGCAAAGGCGAAACGTGCTTTTCATCCGAGTACATGCATATGTAGCTCAATAATTTAATATTCTTTTCAAATGAAAATCCAAAAATGAACTTTACAGTTGACTCCACTATAAACTAAAACACAGCATTTGAAACCAAACATTTAATAGACAATGTCTGTATAAAATGTACAAAAGTGATTAAAGCTAAGAGGTTTGAAAGCAGCATTAAGAAATAATGGAATTTGTAAATATGTAAGCCTACGGAAAGATCTGAAAAACGATACAACTTTGAATTCGTTTATAAATGACTGAAGTAAAAACAGATTCTCACAATAAAAACAGACTTCAGCTTAAGGTATACATTACGTTTGTTACCTTATATTTGGAAAAGGCTTGTAAATTCTGCAGGGCAAAGCTTTCAAACCAGCAGCATCTTAAATATCGGAAACGAACACGCCAGTTTCCATGTGAGCTTACTCCAACTCCAACTCCATCGACATATACATTATATGAATTATCAGCGAAGATCAATCTCTTCCTTTCTTTCGGTGTAGCTGTTAGCAGTCTTTTATCCATCACTTCGTGAACTTGACCGGCTCTGAGCTCGCTTTTAGTTCGGCTTAATGTCAACTGAATCAATCAACCGCAGAAGCCGTAGACAGTCCTTCAACTCTCGTTGTTTTGACTTGTTGTCCGGTAAATCATATTCAAGTCGGCAAACATTTCGGATGTTCACGCTTAGAGGCTATCCCTAAATCATTTGGCATAAGTTTCCATGATGTAGATGAGTAAATAAAGCGAGAAATATTCACGAAGATCTATGTTTTCCAGCAGCTTTGTTCGCCTCTTTCATTAAGCGTAAAAAGCGAACAACGTGCCACCCGTGCCACAGATTTTTGCCGCCTTTTCATACAATCGCGTCGTTTAAGTTAAAATGAAATGTCCAGATCATTTTAAACCTCTGAAGTAATGCAGAGTTTTTACAAATTTTTTACGACAGGTAACTCAACCCTAAACGAACCGAATAGAACCGATATGTTTTTGTGTCACTTTTTGCCTAAGAAGGACTCCAAATCAAGGACAAAGGCAAACGAGGCAAACTCGTCCCCAGGCCTAATCCGTGCGTACGGACGTACGGACGGACGGACATGACGTCATAACCAAATTTTCTCGGCTCGATGGGTTCACCATATTTTATAGCTAGGGATGCTCCGCCCGCGGGCGCCTTCGGCGCCCGCGGGAGCTCCGCTACGAGAAATCACACAGTGGTCAAGACAATTTACTAAACGTTTCACAGCGCAGCGATATGGGCAACCAAAGAATACAGAATGACAGCAAAAAAGGAGAAAACATATTTTTGCCGAAATACGATTGTATACGCCATTTCGACCTTTCCTTGGTGCTTTGTTGTAAGTTACATGTGACTTTCATATCATATAAAATTACATATATATTGCAGAATGAAAATGTTTTCATTTAAGTCACTTATCCGATTAATGCTGCTCCAAAATATTTCTTTTAGTATCCTGTATTATAATTCACAGTTCAGCTAAAACGTTGTTGAAAAGTGTGGAAAGATCGGAAACTTCCAGCAAAAATTGTAAACAAATGAAGCAGAAGAGGATTCATTTTTTTTTCGAATTAAAAAAATCTACCTGTTTTTCTTCCTTTATTTTCAAGTATGAAAAAATGCAGCATATGTGCAAACGGCTTTATCTAGTTTCGTGTGTCTAGTCTCGATGAAACCGATTCGACTTTGGCTCGCCAAGATAGCTACCTTTCGTCTTCAATTTTGGAGCGCTTTGAAAACGCTCTTGTTACAGTAAATTATTCACACTTCCCGCATTCTCAAGATTATTTAGCACCTGGAAATAAACATGCCACGGTTAAAATTGCGGCTGAGCTTTGTATTCATACATTTTATTTAGCAATGAATGTGGTATGTGGCGTGCCATGTTCAATTCCAGGTGCTAAATAATCTTGAGAATGTGGCAAGTTTGAATAATTTACTGTTACCCGAGGGTTTTCAAATGGAAGACGCGGAGTAGCTATCTTGGCAAGCAAAATTCGACGCATTTCATCGAGACTAGATTCACGAAAGTAGACAAAGCCGTTTGCATATATGCTGTATTTTCTCATACTTAAAAATATAAGAAAAAAAATCCGTAATTTTTTTTTTTAATTCTAATTTCCGCACCGTAAACCTCTTCCTCCTCATTTGTTTACAACTTTTGCTAGGAGTTTCCGATCTTTCCATACTTTTCAGCAATGTTTTAGTTGGCATTAAGCTTTCAAATAATCTATGGGATCTTAGCATAGCTTGAACGTTGTTGTAGCTCCCAATTATTCACGAGCATAATATTTTGAAGCGAAAGTTCAACAGTCAACTGTGCAGCAATTTCTACTCAGCCGATTTCGTTGAAACTTGCTCACACTAAAAATTGGATAATTTGAACTTGTTGACTTTGATAAGAAAAAATCTATCGTCCTGTTTAGAAAATATTCGCGTTTTTTTTTTTCATTAATTTATTTTTTCAAAAGCGCTAATATCTCGTGATTGTTTGCCTTGTTTGCTCTTTATTTTAAAGCTTTATAAAATTTGAACATTTGTTTTTTCGATTGCTAAAAATCAGGTTTACATGCCCAAAGCTTGATTTAGAAAAGAGCACCTCCGTTCCGCAGAAATAGCCGCGGGCCATCTTAACCAAAGTACAATCCAAATGTAAACGAGTCATGGTGAATTATCTTACTGAGAAAACTTCTCTAGATTAGTCCTGTGCTTCACTGACAAAAAATCCAGGAGATGAATTTAGCACGATACGGAAGCTGCACAGCCTAATGTATAAATAGCGTCCGTACAAAATTTATGGTTCACAGAACGACTGATTTATTTTTCGTTCTCAAGTTAAACACAAGGTCTTTTGCGGCAGATTTACTCGCGAATCACATGATACTAGTCACGCAACTCCGGCAACATCGACGCGAGAACCCACGCATCCGCGCGTGTCTGCCTGTTCTAAAAATATAAAAATTGTCTCGTATCATAGGGTGCGTGGATGTCGCGCTTACGGTCTCCTACCATTATGGCTCCTGGATTAATCAATCTCGATTTCTTTGAGGTGATAGTTGATTCGGGCTTCGAGATAACAATTAATATAACAAACAACAGGGACAAAGACCCTAGCCCAAAAACAGTAGCAACTGCTACACAAGAGGACCAGAAGAATAACAAACTAACGACAGCTATTACGCAACTGACCCTAGAAAAATACGTGACTGTACAATACAGCAGGCTAAAATGAAGCCCCTGAAACAAACACCTGGGTTAAGATAAACACAGTCCACTCGTGGTGGGAAGTACAAAGCTGCTATGATCCAGAATTAAGGTAGGTAAAAATGATGGCCTGATATTCATTACTAATTTTTCTGGGTACTCTAACTGAAAAATGTGCAGTGAACTTAGCGACCGTACAATAATTACCTGGAAGGTGGGGGGTGGTGGTGGGGTGGGACCAGAGGGGTGGCAAAGGGGAAAATCACAACTAGAGAGAATGGGTTGGAAGTAAAATTTAACACATACACTAAGTGGCGGAGGGGGCATTATTTTTTCACTCTTTTTTTTACAAACTGGAAAACTGGTAGAAGAGCTATCAGAGTTGCTTACACTGATATTAAACCGGCTGGGAAAATATCTGCTCCAGGTGTTTTGATCTCCGAACTGTCAGATTATTAATAATTTTTCCCACCTGTCCCTCAGTACTGTTTCAGTGGAACCCCGCCTTGCGGCCACCTCGTTATTACGGTCAATTAGTTTTGTCCTGGCGAAACGCCCATTTTCAAACGGACACTTTCTGAAATCCCAACCTATATAATCATTTTTAATTGTACCCAGTTAATACGGCCAAATTTCCATGGCCCGTTGATGGCCGTGACTTTGAGAGGAAGGTTAGGGGGGCTTTAATTAATTTTTGCTTAGTGAGAGGGGGGTGGGACTTAATTCTGAGCCGCATTTCCCAACGTCCCCCTCCCTTCCAGGTAATTATAACACAGTCCCTTACTTTCACACTTTACTGAACAGCATATGGTGTGAAAAGCTACACACCATATCACATGATAAGCTTTCATGTGCAAACCGTTTTAAATTTTATTTTGATTTTCACCTGCCTCAGCCTGTTGTCAAGCTTTCTCGCTTTACAGGCATATAACACAAGACTGCTTGGCAACTAACTTTTGCTAAATTATCCCACCCATTTAATGAAACGTTATACACCTCTCCTGGTGGGATTCCAATCCCACTATCAATTGGAAATTTGTTAATTATGAAATACACCCTCCCTTCTATTTCCACTGCACCAAGGTTGTTTCGGGGAATATGTTTTTGTTCAACAACAGACCAAGTGTTGCTTTCCTCATTATAAACTTCAACAGGTGCAGGGTTACCGCATGCTTTCCAATTATCGTCACAAGAAATTTTTCCCCCTGCCACACAGAGTCTGTTATTTACAACAAAAAGGCTGGATCCAAAGTGAGGCTGGCAGGTTGAAGCTTTTTGTTCCCATTCATTCTTAGCTGGATCAAAACAATGCACTACAGCTGGTTTATCTACCCAGTAGTAATGCCTCTTTTCGAGTTCTTGTCTTACATATCCATGAAATACATATATTTTGGATCTTAAAACCACTGCCGCTACATTAAATAGTTTATGTTTATCACTACGTTTGTTAAAGAAACTCAAATTAGCTCCACTTTGCCAATTCTTATTAGCCAAACTATATCTTTGAAGCGGATTGGATTCACTGATTGCAAAAATATAATCATCAACGGCACATAAGCAGTCGATCTGATGGGAAACGTTTTGAAGAGGTGGTAGGGTCTCCCAGTTGTTATTAACGATGTGGTTGCAATAAACACGATGACCAGATTCTCCCTGTGCAGCTACATACACGTAGTTACCATTAATTTCTGCACTAAAGCATGACTGAGTTACTTCGCCTAATTGTACAACAGATGGCATCGGTTTCCACATTTTGGTTTCAGCATCAAAGTAGCGGACCATAGAATTGGGACGGTTAGGATTATTCTCCTGATTGTGATCTTCACTATCTGCACTTGGCTGTAAACACCGTGTAGGGTGAATGGCCACAAGAACCTGAAACAAGACCCACAGGTAAGGAAAATGCACAACCTAGTTGTAAGTTTGTGATTAGTAATACTTAATTGTAAGAATTTAAATTGCATTTGAATTGCATGCAAGTAGGGCAAATATTGTAAGTACTGTTGTAAGTAGTGTAATTAATGTATTGTAAATAGTGTAAGCGATGTATTGTAAATAGTATGTGCTGTGAGTAGTATTATTTTGTAAGCAGAGCCTTTTTTGTTTGTTTGTGTGTGTCTTGCAATAAAAAAAAAAAAATAAAATTTAGTTTTCCTCTTCGAGGCACTGGCTTGTTGATAGTCAAACAAGCTTTCAAATATACATTTGAACCACCCGTATTGGCACCCACTTTAAATGTCGTTACAATTGCACACTGGCGGACACACATATAAATTACTGGTTCTGGCGCAAAATTTTAACACATATATAACAAAGCTGTTTTCGCAAGAAACTCGGCTCCCATGCTCGCCTCGTTTCTTGAGAAAAACTTTGTTATATATGTGTTAAAATTTTGCGCCATAACGCAGTAATTTATATGTGTGTGGTTTGAGAGAAAATAAGCAAGGAAGTAAACAAAGAGCGTGACCCCAACCTATCGAGCGGATGTGTCACAAAAAAAAAATATTTTCTTTTGAAGAAATGTATGCACTGTCTATATACAAAAGTGCGCTAGAATTATTTTCCATTTGAACAATTATCTGCACTTGTATATACGCCGAGATGGCAGCCGCGAAATTTTCGTCAGATGTTCTGCAAACTTTTTACGGTCCAATAACGAAGGAGCAAAATAGAAATCTTCCTAATCGAATAATACCTGAACGTGTTCCTTTACTTGACGTGTTTAAAATAAGCCAAAGTAATTTCCAGGAATGGCTTCGTGTTTGGAAAATTGATGTATCAAAAACAAATCCAAACAATAAAGACATTCTGGTGTTTGCACGAGAAAATAAAGAAAAGTACACTAATTTGATTGAACAGGAAACCCTTAAGTTGGGCAGCGTAAAGGTGAGCTTCGGGCTACAAGTACAGTTTGAAATAGAAAGAAACGGCAACACGGAAAATGTGACTCACTATTTTAAAGAGGACCAGCCGCATGTTTTTAACAGGTATAACAAAGAACTGATAGAACAAAAATATGAAGAATTCGTGGAAAGAATAAGGGGAGAAATAGAAAACTGGTCATTGGAAGGATCAGGATGGGAAGTTGAAAGGATAGAGACTGCATACGTGAACGTCGCAAAATATCAGCCACTGCGCGGAGGAACCTATTTGCCACTTCCAGCCAATCTGGCAAAAAAGAAGGCAATAATAAACGTTAAAAACAGAGACAACCAGTGCCTGAAGTGGGCTCTAAGAGCTGCTTTATTTCCTACAAAAGATGGAAAGGACCCACAAAGACCAAGCAAATATCCGGTTAACGATGGTATAAACTACGAAGGAATTGACTTTCCAACACCGGTAAAACAAATCGACAAGCTTGAAAAACAAAACCAAAACCTGGCAATAAACGTGTTCGGATGGGAAAAAGACACAGTAATAGTACATAGGATAAGCACAAAAGAATCGAACGTACCGAGAATAAACCTGATGTTGATTGAGTCAGGGGAGATACAGCACTATTGTTTCGTAAAAAGAGAAAGCGCTTTGCTGTTCGATAAGTCAATAAACAATAAAACTTTCTACTGCATGAAGTGCTTAACACGTTTCACAAGAGCGCACATGCTTGTGGATCACGAAAAATACTGCAACGGTGTGAACGGCAGACCAACAAAAATAGATATGCCGGAAGAGGGGAAAACATCCTCGCTTTTCAAAATTACCACAAACAGATGAAGGTGCCCTATGTGATATATGCGGACTTTGAGGCGTTGCTAAAAAAGATGCACGGCTGTGAGCGCGACCCGGATAAAAAATACAAAAGTTACACAGAAAAGACCGAGTGGCATGAAGCGTGCGGGTATTCATACTTTGTGGTGAGAAGCGACGGAGAAGTAACAGCTAAAAAAGTTTACAGGGGTGAGGGAGTGGTAAAGTCATTTCTGGAAAGCATAATGCAGGAAGAGGAAAAAATAAGAGAAAGCCTCGCCAAACCGAAACCTGTAACAATGACACAAGAAGACTGGTATGATTTCAAACATGCGGAGAACTGTTACATTTGCGAAAAGAAACTGGTAAAAGAAAACTATTGGGATTCATTGCCGGTTTACACTAAAGGTCTAATATCAAAAGAAGAAAAATACCAGGGCCAATATCACAAGAGGTGCTTTTTCAACGAGCAAAAAAATCAAAGGAAAGCATTAAATGGAGAGGGATGCTTTGAAACAGAAGAAGGTGAATTTGAAATTATAATACTAAAAAAACTGGAGGAGGAGGACAAGTGGGAAGCAAAAGAGAAAATCAACTGTTATTTATGCCAAAGTCCATTGCTTCAAAAGTACTACAGAGACGCGGTAAAAGACCATTGCCACTTAACGGGTAAGTACCGAGGAGCGGCGCACAACGACTGTAACTTTAAACTGAGAATAAAGCCCAAGACGGACCAGATACCAGTTGTATTTCAAAACCTGAAAGGCTACGACGCGCACCATTTAATGCAAGCTATGTCAAACACACAAAAAGAGGTGAAGTGTGTGGCCAACAACATGGAGAAGTACATAACATTTTCAGTCGGAAACCTGCGTTTCACAGACAGCCTGAACTTTTTGCAAGGAAGCTTGGACTCGCTGGTAAAAGCAACACCCAAAAGTGAACTAAAAATAACATCATCATTCTCAAACGGCAGCGATTTGCTGTACAAAAAAGGAATTTACCCTTATGAGTACATGGATTCATGGGAAAGGTTCAAAGAAACAAGTCTACCTAAAAAAGAAAGCTTCTACAGCAAGCTCAACGACGAGCACATAACAGAAGATGAGTACGCTCACGCGAATACAGTCTGGGAGACTTTCGAATGCAAAACATTGGGAGACTACCACGACCTTTACGTAAAAACGGATGTAGCTCTGTTGGCAGATGTATTTGAAAATTTTCGTAAATTGTGTCTGGAGCAGTACGGATTAGATCCGGCACACTATTTTACATCACCAGGCCTATCATGGGACGCACTCTTGAAAAAGACAGGTGTCAATCTTGAGTTGTTTACAGACCTTGAAATGCATCTCTTCGTGGAAAGGGGGATTCGGGGGGGAACCTCGATGGCAAGAAAGAGATACGCTAAGGCAAATAACCCGCTGGTACCGGACTATGACGCAAGCAAACCAAACAGTTACATAATGTATCTGGACGCGAACAACCTGTACGGATGGGCAATGAGCAAGCCGCTCCCAAAAAGTGGTTTTAAATGGAAACGTGTAATGCCGACGGAGGAGGAAATCCTTAATAAAAAGGAGAAAGCAAAGAATGGATGGATCCTTGAGGTCGATTTGGAATATCCCGCGGAGCTGCACGAAGAACACAACAGCTACCCGCTGGCTCCTGAGAAAAAGGTCGTGAAAAAGGAGTGTATGTCGGAATACCAAAAGAGGTTGATGAAAGACCTGGATATAAGACCCCCGGACAGCAAGAAGCTGCTTCTGACACTTGAGGACAAAAAAGACTACGTCGTGCATTACACAAACCTGCAGTTTTATCTGAAGCAGGGAATGAAACTGAAGCGAGTGAAAAGGGTGCTGGAGTTCGAACAAGAATGCTGGATGGAGCCGTACATACGTATGAATACAGAATTTAGAAAGCAAGCAAAGAACGACTTTGAAAAGAACTTTTACAAGCTAATGAATAACTCAGTTTTCGGCAAAACCATGGAAAACCTGCGCAACCGTGTTGATATAAAAATAGTGCGCAGCAATGAGAAAGACAAAGTAAGGAAATTAGTAGCCAGCCCCCTGTACTCAAGGCATGTAATATTTACAAACGATCTGGTTGGAATCGACATGCGCAAAAGCCGGCTGCTACTCAACAAGCCGGTCTACACAGGAATGACAATCCTTGATAACAGCAAAATACTGATGTACGACTTCTTCTACAACCACCTTAAAAAGCAGTACCGCGAGAAATGCGAGCTCCTGTACACGGACACGGACAGCCTGCTGCTGGAGATAGAAACAGAGGACGTCTACAAAGACATAAAAGCGAACGAAAACCTCTATGACACAAGCGATTACCCGAAGGATCACCCTCTGCACTCCACCGTGAACAAAAAGGTCCTAGGAAAAATGAAAGACGAATGTGCCGGAACCCCCATATCAGATGTTGTTTGTCTGAAGCCGAAAATGTACTCGATCATGACAGAAGGCGGAAGCAAAAAGCTTATAGAAAAAATAAAAGACGAGTACCCCCAAACCGCAATAGCAGAGTGTAAATGCGAGGGGAAGAAAGTGCTGAAGATAAACACAGAAGACATAAAGCTCCTGGAAAAAAATAAAAGAAAAATTCACCGGAACAGAAATAACAGAATGCGAATGCAGTGGGGCAAAAAAATTAGCAATAAAGGCGGACGAAATAAACGTAAGAAAGCGAAGGGCGTGAAAAAGAGCGTTGTAAAGAAACAGATAAAGCACGAGCAGTACAAGCAGACGCTTTTTGGTACGGAGCAGCTATGGCATGGAATGAACATTTTGCGAAGCGATGGGCACGAGATCTACGGCATGCATGTCAACAAAATTTCGCTGTCCCCGTTTGATTCAAAGCGCTGGATAGCAGACGACGGGGTAAATACAAAGGCTTACGGGTATACCAGTGCAAATACTGAATTCAAAGAAATAGAAGCTTTATTCACAAATACTGAAATAAAAGAAATAGATCTAGAAGCTTCATTTACAAATACTGAAATCAAAGAAATGGAAGAGATGCTGAAAGAAATGTTATAGTTGCTCGGGGGGTAATTGTGTATTTGGAGGCACAACAAGCAGTTCTTCACGAACGAAGCCGCGCTTGGGCCCGTCATGCAAATAGTAGAGAACGGGCTGATTCGGTTTGGTAAGGGATCGTTCAATGTTGTAAACTTTCAAAGACCAGATTGGATCAGTGGCTCTTTTCACACCACCTTCAAGCTCGCCAGGTTGGTACAAATACCTAACATTCACAAGAGAGGGGAGCTTTTTTTCCCTTTCTCCAACAGGCCTCAAATAAGGTGTCGATGGCTTTGCATAAACATTTTTTTCTTTGATGGCAACTGAGGGTTTCTTGCCGATAAGGCTTGTTACCTCGTTGTTCAGAGCGGCCACAACTTCAGGAAGTCTTTTTACCCACGCTGTGGACCGCTGGCCCTCAGGCATGCGCATTTCAACGGCGTACTGGTGCCCGAACAAACGTTCAGCAAGGGTGCGGTTGAAACGTTCAACAATGGCCTGGTCACGGTGAATGTCAACTCGCCCGCGCCGAATGTACGTTTTGTGATTTTCCATTTCTTTTGTAACAGCGCCCATGAATTCGCGCCCAGGGTCAACCTGCAGCAGTTGAGGCCATTTCAGAGGCGCGCGCTTGTAAATTCTCTTAAAAGCCAGGGCAACTTCATCAGAGTTTTTAGAGGTCAAGGGTTCAGCCTCTTTGTAGCGGCTGGCCACGTCGACAACGGTGAGTGCGTATTTGAAAACTTTGCGCCCACGGGGCAGTTTGTCATGCGGCAAAAAAAGAAGATCCGCCTGGTGCACTTTGTTGGGTGTAGGCACGTCGAATTTCGGCCTAGGAATGCGCTTTGGTGCGGGGAGGAAGATCTGCCAGAGTGCTTGCTTGAACAGCCACTTTTTTGCGGTTTCTTCTGGTACCTTGGCAGCTTCGGCTATTTTTTTATCGCTGAAATACCTTTCCAGTAGCCCCCAGGGCTGTAGTATATCTTTGCGAGTTTGGCATCCATCGTGTAATATAAGTAACGAGTAAAAAAGTTTAAAGGAACCGGAATGCTGCGTAGCCCAGAGCAAGAGCCCCGGCACCCACGAACATGAGTTCACCATTTTTCTGCTGCTGGCTTGGTTGATAGAAATCTGAGAACTTGGGCTCTTTGGGGGGTATCATTTGTTTGTCAGGGTGCGCCTGGTTATACAGTTTGAAGGCGTAGTCAGTGTTTGTGAAGTTCTGCTTGGCCTCAGCCTTTATTTGCGTATTAGTCTCAATCCAGTCGAGAAGTTTGGTGCGGTCACGGGAGTATTTGGCGAAAGCTGCTTGATACGCCTCGAGAGCTTTATCATGTCGTACTTTTTCATCAAGTGCAGCGTCACCTCCGCCAAATGTCTGCGCAAGATAATTGCCACCGATAAAAGCGGCAGCATTCAACACAGCCCCACCAACCATAATCGCGATACTTGCCATGGTTTATATAACAGAGCAGAGTTTTTTTCAAATCATTAATTTCAGACGCTGGTGGGAAGGATTTTTTGGTCCTCGAGGTACTGTTTGAGCGCAATGCTCCCTGCCACGACGGCGGTGAACTTCACGTAGTTCGTTGCACTGCTGCTGGGGTCAGAAGTAAAATTCTCTTTTACAACCTTTTTTGCGACCCAGCCGATGCCGGCGGCCAAACCAGTGATAGTAGCAGCATCCATGATGGTTTTAACAAGCTTGTTGTCTGACATTTTTTGCAAGTATAGAAATGGAAACATACAAAAGTTTAAATAAAAATTAATTTGTCTCTTCAGGGTCACCTGCAGCAGTTGAGGCAAATTCATCACTCAAGGGTTCAGCCTCTGTCTCTTCTACGTATGTGGCATAAAAAAGATCGATGACCGTATTAAAAACCTTAACGTTGAAGTCGTACCATATTAGGCTGATTCCAAAAATGGCCGCGGTTGAGATAAGAACTTGGGGAATATCAACTTTCTTCATGGTATATGATGCAGGTATAATATTAATTCAATTCGTAAATATTCAATCCAAATGTTTTAAACCTCGAGCAGGTTGTGGCTCAGGTGTCTTTTTGCGAACAGGTTGTGGCTCAGGTTTCTTTTTGCTGAATACGGCCTTGAGCTCTTCGCGTTTGTAATAAATCCCGATCAGTGAAACGATTAAACTGCCAACAGCAAGCCATTGGGTGATGCTGAGACTGCTATTTTTTTCTCCGGTACTTTTTGGTGTTTCGTCTTCTATAGGTGGGTCTGGCTCAGGTGCCGGGGAAGCGGCCTTTGCCTTGTTGTTTGCGATTATAATAGCAGCCTCAGCTGCGGCTTTTTTCTGTTGTTCGCGGGCCCACCGCGTTCTTTCAGCAACCAATTTGCCTGCAGCCACACGCTTGGGATTTTTTACGCGCTGCGGGGTTGAAGTTGGAGTTGGAGTTGTTGCTTGCTGTGTTATATCGACCTGCGAATGTGCCGGCTGGGTCTCGCCTTGTGAATTTGCACTCTCGGATTGTTCAGTTGACATTTTGAAACGAAGCGTATATCTTAAGCAAATAAAATTATTATGCAATTACTCAGAATTTGTCTGCAAGTGTTCAGCAGTTGGTGAGGTATGCTGAGAAATTTCTTCTAATTTTGCTTCATCCTTTCTATCCAAATGCGAGTTAAAATCAATGTGTTTTGTTGTGATCAGCGCCGCGTTGGCCAGAGAAAGAAAACGGCCGCACTTAAAAGCAAGGTTGCCGGCCAGGTTGGAGAGCTCTTGGTTGATGATGTAGTCGTTTCTGAGTTCTTTTTGATAAGCGTCGATGTCTTTTATGTCAACGGCCATTCCGACCGCTTTGGTTACAAGAAAAATGCAGCTGTCGATCAAACTTTCTGTTGTCTTGGAGCCCACGTAGGTCTCGTACCTTTTGATGTATTTCTGAACATCCTTGTCGCTCAGGCGCTTTACCTGTTCATGTGTTAACTGCACGCCGATCGCCTCTTTGGCTTTGCCTGTAGATACAAGAACGTTCAGCTGCTCACGAAGAGCAGGAATGTCAGGTCCGGGACGGTTAAGCTTGTTAAGTCTGGCACAATGCTATTACCCGCTGGCCCGCTTGACGGCTCGGCTTCCAGTAGGTCCAGGTTTAAGTTCATAAGTTCTGCGAACTCTTGTTCACCCATTGTCACTATATACAACTTTCATTTTTTTTTAATTCAAAATGAATACCGTAGGGGTAGCGAAGCGAGAACACGAGATAAGAGAACTTCCGCTCTTTCAGCTTTGAAATCAAAGATTTGTACTCATCGTGGGTGAGTTCGCCGGCGTAATCATCAAAGATCGCCTTCGTGGTTTTGGCCGAAGGAGTGTAAAATAGAACGATAGCCGCCACGTTCTCCCGGAAGGAAGGTGTGATGCTGGTTATCTTCTGGGTCAGCACCCAAACGCTGATGCCGATATGTCGAGCGGAAAAGCCAAGATTCACCAGCTGGCCTGTTCGCCCTTTCACATCTTTGGAGGCTGCGCAGTCATCGAGTATTATGAGCGTGTTGGTGCCCAGAAAAAGCCAGCTCACGATATTCAAAAAAATTTCCACCTCGTGCTGCTTGCATATTATCACAAACATTCTTGGGTCATTTTCACCAATTCGATGGTAGGTCTTGTTGTGCGCGAATGTTGGGCAGATAAGCACAATGTAGTCGAACTTGCCGCAGAAAGGGCCGTAGATCTGGTCCACTACAAACATTGATTTGCCTGAATTCGTCGGCCCCACAATCAGAGCGTTGAAGGGTATCTTGCTCGGATCCATTCCTATTAGGACTGCACAGATTCTAATTGCCTTCCTTGTATATTCATCTGCGCGTCGCTGATTACGTAAATGTGGCAGTTCACATTGCCAGAGCCGCTTGCATTCCTCTCAAGCTCCAGCTGTACCCCATCCTTTGTGTTTACAAGTCGCGTGCCGCTTCCGTGCATAGAGTGGTCAGCCGTGGAACGCAGATCGATCATAAGCCCGAACTTGTTTTCTGTATAAAACTTTGTTGCATTCATGTGCTGTGTTTTGTTTTCAGCTTTGAGAAAGAAGCGTTTGACCTCCTCCCAAACATCAATTCCTTCAAGTCCGTTGTTGTACAGCCTGTTGGGCGAGCCGTTTACTGTGACACTGACTTTCGTTAGGTCTGGGTTTAAGTAATTTTCTGCCTGCCTTGCGCCAGCAACATAGGGCTCGACAAACAGTAGCAAGATGCCTTTGTGGGACCTTCTCTGCGGGTTAACTCTGAGATTCAGCCTTGTGTCTGTGCCTTTTGAAAACATAACCACTTTGTCACGCTGAATGTGGTCATATGCAAATTCTTTGCCACTTGAGTAAGCGCTGAAGGCTTCATCTGCCAGTGTTTTGCTTCTTATCATCTCGTACTCCAACTGGATGTTTGTTAGCTTGTATTTCAGCTTCGAGGGGTCTGAACCTCTGACGACTTGAGAGGCTGGCGCAAGTACCAGTTCGAACACAAGATCGTTGAATAGAGCCTGCGGATAAAAGATCCCGTGGTCGTTCAAAATCTGGTGGTCAAGGCGGATCCTGTATTTTGGTTCCGTAAATCCCGTTCAGTTTGTTTTCTGCAGCGACGCTTGAGGTCTTCTTATCACCCGAGTTTGAGCGAATTTTGTTGAGGTCCTCACTCTGGATTCCATCTTGCAGCATGTTGTCGCGTTCCTCCTGCGATAGGAAGAGATCCTCGAATATCTTGTAAATGTCGTAACCAACTGTTTCCTGCACTATGGTGCCAGAGTACTTCACAGCAAGTTCGACAACTAGCGCCCGGCCAACATTGTCGACAAGAAAGTTGTTGGCATGGCCTCCGCTCAAATCGATGTTGAAGCGCAGCGCAAGTGAGCCGGGAACAATGACCTCGTTTTCATTCAGCTTAATGTCAGGGTTGTAAATAAGTCGAGAGAAGAAATTGATAGCCTCAAAATACTGGTCAAAATATTGTGATCATAATAATTTTCGTGAACTTAAAAGAGCTAATCAGAGGTATTTATCGTAGATAATATGAGGGTGGGGGAAATTAAAATGACTCACACATTATGAGGTTTACGGGCAAATTTATTTAAAATACTATTTAACAATTAGACCAGTGGCCCTTGAGGGCGAAGGGTCTAATTGTTATAGTATCACCCAACTATTCGGACAGTAATATAGTTAGCAAATGCAAGTTGAAGAAAGATTTATTTGATATTGTAAGAGTATCTCAGCCAATCAGATTGCAGTATTGGCATTTATACTAGTAGAATTCTAGTAATATATATAAGTTTATAAGGAGTTACTGTGAAACTCAGAAAACCGTGAACACCAGAAATATTAATGGAATGTTATTGTGTTGCAAGGAAAAAGCCAATCAGGAGTGAGAAAACTAAATCGCAAACAGCAACGGTTATTAGTTTGTGGTTTTGAGGTTTGCTTGCGTGTCCTGAACTTTATTTTGATTGGGCACTAGACAATCAACATTCCTGAAATATTTCAGGTGTTCACGGTTTTCTGAGTTTGATAGTAAAAATAGACTACGTCCTTTACATTTTCTAGATTTCCTGGTATTAAGGACGTTCGCGCGAAAATTTTCTACTCGATAGATTTTTCTAAAATTTTTACTGAGGACGGATAATGAGTTACTTGTGTCAGAAATACAAAAAAAGTGGGGGTCACCGACTTCGTTTCAGAGATAAAGTCCGTAGAAAACTACCCTGATTTTGAAAAATTGGCGCACGTAATTTCGCACGACTTTCAAGGTTTGTAGTTTAAATTATCGATGATGAGAAAACGGAGGCAAACGATCTTGGTGATATTTTGAAGAAGTGCGTCTGTTGCGTAAATAATTTTAAGTGTTGCCATCTTTTATGCAAAACTTAGCCCTGCAAGAGGCATTTGAACCCGTCGTACGGCAAAACGAAAAGATCAAAAAGCGGAATTCGAACGTGCGTGGGGCAAAAAAAATAAACCTTTTAATCGATAGATTTTTTTCATTTTCTCACAAAACGTAGATAATCGCTAACAAAAGTGATCTGTTAAGAAAAAAGTAGGGGTCACCGACCATTTAAGCCAGCAAACTGCAAGCGAAGTTAACGCAACGGCTTCTCACCCTATATGTGGTTGGAAAGTTTCCTCAGCGCGCGCGCTCGATGCATGACGTGGCGTAGCGTTGCGACAGGAATTACGTGCGCAGTAAGGATGGGCATAAACAATTAGCGCGAACGTCCTTAAGGTGATTCCACTGAATTGCATTGCGCATCCTTGCTGCGCATGAGTTTTCGCGTCATTTAGCGCGTGCACGAGCGCGCGCGCACACAACATTTCGGCTTTTCTTTTAGGTTAAGCAGCTCAGAAGAGAAATAAATGGTCATTTTCTTCTAAACGAGCACGGTGACCCCCATTTTTTAATGCATAAATTTAAAAGACATCCGGTTGACTACAATATATCGCAATTTAAAGAAAAGTTAAATACTCTACTTTGAGATATTTTTATTTCAATGCTTTAAAAAGTACGTTTTGAGGTAGTGCTGCTTACGCACGCACGCAGCAAAATCTTTAATTTCTTTCATAATCTTAATTCCAGTTTAATTAAAATGGTTTATTATGTAAGATCAAAGTCTATTTCGTTGAACTGCTTCGATATTTTAACGCAAGAAATGATTTTTTCTAGAAATGATAGTTCCTTTTCGGATTATGAGCGTTCCTAGTATAAACCTCGTTGGTCATATGTTTACTATAATAGCCATCCAGGTTGCACAAAAACGAGCACGGTGATCCCCATTTTTTATTGCATTTTTGTAACGCTCATAACATAGTTATGAACTGGACCAAGTCTTAGAAAATTCTAAAGACTCCTTCTTTTTCAGTGGAATCACCTTAAGGTGACTCCATATAGTTTTATAACCACGCGCGCGCTGATGGTGCGAGCCTTGGGAAACTGCGCGCGCGCTGACGCAAGCTCAGGCAAAAGTCTTTAACCACGGATTTGAGTTTAACAATTCAAAGGAAATCTTTATCCGCAATAGAATTTTAAGAACAGACAATGCTGTTTAAACTTCCCAATATTATGAGGTTTTAGATTTTCATAATGGAATTGCATAAAACGCCCAATAAACACTGTAAGCGAGCCTAGTGGTTTCAACGTTGACGCATGCTCAAATAGCGATCTTGGCGAATTCCTATTCTGTTACGTAATTGTTACAAATTTGGGGGGCTAAAATGACAACTTTCGTCTAACTTTTCTTGAGTTTCCTTCGGTGAAATTTCGTAAAAGTCGGCAGACAGGTTATAATTATTTTGCTTACGTGGCGTTCGTTTTTTACGAAAATCTATAAGACCAGTTTTTACGCAGAGGGGAAAAACACAAATTTGCAAATAACAAAGAAGCTGCCTTTACAACCCCCTACTTTTTTCTGTTTAAAATTATTTTCCAGATAGTATCCTTGTACTGTGAAAAGTTTGGAAGATTTCACCGAAGAAAATAGAAGAACATTGCACGTAAAGCCACATAAACGCTCAAAGTCGCATTTGTTTGGGTACTCTTAACTCACGACTTAAACCCAATATTTTAACAGAAATGGTTGTAGAACACAATTTCATCCTTGCTTATTGTATTGGATAAGTTTGAGTGAATTGGGAGTGAAAACCAATGCAAAAACCAGATTTCAAAATATAACACTAGCGCGCGCCACATCCATGTTATTACCCCATAGAGCCACCTTAACTGCTAACGAGATGGAAAACTGCAAACAAGAGTTACATATGTAACACAGTTTCTGCAGTTGTAACTTCTGAGCTTGAAACATCATCACGACCATTAATCTGCCCGGAAAATGGCAGTCATGATGTAATTCCATTATTTTCCAATGTCCCTGATAATTGTTACATGAATCAATGTTCAAATAAAATTCAGAGTATTTGAGCTTTGTAAGATAGCTACCACTAAAGACATTTTGCTATTACTGATTTATTAACGAGCAAGGATCCTGTGCGATCGTTTGCAAGTTCTGATATTCAATCAACGAGATATTTGCATGTACATGTAAAGTACTTTAAAAGCTTTGGCAGTTTAACGGTACAAAACATTCTTCAATGTTTACAGCACTAAGAACTTTTTAACACTGATTGTATATGTAAATAATTTATCCTAATTTCTGTATTTTACACAGATTTACTAATTAAAACACAAGGTAAACCATTTGTCAGTTCGTCACGTTTCAGGCACCTAGATCGTGGAGCCTGTGAAGTCCTCTCTCAGGGGCGCTGGAGGAAAAGATGACTGAAATTCAGGTTATAGATTGTGTACAATTTTAGCCCTTCAACAGTTTAGAACTGTTTATACTTATAATCACAATTATAACAAAATTCTCGAATCTGATTGGTTCTTAGCACGCCCTATTTTTTACCAAATTGGAGCGCGCGCGGCTAAAGTGTCCAATAACAAAGTGTCCAATAACAAGGTGTCCAATAACAAAGTTCGCGTGCTGCACATGCGCGCGCTCTTTATTTGGTTTCTTGTTGTGACTAAATACTCCTTGATATTCCTAAAACGTTCAGCTTCAAGAATGGCTTTTTTGCCTTAGTGATGATAAGTCCTTAGTAGGCTTCGCTTTATCTAAATTTTTTCTCGAATTTTGTTATACTTATGATTAATTGGTAACAGGACTTTGTGTCGTCCAATTCTGTCTGTAATCATACTCGTGATTAAACAAATCGGACTCCCGCTACGCGGTCGTCCGATTTTGTTAATCACTCGTATGATTACAGACCGAATTGGACTCCACTCAGTCCTATTACCATTACAAATCCCGCCTTCCAAAAATCAGATTCCTGACTCTTAATTATTATACTCACACTGTTTATGTAAATCAGAAAAGTTCAAGACGTTTATAAAGCGGTTTGTCAGGCAACACCATGGACCCAATCAAGCGCACGCAAGTTCTGGATGTTACTACAGGCACTGAAGCAATGCCATATAAAAACATTGAATTGCCAGTTTTATTAACGTTGATTTACTGGAACACGTCCAAAGTTATCTTTAAAGAAGGCGTCCGAACCGACGAAAAAGTTGCGTTACAAATTCAGGTTTCGCAATTTATGCTAAAATATTCAAATTAATGTTTTTTACATTCCATCTTGATAAATACAGTTCGTTGCTATTGTTTTCAATATTGTGTTTTTTTCCCTCACTCTTTTGCTCACTCGATGGAATGTAAAAAACATTGATTTGGATATTTTAGCATAAATTGCGAACGCTGAATTTGTAACGCAGCATTTTCGTCAGTTCGAACGCCTTCATTAAGGATAAATTTGGACGTGTTTCAGTAAATCAACATTAATAAAACTTTGGAATTAAATTCTTTGCATTATGAAGCATGTGTTGCGAAAGTTTTAAAAAAATCGTTGGAGCCGTTTTGGAGATTTTGGAAAAGCGCTAAAAGTAGAAAATTTACCAAAAATTACATTGGTAGTGACCGTCTGAAAAAAATCCAATTCTCGGGATCGCGATAACGAAAATCAACAAAACTTTCACCGCGACAAAAGATAAGTTAAATACACATTTTGGTGTTATTTCATTATAATGCAAAAGGCATGGTTTGAAATTTATTTTCGATTTATTCCGAAATCAAACATACAGAATTTTTTTATTCTTGCATATTTGATGTGCAGTACACCATAGTTTCAGATAGTGGTGTTAGTTTTTTTACCTCAAATCTTATTCGCGTAGAATTCAAGTTTAACTGATATCTTGTTTTTCTGTTTGTCGTTGCCATGGAAATATCGATTTTCCTAAAAAATATATCGTCTATATCATATCAAACTTCAATCTAATTCCAATATCTGGCGTAAATTTCACATCGATCCGAGTCCGGAAAGTTTGCTAAACGGCCAAATGAAAATGTTTGGTATGGTCCAGAAAAAACTGTAGAGAGACATCATTAAAGATAAGATCTTTGGAAAATAACAAAACAAATGCAACTAAGGTTGTCAGGTAAAGATGGTCGTCCAAACAAGGCGCTGGGTCTAACAAACGACGAGCTTGAAAAGTTTTGGAGCGAGAAACAGCTGGCGACCATTCGATCAAAAGGCTATTTTTGCACGTTGTAAAAAGTGAAATAAATTTCGCCAGTGATGGCGTGCTCGAAACCACAGAACGGGTTTGACGTGTTCTCGTGCTCTGGACCAATCAGTTAGCTGGATATCCCGCGCCAATTCCGTTCTGCTTCGCATACTTCTGTCACGCATTCGCGGCAAATAAATATCCGCAAAATTCGCCCGCTTTGACATAACATTTTGGCTTGTTGGATAATAAATCTCTTATTATCGCCAAGAATTTTTACTTGTTGTTTGTATTTTGACTCGCCCTACGGGCTCGTAAAAATACTGGGCGATACTACACAACAAAACGTCTAATAAGATATACAAAGTGTGTAATTCAGCGAACCCCACTCAAGTGGGGTTCGTGCATATTTATGAGCCTTGTATCTTAGTAACGTTCAACGCTTTTTACGTCACGTCCCATTGGGAGTCTCAACTCGGGACTTATTTTCAAAACCGGTTTTTGCGTTCCAAGCATTGAAAATATTTCCAGTGGTTAGGTTTTGACGTTACATTTAGTGCATACATAATGTCTTTCGAAGAATAGTCGGAAGCCATTTTAATGCACGCATATCGAACACATTAGAAGAGGCGAAAGAAGTTAATTCTTGCGCTGCAAGAACAAGCAAGCGGTTGAAAGAAGTTAAAACCTCATGTTTTTGGTGTGTACCTGCAAAAACTAACGAAAATATGCAAGAATTTGAAATCTAGCCTCTTATCGGTTCGAATGGTAGCTAAATCTTTCTGGCACTGAAGTTTTTGTTATCTGACGGCGAATCTAAGCAAGCGCCGATGTGTAAACAATCGTCGCGATGATGTTTCACAAATCTGTTTCTCACAATTCTTCATATAATCAAAGAATGATAAGAGGCTAAAACCTTTTGCAGCCAAAATGGTCAAAAATCTCAAAAAAGAAAATGCCGATCAAAGGAACTAGAATGCTGAATGGCGAAGGAGGAAGTGGCTTTGCCGCTGTTTACATTTTACAGTCGCCGCTAATGTAACACAGAACAGTTGCCGATAAAAATTGCAAATAGGTGGGAAGAGTGAATAATCAAATGTTTGAATTTGTCTGATGCATTCATGTTTAATATTTCACGAAAATGCACATCGAAAAACAGCTTTAATTGTTATCCGCAAAGATCACAAGCGAGTCAAAAATTCTAGTCGAAACAAACAACTGGCTTGGAGGAAGCCGACATTTGCATAATCATAACGATGTCGGCATTTTGTTGAATGTGAACCAAAAGATCACACATTCCCTGCAAATATTGACATCAGTTTCTTCATCTTCTGTGAGACTTTTAGTCAATCATAATAAACGTTCGGACAGTAAGAAACAAACTTTTAGTTTAAGCCTCTTCCTGACTTCGCATTTTTATTCGCGAAGCGCGAAGATAGACGGACACGCTGTCACGCTCAAATGTTAAATAAACAACTGGAAGAAGCTTCTATTTGCATAATCACAACTCTGCCGGGTTTTGTTGAATGTGAACAGAAAGATGAAAAATTCACTGCAAATATTGCCATCGATTCTTCTATCTTTTGTGAAACTTTCACTTGAGCGTAATAAATGTTCACCGAGTTAACAAACAGACTTTTACTGCGTGGCTTTTTATGACTGCACGACAGGTCCGATAGCTTTCGCGCGAAGATGTCGAAGATAGCTGGACATACGTCACGCTGAAATGTTAATGACCAGTCTGTTTACAAAATGTTCATTGTAACGATAAGCCTACTTTCAAAACAGTTAAAGGTTTTGGTGTTTTGTCTACACAGCGTAGCAATTTGTCTTCGAGCAGCACATTCACGTGTAAGCAGCGAAGCGGCGAGATCAATCTTGAAGCCGGCATGTGGTCAATCGGAGTCAAAACAGGTTTTTAGCGGACGTTAAACTGGGCATTTGATTTTCGAACCTGCTTTTAGTTGCTAAGATACTAAGTAGTGACAAGTGTCCCTTGGGTAATTCTATCACTATGTTGCGCATGTGTGAACTGAAAACTGAATACATAATGAATTACACACTTTGTCCGTGTTGAAGTCGTAATGTATATATATATATATATATATATATATATATATATATATATATATATATATATATATATATATATATATATATATATATATATATATATATATATATTAAATTAAGTGTGGGGTGGGGAATCTGGACAACTGAGTGCCTCATTTATATAGGATCACCAACCTATTCCCGTTCGGAAGGCGATTCACAGTGGCCGAGTGGTTAAGGCATCCGACTAGTAATCTGGAGACCCGGGTTCAATTCCCGGCTGGACCACATTTTCACTCATTTATATAGTTGTGTTTATTTCTGTTCCTATTTAACTGTGTATGTATTTATTTATCAGAAATCGCTGTGAATCGCCTTCCGAACGGGAATAGGTTGGTGATCCTATATAAATGAGGCACTCAGTTGTCCAGATTCCCCACCCCACACTTAATTTAATATTAATTTCTCTCTTCGGGGGAATAGGACTGTGAATCGCCGATCGACCGGGGTGTAGTGAGGTGATCCTGTCTGCAGAAAATGTGTTGATATGTCTCCCCGGACCTAACCACTACAAGGTCTATTTCCCGCCACGTTGCCAGCGTGGTTGGTTCAGTGGCCGAGTGGTTAAGGCATCCGACTAGTAATCTGGAGACCCGGGTTCAATTCCCGGCTGGACCACATTTTCACTCATTTATATAGTTGTGTTTATTTCTGTTCCTATTTAACTGTGTATGTATTTATTTATCAGAAATCGCTGTGAATCGCCTTCCGAACGGGAATAGGTTGGTGATCCTATATAAATGAGGCACTCAGTTGTCCAGATTCCCCACCCCACACTTAATTTAATATTAATTTCTCTCTTCGGGGGAATAGGACTGTGAATCGCCGATCGACCGGGGTGTAGTGAGGTGATCCTGTCTGCAGAAAATGTGTTGATATGTCTCCCCGGACCTAACCACTACAAGGTCTATTTCCCGCCACGTTGCCAGCGTGGTTGGTTCAGTGGCCGAGTGGTTAAGGCATCCGACTAGTAATCTGGAGACCCGGGTTCAATTCCCGGCTGGACCACATTTTCACTCATTTATATAGTTGTGTTTATTTCTGTTCCTATTTAACTGTGTATATATATATATATTTGCGGTGTAAAGTACAAAGTACAAATTAATTTCACGCTGCAGACGCTGCAGACGCTACGTCAGTAAAGAGGGTCGTACAGGGGGGTCTCTGGCACGATTCACGGACGAAAAAATAACGAATCACGGATCACGGATATTGAAATTTCATTTTCCCGAATCACGAAAATAAGTACTCTTTTATCCTGTTCTTAACGCTACAAATAGCGTTTGAAGAAATCAAAATTGATTAAGAAATTACGAAAATAAGAAACAAACATACTCTTTTATCCTGTCCTTACTCTACAAAGAGTGTTTGACGTTACGATAATTATACGGAGGTCACATTTGAGGTCTCGCGTCTCAAAATCACGCAATAAAGTCAATAAAGTGGTGAAATCACGAATATCGGTTATTAATTCAAGCTCTTCACGTGTCACGCAAAACCTTCTGGTCACGGGTCACGAAGAATAAATTAATTAAATTCACGTTTCACGGAAAATAAAATCAGCTAATCACGCGTCACAAGAATACCCCTGTACGACCCTTAGTAAACCTACTCCATATCTTTTCACCCGCCAAGTACTCCACCAGTCGGATGGAAAAGCAAATCCAATCATTTTCTTCAATTTCTCATTAATTCACTTCGATATTCTTGTGATAAGCAATTGAAATAATTTTAGTTTTGGCTTTACCATACTCAAATGGCGTTAAGACGAAATTACACGTTATGTTCGTTGTACGTTTTTGGCAGTTGCTACTGTACGACAGTAGTGGATCGAAAATGAAGATTTTGCATGTATCTTAATTAACTACAATTGTTTCTGTTCTTTACCGAAACACCATTATTCTGCAAGGAAACTATAATGCTAATGAAATATTCTCTAAACAGGGTAGTATCCTGTTTTCCCAGCCATTACCAGATTACAGCAATTTGTAATTACCCTCACTCGGTTTTTAAACTTTCCCTCTTTACGGGCACATAGCACAGCACAGCAGTTTTGTCAATTTTTTCTAAATTTTTCCACTCATCCAAAGGAACAGGATAACGCTCCTCTGGTGGGATTCTAATCCCACTGTCAATTGGAAATTTGTTGATGATGAAATACACCCTCCCTTCTATTTCCACTGCACCAAGGTTGTTTTGGGGAATATGTTTTTGTTCAACAACAGACCAAGTGTTGTTTTGGTCATCATGAACTTCTATAGGTGCAGGGTTTCCATATAGAGTATTATCAAGAGGATTTATGTAAACGTTTCCCCCTGCTACATAGAGTCGATTGTTTACTACAAAAAGGCTGGATCCAAAGTGAGGCTGGCAGGTTGTTGCTTTTACCTGCCATTCATTCTTAACTGGGTCAAAACAATGAAGCACTGCATTCTGCATACTGTATGAGCGATTTGAATATGACGTACCTCCATAAAGGACGTACACCTTTGAATTAAGAATAGTTGCTCCGCTGTTGTGAAAACTGTAAGAGGAGTCACTTGTAATACCTACTTTAGCAAACGTCTGCCACTGACATTTAGACAAGCTATGCCTTTGAGGAATCTGATTACAATCACAACTAATCGCATACATATAATTTTCTATGATGCATAAATTGTTGATTAAACCACATGAGTGTGGTAGCATTTCCCACACATTGTCTTCTGTATCATAGCAATAAATGCAGTGACCAACCGCCGAGGCATATCCAGCAACAAACAACTTACTGCCAACAGTCTCTGCACAAAGAATTTGCTATAACAATTTTTCATGTGACTGGAAATGCGTGAATCAAGGCACTACTCAAGGTAGCGTAAGCGGACCTTATCTATTTAATATTTTCATAAACGATCTAGAGATCTACTTAGACACCCTGCCAGTGTTATTCAAGTATGCTGACGACTCAAATATCATTGCTCCTGTTTGGAAAGACAGAGACATGTCTGAGGCATTGGTTACACAGTTCTTAGACTGGACTGAAAGAAATCGTATGTTATGTAACCCGAGCAAATGTAAGGAGGTTACAGTCCTTAAGAAGGGCAACCATGAATTGTACCCTCCTATTTTTGGAATTCCTAGTTGTACCTATGCTAGCATTCTAGGTGTCACTTTTCAGAGTGATTTTAAGTTCAACACACATGTGAAGAATAAGCTCGTTAAGGCAAATAAATGCCTCTATGTCCTTAGGTCTCTACGCAAAGAGGGCTACAAGCAGGCAGAAATAGACTTTCTTTTCGATACCTTAGTACTTCCCAATTTCACGTATGCCCTTTCAGTCTATGGAGCATCAGAGTCCGACCTCACTCCAGTACAATGTTTCTTAGATCGTTGCTGGAAAAGGAATTTTACTACAAGGAAGTATAACATACGATCAATTTTACAGAAGCAGGATCACAGCATCTTTAAGAGGGTGTTTCAGGCCGCCAATCACCCCCTGTTGCCTTTTATTCCGCGTGTAAAGGCCTGCTGCTATAATTTACGGACGAGGTCTAGTGTCCGACCAAGCATCAAAAGTGAGCGTTTTAAAAGTACATTTGTTAATCGTTTAATTTTTAGATATAACTTAGCTTTAGAATAACAAGGTCAGAGACTTTTAACTTATTAAGTAGTACATTTTATATGCTTTTAGAACTTTTTAATATTGTAAATCGTTTTTAATTTTTATTGCCTGTAACATAAGATATGTATTTTTATCTTTTGACTCAATAAAGACCTTTATTATTATTATTATTACAATGACATCCGGTGGCCTCAATCGTTGGTGTTCCAGATGACAGAGATTTCCATTCTTTGGCTTCAACGTCAAAAAACTGCATTTGAGTCTGAGGGAGAACTGCAACAA
The DNA here is from genome assembly GCA_963693305.1 of Meandrina meandrites. Lineage (NCBI taxonomy): Eukaryota > Metazoa > Cnidaria > Anthozoa > Scleractinia > Meandrinidae > Meandrina > Meandrina meandrites. The sequence continues at coordinate 47,964,410 of OY855904.1, forward strand.
CAACCTGTTATGAGAAATAAAACCGAAATATCAATTTAAAAAATCATCTGATGAGCCCAAAAAGAAAAGTGGGAGAGTGATTAAAGATAGCGTGACAAATGGCAAAAGACAACAGTTACACTAGCGGAATAAGTTTGAGTAAAGGAGAATTATCGAAAAACTCTGACTGGTAAAAGGGTAAGATTAAAGGATCCCTTTTATACTTGGCAACTTAAAAGGCGTTCTCCTTACTCAACAGCAATTTACTTTTAGTTAAGGTGGCCCGCGGAAATTTTTGAGAACGGAGGTGATCTTTTCTAAATCGAATTTTGGGCATGTAAGCGTTAACCGATTTCTCTGACTTTTGGCAATCGAAATAACAAATGCTCAAATTTTATAAAGCTTTAAACTTTTGGGCGAACAAAATAAACGATCACGAAATTTTGAAAAAATCAATTTATGAAAAAAAACACGAATATTTTCCAAACGCGACGATAGATTTTTTTCTAATAATAATAAGAACTTTATTTAAGTGTCAGGGTAGGTATTTAGCTTACAGAAGCTAATTGGGGACACTACTACGTTACAATGTATTAAGATTTAAAATATACAGTTAAGAATGCGAATTAAGAATTAATTGGGTAAACTAGGCTACTTTACAATATATTAAAATTTACAGTGTACGATAATTTACTATATTAAAAGCGATAATTTACTATGTTGAAAATTAGGATGAATAAATAAGAATAAATAATTTAAAAACTGTTTCTAAAATTAGAAATACAATAAAATACAAGAGAGAAATAAAAATTGATATTTAAATGAGTAGTTCAAGAATTAAGAAGTGCATATGAGACAGTTTGAACACGCATCCTCGATTAGAGCACTGAGGTCTTTGTTTCTAATATTCTTTCTAAAGTTACCGATGGTCAGTCTATTTTTGTCAATTGCCCTCAGTTTTGACCAAAGGTAAGGACCAAGGTATCTAATGGAGTGTTTTCCATAACGGACTGAAGAGAAACGAGGCAGATCGAAGTCAGCGTTTCTAAGAGAATAGCCCTTGTTCGGATTTCTAAAAAGTTCCATTATGTAGTCAGGTACAAGGCCGTTTTTCACTTTGAACATTTAAGGATCGCGATATCTTGAAGACGTCTATTATGAAGGGAGGGTAGCTTTGCACGGCTAAGAAGAGCATCGTAGGTGTCTGTCTTGGAGTTGAAGATGATTCTTAGCGCGCGTTCTTGTACTCTTTCAAGCTTGCGCCTGTCAGAAGCTTTGCAAAAGTGCCAAACTGTGTGGCAGTATGTTAAATTTGGGATTATTGCAGTTAGATATAAGTGGAGCTTAGTCTCGCATGAAATGAGATTACGAAGTCTTGCTAACACACCCACTCTTTGGCTGGCCTTCTTGCATATGTCGCTGACATGATCGGAGAGTTCGTCATCCATTTTTATTCCAAGTATCTTCAGGCTCCTCGTCGGTCTAATTTGTTGATCGTCAATTGTCAGGGTACTCGTGTCCTTTGCATTCTTGTCACCCCGTTGAGGTGCCATGACTAGAATTTGGTATTTGTTCGGATTACCTTGGAGAAGGTTGGCCTTGTACCATTGTGATACAGTTTTTTTAATTAATGTCAACATAGTTAATAGAGGGAAATGGTTATGAAACCCGGCAAAGTTCTTTGTTATATGTTTTCGTTCGCTATTTTTGGGGTTGACCCTGCACAAAACCTGGCAAAATACAATAAGGCTACAATAGGTGGTTACGTGTGTTCATGCAACTAACCAATAGAAACATTGTGATTACATAATTCATGCATAGTGTATGAGCGCAAAGAAAAAGATGTGCAGGGTCGTGGACCGTCCAACCTAAATCTTGGCCTATTTGTTTGTCCCTTTGATGTTTGCCGCGCTTCATAACCATTTCCCTCCATTAACTATGACGTCAACAAGTTCTAATTATCCACGTTTTAATGTGAGCAAGTTTCAACGAAATCGGATGGAAATCTGCTGGGTAGAAATTACTGCAAAGTTGACTGTTGAATTTTTGCTTCAAAATATTATGCTTGTGTTTTTCTGGGAGTTGTTACAACAACGCTTAAGTAATGCTAAAATGACCATGGATTATTTGAAAGCTTAATGCCAGCTAAAACTTTGCTGAAAAGTCTGGAAAGATCGGAAACTCCTAGCGAAAGTTGTAGACAAGTGAAGCAGAAGAAGTTTACGGTGCGTAAATTTTTTTCGAATGAGAAATACAGTATATATGCAAACGGCTGCATCTAGTTTCGTGTGTCCTCCATCCATCTAGTCAGATTCGACGAGTTTCATCGATACTAGACACACGAAACTAGATAAAGCCGTTTTCAAATTTCTCCTCCATCCATACTTAAAAGTAAAAGAAAAAAACTCGGTTGATTTTTTTTAATTCGAAAAAAATTAAGATTTCAAAGTTCACAATTTACACACCCTCCCGTAAACCTCTTCTACTTCATTTGCTTACAACTTTTGTTAGGAGTTTCTGATCTTTCCAGACTTTTCGACAACGTTTTAGCTGGCATTAAGCTCCCAAAAATACACAAGCATGATATTTTTAAGCAAAAATTCAACAGTCGACTTTGCAGTAATTTCTACCCTGCCGATTTCGTTGAATCTTGCTCACATTAAAAATTGGATTATTTGAACTTGTTGACGTTAATTAGAAAAAAAATGTTGTCGCGTTAGGAAAATATTCGCGGTTTTTTTTTTCATAAATTGATTTTTTCAAAAGCGCTTTTACTTCGTGATCGTTTATTTTGTTCGCCCAAAAGTTTAAAGCTTTATAAAATTTGAGCATTTGTTATTTCGATTGCCAAAAGTCAGAAAAATCGGTTAATGTTTACATGCCCAAAATTCATTGAAAAGATCACCCCCGTTCTCAATAATAGCCGCGGGCTACCTTATTTTAGGTTCAGACAACATATTCTGAACACAACAACAGTCTATTATCAGGAAAACGATCTCGTGACCTGGTTAACTTCGATCGCTTGACATCGTTAAACCAGATTGCGTGATTTCGTTGCTTTAACCAAAACTGACATCTGTTTAAAGCCAGAGCTCTTACTTACCGAGCTCATTGATCTTGGTTTCTCAATCGCAAACTTGGGGTTACGAGAAGGCATGTGTTTGTAGATTGACACTTCATGTAATTGCATGTGAACCTCTGGATCTCGCTGCATCTCTTCTGTATCGAGTTCTTTAATCACAATTTTGATGTCCACCAGCCCCAGACGAACAGCTCCGATAACTTTGGCTGCAACTGCCATCCTCTCTTCCTTGTGTTTAATCCACTGCATCACTGATTTGAAGACGAACGTCTCGGATGGTGCACTGAGGTCATCTCGACTGAGGAGGATTAGTAATTGGTCTTCACTAATAGGGGCCAGAAATTCATCGCTTTCACAAACATCCTTATACATTGAAGCCATCTTGTGCTCCGCTGCCTCTTGCAGATCTTTCAGACCGTGTCTATCAGCGATTGTCCAAACGCGACTGTACATTTGCACATCAAAGCGAAGCTGAACAAATTCGATCAACAAGAAATCACAACACAGTTTAACAACACTTGTGACTTGAAGATGATCAGCGGCGGCAAGAACTTCAAACACGTTTTCCTCGTTGACATGAAGATCTCCAGTGTAGATGGAATCCACTATGATCCTTAGAATCCCTTATGACACGACGGGAATATGCTCATTCCAATTAGAGAAACTTTCAGGCGACATTCACCCCAATCCTGGCCCACCGCGGAACAGAGCAAAGTACCCTTGCGGTGAATGCCTCCGGAACGTACGAAATAACCAGGACGCCATATTGTGCGCTAAATGCGTCCGTTGGTTCCACGCGAGATGTCTCGGCATGAGTAAACACGTCTTCAAGTACTACCTAGAGAACCACAACCTGGACTGGGAATGTGCCTCCTGCTCTCTTCTAACATTCAGCGACTCCTTCTTTGACCAAAGTCAGGAAACCCTAAACAGGCACTCAGCCCTTCCCGAAGCTTTGGCCGACTTGAACAACCGCCTACAAGCGCTACCTGGTGTTAAAATGGCACATTTAAACGTGAATGGCCTGAAAGGAAAACTTTCTGAGATCCGTATGTTTTTGTCTAACACCCGCCTGGATATCCTTGCTATATCTGAAACAAAGCTATCTAGTGATATTACCAGCAGCGAAATATCAGTCGAGGGTTACAACATAATTCGAAAAGACCGCGATCGAAACGGCGGAGGTGTTTTGCTGTATCATAGGGAAACCATAACCGCCTACGAAGAACTCAAACTATCAATCCCCGAATCTATCGAAGGCGTATGGATAAATGTAAGAAGCCAGTCTCAAACTTGGTTAATCGCGTGTGTGTATAGACCACCGTCTGATCTCGCATTCTACGATTCTTTTAATGGCTGGCTAGAGAGTATATGGTCTACGCGAAATAACATTGTAATTATGGGCGACCTCAACTCAGATTTGTCATTAAAAAGTAAGGATGGAATGGAAACTTATCTAGGCAAACGCCTCTTACGAATTTTAAACACATACGGATTGAAATGTGTCATAAAAGAACCTACAAGAATATCGAACAAAGCAGAGTCATTAATTGACTTGATAATTGTCAGCAAAGCTGACAAAATCACAACTGCTGGTGTTTCCCATCTGGGAATATCAGACCACAGCCTGGTTTATGCTAATTTACAAATGAGAAAGATAACCAACCCGCAAGTCACAAAGACTATAAACAACTACAAGAATTTCAACCAAACAAAATTTAGAAACGACATCGAATGCGCACCATGGAGTGTTTGTGAAATTTTTGACGATATAGAGGATCAAGTATGGGCATGGCAGTGCCTTTACCGAGAAATCGCATCTGATCACATATCAACCAGACAAGTAAGGAAGAGAGTAAACAAACTTCCGTGGATCAATAATGAAATCAAAAAAGAGCAAAATAATCGTTACCGCCTTCTAAAACTCTAAAAGACAACAAGGATGCAAACATCTGGAGCTCCTACAAAGCCGCTAGGAACCGTGTGAAAAAACTAATACGAAACGCAGAAATTTCTTACTGGAGAGAACAATTTGCTGCGGCCGAGAATAACAAGTCATTCTGGCAAGTGGTAAGAAAGGCTCAGGGTAAAGACGCTAGGAAGCCTATACCCCCAGTACTTGATAGTAATGGAACCCTTCTGACGAATGATTCCGACAAGGCTGAGGCCATGAATGTCTTCTTTGCAAACATCGGAACTCTGCTCGCAGAAAATTTCCGCATTGATTCTGGCATAATGCCTGACAAGTCTTTTGAACCCATATACAGAGTTACACCTACTATCCAACAGATCGACCTGTCCGAAAATCAAGTGAGACAGAAACTTACTCAAATCAAACAGAAAACTGGAGGTCCTGATAAGATTTCTTCCCGTGAGCTTTCAGTGGCCGGCGAAACCCTCTTTGAAGGTCTTTTTAGCATCTTCAACAATAGTATCAAACGAGGTTTATACCCTAAAAACTGGAAATCTGGCGAAGTAATCCCGGTCTTTAAAAAGGGCATCAAGTCTGACTGCGCAAACTACAGGCCCCTCACGATGCTTAACCTGAACAGCAAAATCCTAGAGGGCATTGTTTGTGACTCCCTAGACAAACACCTTGAGGAAAATAGGCTTATACACCAAAACCAGTGGGGATTTAAGAAAGGCGTCTCCACTGAATTTCTACTTCTATTCCTTTCAGAAACGTGGAAAAAGCAATTGACTCTGGTGAAAAAATTGGCGTTGTATTTGTCGACTTCCAGAAAGCGTTCGATACTGTTGATCACAACATCCTGAAATCAAAATTGTCGGCCGTTGGTGTATCCGGTGTATTTCACGAGTGGGTTTCAAGTTACCTCTCCAACAGATCTCAATATGTTACTATAAACGGAGTAAAATCGAGGCTACGACCTGTTGAAATTGGCGTCCCCCAAGGGTCCCTCTTAGGCCCACGACTGTTTGAAATTTATGTGAATGATCTTCCTGATTGCTCTTCAGTTGGATTCATCCACTTGTTCGCTGATGATACTACTATTTATTACATAGCAAGGGAAATTGAAGAAATCGTGGATTCTCTAAATCTAATATTAACCGACTTTAAAGTGTGGTGCGATAGGAACCGCCTAACAGTACACACTGGTAAAACGGAGGCTATGCTAATTAGCAACCATTCATTCGTTGGCCCCCTGAGACCACTAATGTTTGGCAACTCTCACATTAACTTTACCACAAAATCTACTTGTTTGGGCGTGGTTATTGATCATAAGTTAAACTGGAAAGCACAAGTTAAAACCTTACATAGTAGATTTGTTGGAAAATTGAAATTTTTGAAATCAATGAAAGGGCTGCCAACAAATGTTCTCGAAGAAATATACTATAAAGGTATCGTCCCTAGTATCACATACTGCATCTCGGTCTGGGGGTCATGTTCCTTGGCCACATTTAACGACTTAGAACAACTACACACCAAAGCTGCCAAACTTATCCACAAGTTACCCAGTGAAACACCTGATGCTGACGTTCTTCAAATTGTAAAATGGAAGCCTTTGATCTATATTTACAAGCGAAGGCTTGCTTCCATTATGTATCAGGTCTTCAATAACTCTCTACCTGATCAACTTACATCCCTGCTTGGAACACGTTACAACGATAATAATTATAAATTAAGACGTTCTAATGACTTTTCTCTGATACGCTATAATAGTCTACTCGGTAGAAACAGCGTCAGATATCGGGGGCCTATTATATGGAACTCAATTCCAAGAAATATCAGAAACGCTGCCTCCTTACAACTTTTTAAAGCGACTCTTAAACGTGCCTCTAAATCTATAGACCACATTCAGTTTGAAAAAGAGGCTTGCTTGTTGAATTCCAAGGATCCTGACTTCGTATATTTTTAATTCTCTTTTTATATTTCTTTTGTATTAATAGCTATATGTTTAGTTTGTCTATTATTTAATGGCAGGTCCACACCAGCCTTATGGTTGCCCTACTAGACCTGCCTCAACAAAAAGTTATGTATGTATGTATGTATGTATGTATGTGGTGAAATGCTTTCATCTTTTAGTTCGATCACTTCCTGGTTCGACTCCTTCATTCCATCTGTAAACATGGCGTGGAAATAATCGCTATTCGCAGCGAGTACAATGCGATGAGCTGGAAAGAAGTCTTCACCCACTTTTAAACGAACGTCGATGAATTCACCTTCGTCTCGAAAGTGAGCACATTTGGACAAAAGATCCACGGAATGGGCAACCATCTTATGGTGTTTTGCTTTACACTTCTGACTGGGTGTCTGTAAAACCCGGAACACCCCGGAACACCCCGGAATATCCCGGAACCCCCCGGAACACCCCGGAACACCCCGGAACACCAAATTTTTTTCAACACAGATAATAAAAAATGCAAAATAAATTAAAATAAATGAAATAAAAATATGAATTAAATAAATATTATATAAAGATGTACTGGAGCATACTCATTGCACAAAATCAGAATTTCAAAGATTGACCTTTCACAAAAGGACTTAAACTGAAGACCCTGGAAAAAGGCTTCCAACAATGACCCGAAAATTTCATATTTCCGAATGCCCTTGTCTGAGGAAAGAACAGCGAAAAACGGCAATAAATGTCAAATTTAATTTAATGTAATTCCAAGTTACATTTTTCCCGCGGCCGTCGGATGTGACGTCAGGGGTAAATTTTAAATTTGAAGTGTTCACGCAGAGTTCCATTTTCACGTAGACCAACAAGAACGGCAACTTCAAAATATTGCGCGACAGTAGTTACAGACTCACGCTACACGTTTGAAACCACAGGAATTTTTTTCTCTGGGAAATGTTGATGGTCTCGTTTGCGGTCACAAAAAGACCTTCCTTAATAAAATTGGTTGATGCAGTCGCCAAGCTTGTTTGCACCATGTTAATTTAGAACTGACGTTGGGAATAAGTGTAGTTGATCCTTTTTGCCCTATAGGCTTATTTATCCAGAATTTTTGACCTATTGTCAAAATATTTTGATAACATTTCTTTCTCGATCGCGTGTGATTTCTCAGTCGCGTGCGATTAGTTTCCTTATACCGAATACAAGTGCAATTTCTCAGTTAGCGATATGGTAGGGGTTATTCTTGAAATGCGAAAAGTCGCCATTCGTTAGTAAGAGTTGTAATTTGTTAATTTAATGCAGTTGACATTGTGAGAGCTTGGGTCCGTTTGCTTCCTTTTTTAACCGACACAAATGCACTGTAGCTCACTGTATTAAATTTTGCGTCTTCCTCTTCCGTATTATCGTGCGTACTAAAAACGAGCGCGTATTTTTATACTATTATTTGAATAATAATATACATGAAAAAATTACTCGATTCTGATTGGCTGAGACTGAGTGCAGTTCAGAGGTAACACCAGTGCAAAAAGTGTAACACCAGTGCAAATTACAAATAGACGCGGACGAAAACAATGACCGGGGTTTTCGCTAGGTAAACAACAGTAAAACACCTAAAAGATAGTTCTAAGAAACCAAATACAATTATTAGCACCTCATTCTGGCTAAATGTACGGAAAACGTCAAGCGAAGAGAAAAAAATATCGCCAACAAAATAGAGGAAAACGAGCCGGCAAGCCGAACTAAAAGTTCTGCCCTAAAGTAAAAGGACAAAACAGTGACGACTTGTCTTGGAACCAGACCGCTTACAGAATGATAATAGCTACACTCGACAGGCATATAAATAAACAAGGATACAAGTTTTTCAATCCGGCAAGTAAGTTCTTCGCCAAGTTCTTCGCCGGTCTGTCATGGAAAAACGTCCAAATATAAAAGCGCGAAGTTCAACCGAAGAAGAAGTGGACGTGCTATGACAGTAGGAATTTTTTGGTGCCAAAACGCCAGAAGCACTTACATATCTGTAGTTTGTGGTGGCTTTTTGCATTTATCAACTGCCAGGTTTCTTTCATCTTTGGCCGCTCGAAGCTTACATCTCGGTTTTCAAAACGGCCGCCGTCCAATTCTTCAGTTTACGCCGAGCTTTCACAAACTAATATGTACATTGTCTTTAGTCGGTTATTGTTAGCCGAGTTGTGCTTCAAAAACGTTTGAAAAACCACAAATTCCCAAGTTTACAGTAAAACTGAATGAATCTGAATATTTCACTCTTGTGAAAGTTTGAACTTGACGTGTGTTTGCTGTGCTTCAACCAATCAATTGAATGAAAAATCAGAAAAGGCGCGCGGTGTCAAAATTCAACTGGTTTTCTTTTTCTCTCTGTCCCTTTTTTCATCTATATTATTAATAAGTAATCACATGATTTCGAGTGCAATTAGGAATAAATAAGCACTTGTAAATTTTTCAAAGACTACAAATTGCACTCGCCCTACGGGCTCGTGCAATTTTGTTAGCCTTTGAAAAATTTACTCGTGCTTATTTATTCCTAATTGCACTCGAAATCATGTGATTACCTATACTAAATTGTTCAGTCAAGAGACTTCGATAATATTCGGAAGCTTGTTGTAAGTGTTTGGATTCAGCAATGGGTATGCTCCAGTTCAGCTTCATACAATAGTTATTTAATTAATATTTTTATTTATTTTAATTTATTTTGCATTTTTTATTATCTGTGTTGAAAAAATTTTGGTGTTCCGGGATGTTCCGGGATGTTCCGGGGGTGTTCCGGGGTGTTCCGGAGTGTTCCGGGGTGTTCCGGGGTGTTCCAGATTTCAGATTCAGATTTTTATTATTTCACACTATTTACCGACATATTTTACTATCACACACTATTACAGAAAATTCATTAATTAAAATAAGGAAAATATAATAATAGTAAAGCCAAAACAAAATGTGCTCAGTGACCAAAGAAGCATATGCTATCGTGTTGGTCACTGACACGTTAACGACATTTCGGGGTGTTCCGGGGTGTTCCGGGTTTTACAGACACCCCTTCTGACTCGCACTGTAAGTGATTAAAATGCAAAGTTAACGATCGTCGCGTGATCATCCTGTTTACCGGAAAACTATCATTTGCTTAGGAACCTGGCTTTCAATGTCATCCCGAGAGCGTGCGCGATCAATTACATGTTTGGTGGGTAAAATTGATTTTCACTTGCTTTTCCAAATTAATGGAGTGCAAGTTAGGCTAAATTGCACGCTATGGTTTGTGGCTGATTTTGTCTCCCACGCTGAACAGGGAAGCAAACTATCGCGTGTGAACGGCGATTCGATGCGCCCACGACTTTAAAAAATACGGCATCTGTCTATGGTCACGGAATTTTGTGGTTCGGGCCCGATTTTAACAATGAAAACGCTAGTTTTTAATGTCAGGGTCGTGAAGAGCAAATCTGACAAGCAAATCTGAGTTGTTAATCATAAATAATGTAAGGAACAAATTAAATGAAGTGCACACTTGTCAAAGGTTAAAGGAAATTTATTTAAACAAGCATTAATATACAATTTCAAAAAGAAGGCTTCGTCCTTCACGAACTCTAAATTTATTGGTATCAATCACTGACGAGATGAAAAAATGCAACACCAGAGTTTCGCTGTACCTTGCTCATATAATGTATCCTGAATGTATTGCATTTCCTGTAGTTGTAACTTTTAAAGCACCGTATTTTCTCAATTAAACGTCCCTGGCGTTTATTTCAAAGTTGGTCTTGTTGTGGACCCGGGGTTTATTTGAAGCCGGCGTTTAATCAGGGCTCGGCGTTTATTTTTGAAGTGCAATTTTTTTGGATCTTTTTTTTTTACAGATTGATGAATTATCACCCATCCTCCGAAACCTAGAGCAGTTTGTCAACGTGGAACGAGTTTTCACTTCGTACCGCCCTGGCAAACTGTCCCTGAGTCTTGTAGTATTATTATTACCAAAAAATACAGCTTTATATAAAGCACGAATGTTGCAATCAGGTTATGTGACAAACAGAACGTAAAAACTATCTAAAAATTGGAGCAAGTATGGGTACAAAGTTTTAAGTTCCGCTTAAACATTATCAAAATACCATAGCGTACTAGTATGTCACAGAAGTACATATTTAATATTGGAAAAATCAACTTGTTGGCTCTAACGCAAATAAATGCTGGGGCCTCGATTAAACAGCAGTTTTAGCCCGACGTTAATACGAGGCCGGCGTTTAATTGAGAAAATTCGATTAGTCGGAGCTTGAAACATCGCCACAAACATTGACCTGCCAATTAAACGATAATCATTATGTCATTCCATTATCTCCCAATATTCCTGATAACTTTTAAAGCCATCGATGTTCAAATAATATTTAGGGTATTAAAGCTTTATAACACAACACCTAAGTAAAGTCATTTTGCTAATATTGATTGACGAACACAGATCCTGTGCGAAGATAAGTCATAGTTCATAGAGGGAAATCGTAAGGAAGACCGGCAAAAATTCATTAAAGGAGCAAACAAAGAGTCCATGATTAAGATTGGAAGGTCCAAGAAGGTACACATGTTTTGTTTTGCCCTCATACACTATGCATGAATGATGTGATCGCAACGTTTTTTATTGAACACAAATAATCACCTATCGTATTTTGTCAGGTTTTGTGCACGGTCAACCTAAAGTAGCGAAAAAAACCTACAACAAAGACCTTTGCCGGGTTTCATCCCTCTATTAACTATACATAAGTAAAGCTCAGAAGATATATATGAGATATGCAACGCTTTCGAGTGGTATACTATGGAATATCTCACGACTTGTATTCTCTTCTTTTACTTTCATTGACTAGTTTGTACATCCTACACACATTTAAGAGTCGCACCTTAAATTTCAAAAAAACGTTGTTTTTTTTCTTCAAGTATCTTAAAATACGTCAGGGGAATATTGTAATGTTTGAATAATTTTATATCTTTGCTATGTTAAGTGCATAGAAAATTCATTTACACTTTAGACGTTTCTACTTCTTAACCTGCAGACGCTACGTCAGTAAACTTACTGCATTTTTTTGCATCCTGAGAACATTAGAACGGGTCTCGATTAACAAAAAAACTCTTGCCAACTACCCCACCAATCGGAAGCAAAACCCAATCCAACCGTAACTTAGTCAGGCGTTTTCCCGTGCTTTCACGTATTTTCTTCAATTTCGATTTTCGATTGCGTTTCTTGTGATTGGCCATGGTAATAACTTTAGTTTTGGTTTTACAATACTCAAGTGAAAATCGCTCTAATGTAGTTCAGAAGTAACTACACATTTTGTTCGTTGTAAATTATTGGCAGTTGTTACTGCAGTGAATCGGGATCGAAAATGAAGACCTTGGATGTATCTAAATTACAATTGCTTCTGTCTACCATTATTCTGCAAAAAAAAAAAAACTATAATGCCATTGAAATATTCTCTAAACAGGGAAGTATTCCTTTTTTCCAGTCAGCACCAGATAAGAGTAATTGGTAATTACCCTCACTCGGCTTTTAAACTTTCCCTCTTTACGGGCAGATAGCACAGCGGGCACGGTTACCTATCTTTTTTATTATTTATTTTTCGAAACTGTGCTTGGTAGCGAACATTCATGGAAAGTTTCCAAAAATTCCTTCGACAGCTTTTGTTTCTGAGGAATCACCTTAATGTCAGGGCTGTTAGTCTTGTAAATAAGTCGAGAAAAGAAATGGGTAGCGTCATAATGATTTTCGTGAACTTAGAAGAACAAATCAGAGGCATTTATCGTAGAAAACGTGGGAGGTGGGGGAAATTAGAATGACTCACACATTAGGTCTACGGGCAATTTATTTAAAATAACTTTATATATAAGTTTACAAGGAGTTAAAAGTATACTTGGTCCTTTACATTTTCTAGATTTCCTGGTATTAACTGCTAACGAGATGGAAAACTGCAACACCAGAGTTTAAAGTCGCGCAGCACTCTTGCTCTAAATATGTATCACATTTTCTGCAGTTCTATTCATCACAAACATTAATCTGCCCAGAAAATTGCAGTCATGTTGTAATTCTATTATTTTCCGATATCCCCGATAATTGTTATAAGAATCAATGTTCAAATAAAATTCAGAGTATTTGAGCTTTGTAAGATAGCTACTACTAAAGAAATTTTGCTAATACCAGCTTTGGCAGTTTAACACCACAAAACACAGCACTAAGAACTTTCTAGCGCTGATTGTATATGTAAATAATTTATCTTAATCTCTGAATTTCAATCGGAGTTACTAATAGCCTGCAAGCAGGCTCTCTTTGGGGACAACACGCGAGTGGCGATGCTCGCGCGACCACTCGCGGCTCGCTACTCGCGGCCACTCGCGCGCTGCTCGTGGCCTCCAAAGAGAGCCTGCTCGCACGCTATTGAAACACCAGCTAAACCATTTGTCAGTTCGTCACGTTTTTAGCACCTAGATTGTGTAGCCTATGAAGTCCTTTCTCGGGAGCGCTCGAGGAAAAGACGACTGAATTTCAGGCTATAGATTGTGTACAATTTTAGCCATTCAACATGTAGTCTAGAACTATTTATACTGAAAATCCTTCCTTCCAAAAATCAGATTTCTGACTCTTAACTATTATAATCACACTGTTTATAAAGTGATTTGTTAGGAAAACGTCTTGGACGACTGCATTCTACGCACTCAAGATCTCGATGTTACTGCAGGCACTGAAGCAATGCGATATAAAAACATTAAATTGCCAACTGTCTTCTTTTCGTTTAACTTCCATTCTAGTTTGTACATTCATTTCTACACACATTTTAAATTCACATCGCAAATGTCCACTTTGTCTGTTATTCAAGAATTGAGTTGGTAGCTTCAAAATACGCCAGGGAAATATTGCAATATTTCAATATATATTTTTGCGGTGTAAAGTACAAACAAAATTAATTTACACTATAATTTACACGCTCAAATGGAGTTCAGAAGAAATTGCACATTATGTTCGTCGTAAGTTTTTGGTAGTTGTTACTGTACGACAGCAGTGAATCGAAAATGAAGATTTTGCATGTATCTTAATTAATTACAATTGTTTCTGTTCTTTACCGAAACACCATTATTCTACAAGGAAACTATAATGCTAGTCCCAGCCATTACCAGATTACAGCAATTTGAAATTACCCTCACTCGGTTTTTAAACTTTCCCTTTTTACCGGCAGATAGCACAGCACTGCAGTTTTGTCAATTTTTTCTAAATGTTTCCACTCGTCCAGTGGAACAGGATACACCTCATCTGGTGGAATTCTTATCCCACTGTCAATGGGAAATTTGTTGATAATGAAATACACCCTCCCCTCTATTTCCACAGCACCAAGGTTGTTTGGTGGAATGTGTTTTTGTTCAACAAGGGACCACCTGTTGTTTTCCTCATTGTAAACTTCTACAGGTGCTGGGTCACCAGATGGAGTATTATTACTGGTATTTATGTAAACGTTTCCCCCTGCTATATAGAGTCTATTGTTCACTACAAAAAGACTGGATCCAAAGTGAGGCTGGCAGGTTGAAGCTTTTACCTGCCATTCATTCTTGACTGGGTCAAAACAATGAAGGACTGCATTCTGCATGCTGTATGAGCGATTATAATAAAACGTAACTCCATAAAGAACGTACACCTTTGAATTAAGTGTCGTTGCTCCGCTATTGTAAAAAGCATTATTGGAGTTGCTTGTAATACTTGCTTTAGCAAAAGTCTGCCACTGACATTTAGACAAGCTATACCTTTGAGGAATTTGATTACAATTATGACTAATCGCATACATATAATCAGCTATGATACATAAGTTGTTGATAATTCCACATGAGTGTTGCAGCCTTTCCCACTCATTACCTTCTGGGTCATAACAGTAAATGAAATCAACAATAGCTGAGGCACATCCAGCAACAAACAACTTGCTGCCAACAGTCTCTGCACAATAGCAACGAGAGGCCTCATTTGTTGGTGTTGTAGATGACAGAGCTTTCCATTTCTTGGCTTCAACGTCAAAAAACTGCATTTGCGCCTTAGGCAGAACTGCTATAACAACCTATTATGAGAAATGAGGGTCATCAAGAACAATGGACAAAACGGAACAGTTAGCCCAGTTGGGGTGAAAAAGAATTATCGCAAACCGTTACTATCAAACTCAGAAAACCGTGAACACCTGAAATATTTCAGGAATGTTGATTGTCTAGTGCCCAATCAAAATAAAGTTCAGGACACGCAAGCAAACCTAAAAACCACAAACTAATAACCGTTGCTGTTTGCGGTTTAGTTTTCTCACGCCTGATTGGCTTTTTCCTTGCAACACAATAACATTCCATTAATATTTCTGGTGTTCACGGTTTTCTGAGTTTCACAGTAACTGGTATTCGGTAACAATGATAAAACATAATACGTTTTCCTACTCCACGATTCATTTTCGGCTAATTGGGCTCATTCAAAATATTTTGAACACCAAAACACTCTATTGTCGGATAACGTAACTAGGTTGAGTTCGATCGCGTGACTTCGTGAAACTACAACATTATAGATTGCGTGATTTCATTGCTTTTACGAAAACTGACGTTCGCAAAAGCAAGACTCTCGAGCTCTTACATACCGGGCTCAGTGATCGTGGTTTAGTTTTCTCCACAGCAAACTTGGTGCTCTGCGAAGGCATGTAGCTATAGATTAATGCCTCATACACGTGCATGTGAATGTCTGAATTTCGCTGCATCTCATCAGTATTCAATTCTTCAATCAAAACCCTGATGTCCACCAGCCCCAGACGAACAGCTCCGATAACTTTGGCTGCAACTGCCATCCTCTCTTCCTTCTTGTGTTTAATCCACTGCATCACTGATTTGAAGACGAACGTCTCCGAAGGTACACTGAGGTCATCTCGACTGAGGAGGATTAGTAATTGGTCTGCGCCAATATGTGTCAGAAATTCTTCACTTTCACAAACATCCTTGTACACTGAAGCCATCTTGTGCTCCGCTGCCTCTTGAAGATCTTTCAGACCATGTCTATCAGCGATTGTCCGAACGCGATTGTACGTTTGCACACCAAATCGATGCTGAACAAACTCAATCAGCAGGAAATCACAGCACTGTTGAACAACACTTGTGACTTGAAGATGATCAGCGGCGGCAAGAACTTCAAACACGTTTTCCTCGTTGACATGAAGGTCTCCAGTGTAGATGCAGTCCATGACAATCTTCAAAGCATTAGGTGAAATGCTTTCATCTTTCAATTCGATAACTTCCTGCTTCGACTCCTTCATTCCATCTGTAAACATGGCGTGGAAATAATCGCTATTCGCAGCGAGTACAATGCGATGAGCTGGAAAGACGTCTTCTCCCGCTTTTAGACGAACGTCGATGAATTCACCTTCGTCTCGAAACTCAGCACATTTGGATAAAAGATCCACGGAATGGGCAACCATCTTAAGATGTTTTGCTTTACGAAAGTTTGTGACTCGCCCTGCTAATGATTAAAATGCAAATTATTACTATGTAAACGATCTTCGCGTGATTTGTGTCTGGCGTCAAGACGTCACGCGAGCGACGTCGCGAAACTAAAAGCTGCTTGGCTATCAAACTCGTTCCCAGAGCCTGGCGATCTCTTAACGATCTGTTCATGGAGAGGGTTTATGGGTTTCATGGGTAATATTGATGATTATTTGGTTTTCCAAATTTAGCGAAAAAAACTGAATTGCAAGTTAGAATAATTGGATCATGTTTACTGTGGGTTGCCTCGGTCGACATATCGGTCGACAGTTAGTCGATACTCGGCCGACATATCGGTCGAGTGTCGGTCGATAGTCGGTCGATAGTCGGTCGATAATTGGTCGATAGTCGGTCGATAGTCGGTCGATATATCGGCCGAGATGTATGTCGGCCGATATAGCTTTTAGTTCACCGATACCTTGCCGACACTTCGCCGACACTTCGCCGATACTTTGCCGATCTTCGCCGATACTTCGCCGATATTTCACCTAGTATCGGTCGATAATCGGTCTATAGTCGGCCGATAATCAGTCGATAGTCTGCCGATATGTCGGTCGAGATGTATGTCGACTTATACAGTTTTTAGTCCTGTTTCCAACAACACTAAAACATAGAAAACGTAAATACGTAAAT
Source organism: Meandrina meandrites (assembly GCA_963693305.1). Lineage (NCBI taxonomy): Eukaryota > Metazoa > Cnidaria > Anthozoa > Scleractinia > Meandrinidae > Meandrina > Meandrina meandrites. Next base: position 47,981,480 of record OY855904.1, read on the forward strand.
ATTGAACGCTTTGTTCAAAAACATAATGACGATCGAACGATCGAAATCTCCTAGCTTCTCATTGGTCGGTTTATTAACTGCCATTAACTGCGACTCTTCCTTGGGCTATAAAAATCTAGCGCGTCAGCTAGCTCCAGGTCATAACCAGCTGCTCACAACCACATGGGCGCAGCAATAAAAGCAACTGACGAAGGAAAGCGATTTAAGCTTCCGAAACCGGTCTTGTTGTTATAAAAAAGGTGCTTAGAACTTTATGTCCAATTCTGACGACAATAAAGTCGTCGCCATGCTCGCAAAAATTCGAGACTGCCAAGCACCAGCGATCTGTCCGATCAATAAACTCGCATATATCTATTTTAACCCTCCGATTGCCATTTATCAGAAGGAAAGGTTCAAAAAGACTCTTTGGTCAGAGCAAAAATTCCTTCACGCAAATAACAAAATTTGGAGGTTATATACGGTAAGGGCTGTCATGAACTGTAATTAATTAGTTAGGCACCAGTTTCTTTTCGGACAATTTATGACGTCAGTTTTGTTTATATCAGATTAAATTTTATAATAAGTCAGTATGATAAGGATTTTCGAAGACACGAGACAATAGACGATTTATCTACGATTTGAAGTAAGTTACACGAATTTCCAAGTTTATTTTCAAATTTTGTTATATGATTTTTATCACGAGTTGCTGTGGCATAAAGAGACATTAAATTTTGGAAAAGTACTACGTCTTCTGGTAAATCTGCGTACATCGATTACATTCGTGCGGTCTACATGACAAGGGCCGAGTGACAATATTACAACACGCATCGACACGTGGAGATTCTTTCAAAATACGCATTTTTGGATACAGTAAAACCCCACGTATAAGAACCTGGATTTTTTTTTTAATTTAGCCTTTACAGGTTCTTATATAAATGGTACTTGAAGCAAATTTAGACTACCAAGGTTCTTAAAACAGGTTCTTATATTTTGATATGAATTTCATTTAAATATACTACAAATATCATCTCATAATACAATATAAATCAATTCTACCATAATGCCTAAAAGCAGTATACATGGCCCAGTTCTCGGCCTTAACTATTCTCGGGCACTTTGTGTTCAACGCGTTTTTTCGCGACACAAAGGTATTAAAATAAAATGTATTTTCTACTGGTATGCGGTCAATGTAGTTCATTAGCAGGTTTTGGTTATAGCGGAGCTCCTAAGCGGCCCGAAGGGCTGCAGAGCGGAGCCCCATAGGTTCATGCGAACATGGAAAATTTGTAAAACCATGCGTTTGAGTTTTCATGGTCATCGTGGCAAGCGGCATGGCTCGCGGGCGCGTGTGCTCTACATACGTACATACGTACGAAGTTGCCCAAAATGGCGGCCATACTCCAGGAAAAAGCTTGACCTGGGCAGGCCTCTTACATGTTTCATATTGACCATCCTCCTTTCGTTAAAAAATACCTATCGTAGAAGTTTGTAGGACACTGTACTTTTCTTTTCATATTGAAAATCGACTAGGGATATTTCATTTCGCCTACGCGAATCGATTGGGTGAAAAGGCAGCAAAAGCTCATCGCGGTAATGAAAACTTGTTAAGTCAGCAGCAGAAAATATTTCTTCGTTATTATTTTTTACCCCATCACATCTTAAGTGTTTGTATACTTCAGAGAGTTTTTTCTCACTTAAAAAAATGATCTGGACATTTCAGATCAACTTAAACGAAGCAATTGCATGAAAAGGCGGCAAATCTTTGGTACGCTGTTCACTTTTAGGCTGAATCAGGAGCCATAATGGAAGGAGACCGTAAGCGCGAGATCTGGCCTTGTCCCTATGATATGGGTCAAAATTTCTATTTTTAGAACAAATCGTGTCATCCCGCGAGGCGCGCGCGCGTACTGCCGCGAGGATTTCGCGAGGACGTCGCGCGGAGAAATATAAACAAAATGGCGTCCAAAATAACCTCTGCAAGTGAAGTAAACACTGGCTTTCTTTCATCAGTTTCTATTCCTAATTTACGTCAAGGTCTCCTTGAGCACTTCTTTGAATGTAGCCATGAAAGTGAGGATGATTCAAGTGATTCGGATGTCTGCAGTAGTATTTTTTTCGGACAAATCCAGTCGCGAAGACTCGTTAAACATGTCGTAATATATAGATTTAGGCAGGCCTAAAAGCGGAGCTCCCATTTATTATTTTTTGCTTGAATTTAGTCTTTTGATGTCCCTGCACTTTATTGGGTTCCCCACGAATGCACGGAGGCGCACATATCAAATTTTAGTTTAAAAACTTTTTACAACTTTTACTGTACACTAATAAACCTCGTAGAGCAAATCAGTGTAAAAAAGGACCTCGATGAAGGCAAGGAAATTTGTTTTGATTTACTTCAAAACAGTCAAGGCAAAAAAATCAACTGAAGACAAAAAATCTACAGTGCGAAAAAAAGTCAACACGCGGCTAAAGAAAATGAGTTTACGCCAGAACAAAGCAAAACACGGCCGCAAAAAAAAAAAACTCATTGCAAATTCATTGGGAGCCGGTTATGTTATATATATATAAATATATATAAGTGTGAGTTGTGGCAGTTTGTGAATTAGAAGTGGTGCTCGCTATCTAACAAGCGAACAATTTAGTTTGAGCCGTCTTGTTTTGGTTGCATGATTAACTATTCTGTTTTATCGTACACGTTGCTTAATACCTTAGAGAATTTTATGTAGAGAACTAAATGAATTTTTTCTTCGTTTCTGGTAAGCAAATGTGCGGTAGAAAAAGTCTGAACTCACTCACCCAGGCACAGGTAACACGCAACGAAACCGCGTACGAGATTTAACATACACTCACTGAAATAAACAATGGATAATAAATCGCTTAAATTAATTTTAATGTGCAGTATCTTTGAGTAGTTTTACTAGTTTTGGTTTGGACTTGTTCAGTTTGCGGGATTATCCTCAGTATAAGATGGTATAAGTGTAGTTTGTAATATTTTGCAAAGGCGAAACGTGCTTTTCATCCGAGTACATGCATATGTAGCTCAATAATTTAATATTCTTTTCAAATGAAAATCCAAAAATGAACTTTACAGTTGACTCCACTATAAACTAAAACACAGCATTTGAAACCAAACATTTAATAGACAATGTCTGTATAAAATGTACAAAAGTGATTAAAGCTAAGAGGTTTGAAAGCAGCATTAAGAAATAATGGAATTTGTAAATATGTAAGCCTACGGAAAGACCTGAAAAACGATACAACTTTGAATTCGTTTATAAATGACTGAAGTAAAAACAGATTCTCACAATAAAAACAGACTTCAGCTTAAGGTATACATTACGTTTGTTACCTTATATTTGGAAAAGGCTTGTAAATTCTGCAGGGCAAAGCTTTCAAACCAGCAGCATCTTAAATATCGGAAACGAACACGCCAGTTTCCATGTGAGCTTACTCCAACTCCAACTCCATCGACATATACATTATATGAATTATCAGCGAAGATCAATCTCTTCCTTTCTTTCGGTGTAGCTGTTAGCAGTCTTTTATCCATCACTTCGTGAACTTGACCGGCTCTGAGCTCGCTTTTAGTTCGGCTTAATGTCAACTGAATCAATCAACCGCAGAAGCCGTAGACAGTCCTTCAACTCTCGTTGTTTTGACTTGTTGTCCGGTAAATCATATTCAAGTCGGCAAACATTTCGGATGTTCACGCTTAGAGGCTATCCCTAAATCATTTGGCATAAGTTTCCATGATGTAGATGAGTAAATAAAGCGAGACATATTCACGAAGATCTATGTTTTCCAGCAGCTTTGTTCGCCTCTTTCATTAAGCGTAAAAAGCGAACAACGTGCCACCCGTGCCACAGATTTTTGCCGCCTTTTCATACAATCGCGTCGTTTAAGTTAAAATGAAATGTCCAGATCATTTTAAACCTCTGAAGTAATGCAGAGTTTTTACAAATTTTTTACGACAGGTAACTCAACCCTAAACGAACCGAATAGAACCGATATGTTTTTGTGTCACTTTTTGCCTAAGAAGGACTCCAAATCAAGGACAAAGGCAAACGAGGCAAACTCGTCCCCAGGCCTAATCCGTGCGTACGGACGTACGGACGGACGGACATGACGTCATAACCAAATTTTCTCGGCTCGATGGGTTCACCATATTTTATAGCTAGGGATGCTCCGTCCGCGGGCGCCTTCGGCGCCCGCGGGAGCTCCGCTACGAGAAATCACACAGTGGTCAAGACAATTTACTAAACGTTTCACAGCGCAGCGATATGGGCAACCAAAGAATACAGAATGACAGCAAAAAAGGAGAAAACATATTTTTGCCGAAATACGATTGTATACGCCATTTCGACCTTTCCTTGGTGCTTTGTTGTAAGTTACATGTGACTTTCATATCATATAAAATTACATATATATTGCAGAATGAAAATATTTTCATTTAAGTCACTTATCCGATTAATGCTGCTCCAAAATATTTCTTTTAGTATCCTGTATTATAATTCACAGTTCAGCTAAAACGTTGTTGAAAAGTGTGGAAAGATCGGAAACTTCCAGCAAAAATTGTAAACAAATGAAGCAGAAGAGGATTCATTTTTTTTTCGAATTAAAAAAATCTACCTGTTTTTCTTCCTTTATTTTCAAGTATGAAAAAATGCAGCATATGTGCAAACGGCTTTATCTAGTTTCGTGTGTCTAGTCTCGATGAAACCGATTCGACTTTGGCTCGCCAAGATAGCTACCTTTCGTCTTCAATTTTGGAGCGCTTTGAAAACGCTCTTGTTACAGTAAATTATTCACACTTCCCGCATTCTCAAGATTATTTAGCACCTGGAAATAAACATGCCACGGTTAAAATTGCGGCTGAGCTTTGTATTCATACATTTTATTTAGCAATGAATGTGGTATGTGGCGTGCCATGTTCAATTCCAGGTGCTAAATAATCTTGAGAATGTGGCAAGTTTGAATAATTTACTGTTACCCGAGGGTTTTCAAATGGAAGACGCGGAGTAGCTATCTTGGCAAGCAAAATTCGACGCATTTCATCGAGACTAGATTCACGAAAGTAGACAAAGCCGTTTGCATATATGCTGTATTTTCTCATACTTAAAAATATAAGAAAAAAAATCCGTAATTTTTTTTTTAATTCTAATTTCCGCACCGTAAACCTCTTCCTCCTCATTTGTTTACAACTTTTGCTAGGAGTTTCCGATCTTTCCATACTTTTCAGCAATGTTTTAGTTGGCATTAAGCTTTCAAATAATCTATGGGATCTTAGCATAGCTTGAACGTTGTTGTAGCTCCCAATTATTCACGAGCATAATATTTTGAAGCGAAAGTTCAACAGTCAACTGTGCAGCAATTTCTACTCAGCCGATTTCGTTGAAACTTGCTCACACTAAAAATTGGATAATTTGAACTTGTTGACTTTGATAAGAAAAAATCTATCGTCCTGTTTAGAAAATATTCGCGTTTTTTTTTTTTCATTAATTTATTTTTTCAAAAGCGCTAATATCTCGTGATTGTTTGCCTTGTTTGCTCTTTATTTTAAAGCTTTATAAAATTTGAACATTTGTTTTTTCGATTGCTAAAAATCAGGTTTACATGCCCAAAGCTTGATTTAGAAAAGAGCACCTCCGTTCCGCAGAAATAGCCGCGGGCCATCTTAACCAAAGTACAATCCAAATGTAAACGAGTCATGGTGAATTATCTTACTGAGAAAGCTTCTCTAGATTAGTCCTGTGCTTCACTGACAAAAAATCCAGGAGATGAATTTAGCACGATACGGAAGCTGCACAGCCTAATGTATAAATAGCGTCCGTACAAAATTTATGGTTCACAGAACGACTGATTTATTTTTCGTTCTCAAGTTAAACACAAGGTCTTTTGCGGCAGATTTACTCGCGAATCACATGATACTAGTCACGCAACTCCGGCAACATCGACGCGAGAACCCACGCATCCGCGCGTGTCTGCCTGTTCTAAAAATATAAAAATTGTCTCGTATCATAGGGTGCGTGGATGTCGCGCTTACGGTCTCCTACCATTATGGCTCCTGGATTAATCAATCTCGATTTCTTTGAGGTGATAGTTGATTCGGGCTTCGAGATAACAATTAATATAACAAACAACAGGGACAAAGACCCTAGCCCAAAAACAGTAGCAACTGCTACACAAGAGGACCAGAAGAATAACAAACTAACGACAGCTATTACGCAACTGACCCTAGAAAAATACGTGACTGTACAATACAGCAGGCTAAAATGAAGCCCCTGAAACAAACACCTGGGTTAAGATAAACACAGTCCACTCGTGGTGGGAAGTACAAAGCTGCTATGATCCAGAATTAAGGTAGGTAAAAATGATGGCCTGATATTCATTACTAATTTTTCTGGGTACTCTAACTGAAAAATGTGCAGTGAACTTAGCGACCGTACAATAATTACCTGGAAGGTGGGGGGTGGTGGTGGGGTGGGACCAGAGGGGTGGCAAAGGGGAAAATCACAACTAGAGAGAATGGGTTGGAAGTAAAATTTAACACATACACTAAGTGGCGGAGGGGGCATTATTTTTTCACTCTTTTTTTTACAAACTGGAAAACTGGTAGAAGAGCTATCAGAGTTGCTTACACTGATATTAAACCGGCTGGGAAAATATCTGCTCCAGGTGTTTTGATCTCCGAACTGTCAGATTATTAATAATTTTTCCCACCTGTCCCTCAGTACTGTTTCAGTGGAACCCCGCCTTGCGGCCACCTCGTTATTACGGTCAATTAGTTTTGTCCTGGCGAAACGCCCATTTTCAAACGGACACTTTCTGAAATCCCAACCTATATAATCATTTTTAATTGTACCCAGTTAATACGGCCAAATTTCCATGGCCCGTTGATGGCCGCGACTTTGAGAGGAAGGTTAGGGGGGCTTTAATTAATTTTTGCTTAGTGAGAGGGGGGTGGGACTTAATTCTGAGCCGCATTTCCCAACGTCCCCCTTCCTTCCAGGTAATTATAACACAGTCCCTTACTTTCACACTTTACTGAACAGCATATGGTGTGAAAAGCTACACACCATATCACATGATAAGCTTTCATGTGCAAACCGTTTTAAATTTTATTTTGATTTTCACCTGCCTCAGCCTGTTGTCAAGCTTTCTCGCTTTACAGGCATATAACACAAGACTGCTTGGCAACTAACTTTTGCTAAATTATCCCACCCATTTAATGAAACGTTATACACCTCTCCTGGTGGGATTCCAATCCCACTATCAATTGGAAATTTGTTAATTATGAAATACACCCTCCCTTCTATTTCCACTGCACCAAGGTTGTTTCGGGGAATATGTTTTTGTTCAACAACAGACCAAGTGTTGCTTTCCTCATTATAAACTTCAACAGGTGCAGGGTTACCGCATGCTTTCCAATTATCGTCACAAGAAATTTTTCCCCCTGCCACACAGAGTCTGTTATTTACAACAAAAAGGCTGGATCCAAAGTGAGGCTGGCAGGTTGAAGCTTTTTGTTCCCATTCATTCTTAGCTGGATCAGAACAATGCACTACAGCTGGTTTATCTACCCAGTAGTAATGCCTCTTTTCGAGTTCTTGTCTTACATATCCATGAAATACATATATTTTGGATCTTAAAACCACTGCCGCTACATTAAATAGTTTATGTTTATCACTACGTTTGTTAAAGAAACTCAAATTAGCTCCACTTTGCCAATTCTTATTAGCCAAACTATATCTTTGAAGCGGATTGGATTCACTGATTGCAAAAATATAATCATCAACGGCACATAAGCAGTCGATCTGATGGGAAACGTTTTGAAGAGGTGGTAGGGTCTCCCAGTTGTTATTAACGATGTGGTTGCAATAAACACGATGACCAGATTCTCCCTGTGCAGCTACATACACGTAGTTACCATTAATTTCTGCACTAAAGCATGACTGAGTTACTTCGCCTAATTGTACAACAGATGGCATCGGTTTCCACATTTTGGTTTCAGCATCAAAGTAGCGGACCATAGAATTGGGACGGTTAGGATTATTCTCCTGATTGTGATCTTCACTATCTGCACTTGGCTGTAAACACCGTGTAGGGTGAATGGCCACAAGAACCTGAAACAAGACCCACAGGTAAGGAAAATGCACAACCTAGTTGTAAGTTTGTGATTAGTAATACTTAATTGTAAGAATTTAAATTGCATTTGAATTGCATGCAAGTAGGGCAAATATTGTAAGTACTGTTGTAAGTAGTGTAATTAATGTATTGTAAATAGTGTAAGCGATGTATTGTAAATAGTATGTGCTGTGAGTAGTATTATTTTGTAAGCAGAGCCTTTTTTGTTTGTTTGTGTGTGTCTTGCAATAAAAAAAAAAATTAAAATTTAGTTTTCCTCTTCGAGGCACTGGCTTGTTGATAGTCAAACAAGCTTTCAAATATACATTTGAACCACCCGTATTGGCACCCACTTTAAATGTCGTTACAATTGCACACTGGCGGACACACATATAAATTACTGGTTCTGGCGCAAAATTTTAACACATATATAACAAAGCTGTTTTCGCAAGAAACTCGGCTCCCATGCTCGCCTCGTTTCTTGAGAAAAACTTTGTTATATATGTGTTAAAATTTTGCGCCATAACGCAGTAATTTATATGTGTGTGGTTTGAGAGAAAATAAGCAAGGAAGTAAACAAAGAGCGTGACCCCAACCTATCGAGCGGATGTGTCACAAAAAAAAAATATTTTCTTTTGAAGAAATGTATGCACTGTCTATATACAAAAGTGCGCTAGAATTATTTTCCATTTGAACAATTATCTGCACTTGTATATACGCCGAGATGGCAGCCGCGAAATTTTCGTCAGATGTTCTGCAAACTTTTTACGGTCCAATAACGAAGGAGCAAAATAGAAATCTTCCTAATCGAATAATACCTGAACGTGTTCCTTTACTTGACGTGTTTAAAATAAGCCAAAGTAATTTCCAGGAATGGCTTCGTGTTTGGAAAATTGATGTATCAAAAACAAATCCAAACAATAAAGACATTCTGGTGTTTGCACGAGAAAATAAAGAAAAGTACACTAATTTGATTGAACAGGAAACCCTTAAGTTGGGCAGCGTAAAGGTGAGCTTCGGGCTACAAGTACAGTTTGAAATAGAAAGAAACGGCAACACGGAAAATGTGACTCACTATTTTAAAGAGGACCAGCCGCATGTTTTTAACAGGTATAACAAAGAACTGATAGAACAAAAATATGAAGAATTCGTGGAAAGAATAAGGGGAGAAATAAAAAACTGGTCATTGGAAGGATCAGGATGGGAAATTGAAAGGATAGAGACTGCATACGTGAACGTCGCAAAATATCAGCCACTGCGCGGAGGAACCTATTTGCCACTTCCAGCCAATCTGGCAAAAAAGAAGGCAATAATAAACGTTAAAAACAGAAACAACCAGTGCCTGAAGTGGGCTCTAAGAGCTGCTTTATTTCCTACAAAAGATGGAAAGGACCCACAAAGACCAAGCAAATATCCGGTTAACGATGGTATAAACTACGAAGGAATTGACTTTCCAACACCGGTAAAACAAATCGACAAGCTTGAAAAACAAAACCAAAACCTGGCAATAAACGTGTTCGGATGGGAAAAAGACACAGTAATAGTACATAGGATAAGCACAAAAGAATCGAACGTACCGAGAATAAACCTGATGTTGATTGAGTCAGGGGAGATACAGCACTATTGTTTCGTAAAAAGAGAAAGCGCTTTGCTGTTCGATAAGTCAATAAACAATAAAACTTTCTACTGCATGAAGTGCTTAACACGTTTCACAAGAGCGCACATGCTTGTGGATCACGAAAAATACTGCAACGGTGTGAACGGCAGACCAACAAAAATAGATATGCCGGAAGAGGGGAAAACATCCTCGCTTTTCAAAATTACCACAAACAGATGAAGGTGCCCTATGTGATATATGCGGACTTTGAGGCGTTGCTAAAAAAGATGCACGGCTGTGAGCGCGACCCGGATAAAAAATACAAAAGTTACACAGAAAAGACCGAGTGGCATGAAGCGTGCGGGTATTCATACTTTGTGGTGAGAAGCGACGGAGAAGTAACAGCTAAAAAAGTTTACAGGGGTGAGGGAGTGGTAAAGTCATTTCTGGAAAGCATAATGCAGGAAGAGGAAAAAATAAGAGAAAGCCTCGCCAAACCGAAACCTGTAACAATGACACAAGAAGACTGGTATGATTTCAAACATGCGGAGAACTGTTACATTTGCGAAAAGAAACTGGTAAAAGAAAACTATTGGGATTCATTGCCGGTTTACACTAAAGGTCTAATATCAAAAGAAGAAAAATACCAGGGCCAATATCACAAGAGGTGCTTTTTCAACGAGCAAAAAAATCAAAGGAAAGCATTAAATGGAGAGGGATGCTTTGAAACAGAAGAAGGTGAATTTGAAATTATAATACTAAAAAAACTGGAGGAGGAGGACAAGTGGGAAGCAAAAGAGAAAATCAACTGTTATTTATGCCAAAGTCCATTGCTTCAAAAGTACTACAGAGACGCGGTAAAAGACCATTGCCACTTAACGGGTAAGTACCGAGGAGCGGCGCACAACGACTGTAACTTTAAACTGAGAATAAAGCCCAAGACGGACCAGATACCAGTTGTATTTCACAACCTGAAAGGCTACGACGCGCACCATTTAATGCAAGCTATGTCAAACACACAAAAAGAGGTGAAGTGTGTGGCCAACAACATGGAGAAGTACATAACATTTTCAGTCGGAAACCTGCGTTTCACAGACAGCCTGAACTTTTTGCAAGGAAGCTTGGACTCGCTGGTAAAAGCAACACCCAAAAGTGAACTAAAAATAACATCATCATTCTCAAACGGCAGCGATTTGCTGTACAAAAAAGGAATTTACCCTTATGAGTACATGGATTCATGGGAAAGGTTCAAAGAAACAAGTCTACCTAAAAAAGAAAGCTTCTACAGCAAGCACAACGACGAGCACATAACAGAAGATGAGTACGCTCACGCGAATACAGTCTGGGAGACTTTCGAATGCAAAACATTGGGAGACTACCACGACCTTTACGTAAAAACGGATGTAGCTCTGTTGGCAGATGTATTTGAAAATTTTCGTAAATTGTGTCTGGAGCAGTACGGATTAGATCCGGCACACTATTTTACATCACCAGGCCTATCATGGGACGCACTCTTGAAAAAGACAGGTGTCAATCTTGAGTTGTTTACAGACCTTGAAATGCATCTCTTCGTGGAAAGGGGGATTCGGGGGGGAACCTCGATGGCAAGAAAGAGATACGCTAAGGCAAATAACCCGCTGGTACCGGACTATGACGCAAGCAAACCAAACAGTTACATAATGTATCTGGACGCGAACAACCTGTACGGATGGGCAATGAGCAAGCCGCTCCCAAAAAGTGGTTTTAAATGGAAACGTGTAATGCCGACGGAGGAGGAAATCCTTAATAAAAAGGAGAAAGCAAAGAATGGATGGATCCTTGAGGTCGATTTGGAATATCCCGCGGAGCTGCACGAAGAACACAACAGCTACCCGCTGGCTCCTGAGAAAAAGGTCGTGAAAAAGGAGTGTATGTCGGAATACCAAAAGAGGTTGATGAAAGACCTGGATATAAGACCCCCGGACAGCAAGAAGCTGCTTCTGACACTTGAGGACAAAAAAGACTACGTCGTGCATTACAGAAACCTGCAGTTTTATCTGAAGCAGGGAATGAAACTGAAGCGAGTGAAAAGGGTGCTGGAGTTCGAACAAGAATGCTGGATGGAGCCGTACATACGTATGAATACAGAATTTAGAAAGCAAGCAAAGAACGACTTTGAAAAGAACTTTTACAAGCTAATGAATAACTCAGTTTTCGGCAAAACCATGGAAAACCTGCGCAACCGTGTTGATATAAAAATAGTGCGCAGCAATGAGAAAGACAAAGTAAGGAAATTAGTAGCCAGCCCCCTGTACTCAAGGCATGTAATATTTACAAACGATCTGGTTGGAATCGACATGCGCAAAAGCCGGCTGCTACTCAACAAGCCGGTCTACACAGGAATGACAATCCTTGATAACAGCAAAATACTGATGTACGACTTCTTCTACAACCACCTTAAAAAGCAGTACGGCGAGAAATGCGAGCTCCTGTACACGGACACGGACAGCCTGCTGCTGGAGATAGAAACAGAGGACGTCTACAAAGACATAAAAGCGAACGAAAACCTCTATGACACAAGCGATTACCCGAAGGATCACCCTCTGCACTCCACCGTGAACAAAAAGGTCCTAGGAAAAATGAAAGACGAATGTGCCGGAACCCCCATATCAGATGTTGTTTGTCTGAAGCCGAAAATGTACTCGATCATGACAGAAGGCGGAAGCAAAAAGCTTATAGAAAAAATAAAAGACGAGTACCCCCAAACCGCAATAGCAGAGTGTAAATGCGAGGGGAAGAAAGTGCTGAAGATAAACACAGAAGACATAAAGCTCCTGGAAAAAAATAAAAGAAAAATTCACCGGAACAGAAATAACAGAATGCGAATGCAGTGGGGCAAAAAAATTAGCAATAAAGGCGGACGAAATAAACGTAAGGAAAGCGAAGGGCGTGAAAAAGAGCGTTGTAAAGAAACAGATAAAGCACGAGCAGTACAAGCAGACGCTTTTTGGTACGGAGCAGCTATGGCATGGAATGAACATTTTGCGAAGCGATGGGCACGAGATCTACGGCATGCATGTCAACAAAATTTCGCTGTCCCCGTTTGATTCAAAGCGCTGGATAGCAGACGACGGGGTAAATACAAAGGCTTACGGGTATACCAGTGCAAATACTGAATTCAAAGAAATAGAAGCTTTATTCACAAATACTGAAATAAAAGAAATAGATCTAGAAGCTTCATTTACAAATACTGAAATCAAAGAAATGGAAGAGATGCTGAAAGAAATGTTATAGTTGCTCGGGGGGTAATTGTGTATTTGGAGGCACAACAAGCAGTTCTTCACGAACGAAGCCGCGCTTGGGCCCGTCATGCAAATAGTAGAGAACGGGCTGATTCGGTTTGGTAAGGGATCGTTCAATGTTGTAAACTTTCAAAGACCAGATTGGATCAGTGGCTCTTTTCACACCACCTTCAAGCTCGCCAGGTTGGTACAAATACCTAACATTCACAAGAGAGGGGAGCTTTTTTTCCCTTTCTCCAACAGGCCTCAAATAAGGTGTCGATGGCTTTGCATAAACATTTTTTTCTTTGATGGCAACTGAGGGTTTCTTGCCGATAAGGCTTGTTACCTCGTTGTTCAGAGCGGCCACAACTTCAGGAAGTCTTTTTACCCACGCTGTGGACCGCTGGCCCTCAGGCATGCGCATTTCAACGGCGTACTGGTGCCCGAACAAACGTTCAGCAAGGGTGCGGTTGAAACGTTCAACAATGGCCTGGTCACGGTGAATGTCAACTCGCCCGCGCCGAATGTACGTTTTGTGATTTTCCATTTCTTTTGTAACAGCGCCCATGAATTCGCGCCCAGGGTCAACCTGCAGCAGTTGAGGCCATTTCAGAGGCGCGCGCTTGTAAATTCTCTTAAAAGCCAGGGCAACTTCATCAGAGTTTTTAGAGGTCAAGGGTTCAGCCTCTTTGTAGCGGCTGGCCACGTCGACAACGGTGAGTGCGTATTTGAAAACTTTGCGCCCACGGGGCAGTTTGTCATGCGGCAAAAAAAAGAAGATCCGCCTGGTGCACTTTGTTGGGTGTAGGCACGTCGAATTTCGGCCTAGGAATGCGCTTTGGTGCGGGGAGGAAGATCTGCCAGAGTGCTTGCTTGAACAGCCACTTTTTTGCGGTTTCTTCTGGTACCTTGGCAGCTTCGGCTATTTTTTTATCGCTGAAATACCTTTCCAGTAGCCCCCAGGGCTGTAGTATATCTTTGCGAGTTTGGCATCCATCGTGTAATATAAGTAACGAGTAAAAAAGTTTAAAGGAACCGGAATGCTGCGTAGCCCAGAGCAAGAGCCCCGGCACCCACGAACATGAGTTCACCATTTTTCTGCTGCTGGCTTGGTTGATAGAAATCTGAGAACTTGGGCTCTTTGGGGGGTATCATTTGTTTGTCAGGGTGCGCCTGGTTATACAGTTTGAAGGCGTAGTCAGTGTTTGTGAAGTTCTGCTTGGCCTCAGCCTTTATTTGCGTATTAGTCTCAATCCAGTCGAGAAGTTTGGTGCGGTCACGGGAGTATTTGGCGAAAGCTGCTTGATACGCCTCGAGAGCTTTATCATGTCGTACTTTTTCATCAAGTGCAGCGTCACCTCCGCCAAATGTCTTCGCAAGATAATTGCCACCGATAAAAGCGGCAGCATTCAACACAGCCCCACCAACCATAATCGCGATACTTGCCATGGTTTATATAACAGAGCAGAGTTTTTTTCAAATCATTAATTTCAGACGCTGGTGGGAAGGATTTTTTGGTCCTCGAGGTACTGTTTGAGCGCAATGCTCCCTGCCACGACGGCGGTGAACTTCACGTAGTTCGTTGCACTGCTGCTGGGGTCAGAAGTAAAATTCTCTTTTACAACCTTTTTTGCGACCCAGCCGATGCCGGCGGCCAAACCAGTGATAGTAGCAGCATCCATGATGGTTTTAACAAGCTTGTTGTCTGACATTTTTTGCAAGTATAGAAATGGAAACATACAAAAGTTTAAATAAAAATTAATTTGTCTCTTCAGGGTCACCTGCAGCAGTTGAGGCAAATTCATCACTCAAGGGTTCAGCCTCTGTCTCTTCTACGTATGTGGCATAAAAAAGATCGATGACCGTATTAAAAACCTTAACGTTGAAGTCGTACCATATTAGGCTGATTCCAAAAATGGCCGCGGTTGAGATAAGAACTTGGGGAATATCAACTTTCTTCATGGTATATGATGCAGGTATAATATTAATTCAATTCGTAAATATTCAATCCAAATGTTTTAAACCTCGAGCAGGTTGTGGCTCAGGTGTGTTTTTGCGAACAGGTTGTGGCTCAGGTTTCTTTTTGCTGAATACGGCCTTGAGCTCTTCGCGTTTGTAACAAATCCCGATCAGTGAAACGATTAAACTGCCAACAGCAAGCCATTGGGTGATGCTGAGACTGCTATTTTTTCTCCGGTACTTTTTGGTGTTTCGTCTTCTATAGGTGGGTCTGGCTCAGGTGCCGGGGAAGCGGCCTTTGCCTTGTTGTTTGCGATTATAATAGCAGCCTCAGCTGCGGCTTTTTTCTGTTGTTCGCGGGCCCGCCGCGTTCTTTCAGCAACCAATTTGCCTGCAGCCACACGCTTGGGATTTTTTACGCGCTGCGGGGTTGAAGTTGGAGTTGGAGTTGTTGCTTGCTGTGTTATATCGACCTGCGAATGTGCCGGCTGGGTCTCGCCTTGTGAATTTGCACTCTCGGATTGTTCAGTTGACATTTTGAAACGAAGCGTATATCTTAAGCAAATAAAATTATTATGCAATTACTCAGAATTTGTCTGCAAGTGTTCAGCAGTTGGTGAGGTATGCTGAGAAATTTCTTCTAATTTTGCTTCATCCTTTCTATCCAAATGCGAGTTAAAATCAATGTGTTTTGTTGTGATCAGCGCCGCGTTGGCCAGAGCAAGAAAACGGCCGCACTTAAAAGCAAGGTTGCCGGCCAGGTTGGAGAGCTCTTGGTTGATGATGTAGTCGTTTCTGAGTTCTTTTTGATAAGCTTTGGTTACAAGAAAAATGCAGCTGTCGATCAAACTTTCTGTTGTCTTGGAGCCCACGTAGGTCTCGTACCTTTTGATGTATTTCTGAACATCCTTGTCGCTCAGGCGCTTTACCTGTTCATGTGTTAACTGCACGCCGATCGCCTCTTTGGCTTTGCCTGTAGATACAAGAACGTTCAGCTGCTCACGAAGAGCAGGAATGTCAGGTCCGGGACGGTTAAGCTTGTTAAGTCTGGCACAATGCTACTACCCGCTGGCCCGCTTGACGGCTCGGCTTCCAGTAGGTCCAGGTTTAAGTTCATAAGTTCTGCGAACTCTTGTTCACCCATTGTCACTATATACAACTTTCATTTTTTTTTAATTCAAAATGAATACCGTAGGGGTAGCGAAGCGAGAACACGAGATAAGAGAACTTCCGCTCTTTCAGCTTTGAAATCAAAGATTTGAACTCATCGTGGGTGAGTTCGCCGGCGTAATCATCAAAGATCGCCTTCGTGGTTTTGGCCGAAGGAGTGTAAAATAGAACGATAGCCGCCACGTTCTCCCGGAAGGAAGGTGTGATGCTGGTTATCTTCTGGGTCAGCACCCAAACGCTGATGCCGATATGTCGAGCGGAAAAGCCAAGATTCACCAGCTGGCCTGTTCGCCCTTTCACATCTTTGGAGGCTGCGCAGTCATCGAGTATTATGAGCGTGTTGGTGCCCAGAAAAAGCCAGCTCACGATATTCAAAAAAATTTCCACCTCGTGCTGCTTGCATATTATCACAAACATTCTTGGGTCATTTTCACCAATTCGATGGTAGGTCTTGTTGTGCGCGAATGTTGGGCAGATAAGCACAATGTAGTCGAACTTGCCGCAGAAAGGGCCGTAGATCTGGTCCACTACAAACATTGATTTGCCTGAATTCGTCGGCCCCACAATCAGAGCGTTGAAGGGTATCTTGCTCGGATCCATTCCTATTAGGACTGCACAGATTCTAATTGCCTTCCTTGTATATTCATCTGCGCGTCGCTGATTACGTAAATGTGGCAGTTCACATTGCCAGAGCCGCTTGCATTCCTCTCAAGCTCCAGCTGTACCCCATCCTTTGTGTTTACAAGTCGCGTGCCGCTTCCGTGCATAGAGTGGTCAGCCGTGGAACGCAGATCGATCATAAGCCCGAACTTGTTTTCTGTATAAAACTTTGTTGCATTCATGTGCTGTGTTTTGTTTTCAGCTTTGAGAAAGAAGCGTTTGACCTCCTCCCAAACATCAATTCCTTCAAGTCCGTTGTTGTACAGCCTGTTGGGCGAGCCGTTTACTGTGACACTGACTTTCGTTAGGTCTGGGTTTAAGTAATTTTCTGCCTGCCTTGCGCCAGCAACATAGGGCTCGACAAACAGTAGCAAGATGCCTTTGTGGGACCTTCTCTGCGGGTTAACTCTGAGATTCAGCCTTGTGTCTGTGCCTTTTGAAAACATAACCACTTTGTCACGCTGAATGTGGTCATATGCAAATTCTTTGCCACTTGAGTAAGCGCTGAAGGCTTCATCTGCCAGTGTTTTGCTTCTTATCATCTCGTACTCCAACTGGATGTTTGTTAGCTTGTATTTCAGCTTCGAGGGGTCTGAACCTCTGACGACTTGAGAGGCTGGCGCAAGTACCAGTTCGAACACAAGATCGTTGAATAGAGCCTGCGGATAAAAGATCCCGTGGTCGTTCAAAATCTGGTGGTCAAGGCGGATCCTGTATTTGGTTCCGTAAATCCCGTTCAGTTTGTTTTCTGCAGCGACGCTTGAGGTCTTCTTATCACCCGAGTTTGAGCGAATTTTGTTGAGGTCCTCACTCTGGATTCCATCTTGCAGCATGTTGTCGCGTTCCTCCTGCGATAGGAAGAGATCCTCGAATATCTTGTAAATGTCGTAACCAACTGTTTCCTGCACTATGGTGCCAGAGTACTTCACAGCAAGTTCGACAACTAGCGCCCGGCCAACATTGTCGACAAGAAAGTTGTTGGCATGGCCTCCGCTCAAATCGATGTTGAAGCGCAGCGCAAGTGAGCCGGGAACAATGACCTCGTTTTCATTCAGCTTAATGTCAGGGTTGTAAATAAGTCGAGAGAAGAAATTGATAGCCTCAAAATACTGGTCAAAATATTGTGATCATAATGATTTTCGTGAACTTAAAAGAGCTAATCAGAGGTATTTATCGTAGATAATATGAGGGTGGGGGAAATTAAAATGACTCACACATTATGAGGTTTACGGGCAAATTTATTTAAAATACTATTTAACAATTAGACCAGTGGCCCTTGAGGGCGAAGGGTCTAATTGTTATAGTATCACCCAACTATTCGGACAGTAATATAGTTAGCAAATGCAAGTTGAAGAAAGATTTATTTGATATTATAAGAGTATCTCAGCCAATCAGATTGCAGTATTGGCATTTATACTAGTAGAATTCTAGTAATATATATAAGTTTATAAGGAGTTACTGTGAAACTCAGAAAACCGTGAACACCAGAAATATTAATGGAATGTTATTGTGTTGCAAGGAAAAAGCCAATCAGGAGTGAGAAAACTAAATCGCAAACAGCAACGGTTATTAGTTTGTGGTTTTGAGGTTTGCTTGCGTGTCCTGAACTTTATTTTGATTGGGCACTAGACAATCAACATTCCTGAAATATTTCAGGTGTTCACGGTTTTCTGAGTTTGATAGTAAAAATAGACTACGTCCTTTACATTTTCTAGATTTCCTGGTATTAAGGACGTTCGCGCGAAAATTTTCTACTCGATAGATTTTTCTAAAATTTTTACTGAGGACGGATAATGAGTTACTTGTGTCAGAAATACAAAAAAAGTGGGGGTCACCGACTTCGTTTCAGAGATAAAGTCCGTAGAAAACTACCCTGATTTTGAAAAATTGGCGCACGTAATTTCGCACGACTTTCAAGGTTTGTAGTTTAAATTATCGATGATGAGAAAACGGAGGCAAACGATCTTGGTGATATTTTGAAGAAGTGCGTCTGTTGCGTAAATAATTTTAAGTGTTGCCATCTTTTATGCAAAACTTAGCCCTGCAAGAGGCATTTGAACCCGTCGTACGGCAAAACGAAAAGATCAAAAAGCGGAATTCGAACGTGCGTGGGGCAAAAAAAATAAACCTTTTAATCGATAGATTTTTTTCATTTTCTCACAAAACGTAGATAATCGCTAACAAAAGTGATCTGTTAAGAAAAAAGTAGGGGTCACCGACCATTTAAGCCAGCAAACTGCAAGCGAAGTTAACGCAACGGCTTCTCACCCTATATGTGGTTGGAAAGTTTCCTCAGCGCGCGCGCTCGATGCATGACGTGGCGTAGCGTTGCGACAGGAATTACGTGCGCAGTAAGGATGGGCATAAACAATTAGCGCTTTAACAATTCAAAGGAAATCTTTATCCGCAATAGAATTTTAAGAACAGACAATGCTGTTTAAACTTCCCAATATTATGAGGTTTTAGATTTTCATAATGGAATTGCATAAAACGCCCAATAAACACTGTAAGCGAGCCTAGTGGTTTCAACGTTGACGCATGCTCAAATAGCGATCTTGGCGAATTCCTATTCTGTTACGTAATTGTTACAAATTTGGGGGGCTAAAATGACAACTTTCGTCTAACTTTTCTCGCGTTTCCTTCGGTGAAATTTCGTAAAAGTCGGCAGACAGGTTATAATTATTTTGCTTACGTGGCGTTCGTTTTTTACGAAAATCTATAAGACCAGTTTTTACGCAGAGGGGAAAAACACAAATTTGCAAATAACAAAGAAGCTGCCTTTACAACCCCCTACTTTTTTCTGTTTAAAATTATTTTCCAGATAGTATCCTTGTACTGTGAAAAGTTTGGAAGATTTCACCGAAGAAAATAGAAGAACATTGCACGTAAAGCCACATAAACGCTCAAAGTCGCATTTGTTTGGGTACTCTTAACTCACGACTTAAACCCAATATTTTAACAGAAATGGTTGTAGAACACAATTTCATCCTTGCTTATTGTATTGGATAAGTTTGAGTGAATTGGGAGTGAAAACCAATGCAAAAACCAGATTTCAAAATATAACACTAGCGCGCGCCACATCCATGTTATTACCCCATAGAGCCACCTTAACTGCTAACGAGATGGAAAACTGCAAACAAGAGTTACATATGTAACACAGTTTCTGCAGTTGTAACTTCTGAGCTTGAAACATCATCACGACCATTAATCTGCCCGGAAAATGGCAGTCATGATGTAATTCCATTATTTTCCAATGTCCCTGATAATTGTTACATGAATCAATGTTCAAATAAAATTCAGAGTATTTGAGCTTTGTAAGATAGCTACCACTAAAGACATTTTGCTATTACTGATTTATTAACGAGCAAGGATCCTGTGCGATCGTTTGCAAGTTCTGATATTCAATCAACGAGATATTTGCATGTACATGTAAAGTACTTTAAAAGCTTTGGCAGTTTAACGGTACAAAACATTCTTCAATGTTTACAGCACTAAGAACTTTTTAACACTGATTGTATATGTAAATAATTTATCCTAATTTCTGTATTTTACACAGATTTACTAATTAAAACACAAGGTAAACCATTTGTCAGTTCGTCACGTTTCAGGCACCTAGATCGTGGAGCCTGTGAAGTCCTCTCTCAGGGGCGCTGGAGGAAAAGATGACTGAAATTCAGGTTGTAGATTGTGTACAATTTTAGCCCTTCAACAGTTTAGAACTGTTTATACTTATAATCACAATTATAACAAAATTCTCGAATCTGATTGGTTCTTAGCACGCCCTATTTTTTACCAAATTGGAGCGCGCGCGGCTAAAGTGTCCAATAACAAAGTGTCCAATAACAAGGTGTCCAATAACAAAGTTCGCGTGCTGCACATGCGCGCGCTCTTTATTTGGTTTCTTGTTGTGACTAAATACTCCTTGATATTCCTAAAACGTTCAGCTTCAAGAATGGCTTTTTTGCCTTAGTGATGATAAGTCCTTAGTAGGCTTCGCTTTATCTAAATTTTTTCTCGAATTTTGTTATACTTATGATTAATTGGTAACAGGACTTTGTGTCGTCCAATTCTGTCTGTAATCATACTCGTGATTAAACAAATCGGACTCCCGCTACCCGGTCGTCCGATTTTGTTAATCACTCGTATGATTACAGACCGAATTGGACTCCACTCAGTCCTATTACCATTACAAATCCCGCCTTCCAAAAATCAGATTCCTGACTCTTAATTATTATACTCACACTGTTTATGTAAATCAGAAAAGTTCAAGACGTTTATAAAGCGGTTTGTCAGGCAACACCATGGACCCAATCAAGCGCACGCAAGTTCTGGATGTTACTACAGGCACTGAAGCAATGCCATATAAAAACATTGAATTGCCAGTTTTATTAACGTTGATTTACTGGAACACGTCCAAAGTTATCTTTAAAGAAGGCGTCCGAACCGACGAAAAAGTTGCGTTACAAATTCAGGTTTCGCAATTTATGCTAAAATATTCAAATTAATGTTTTTTACATTCCATCTTGATAAATACAGTTCGTTGCTATTGTTTTCAATATTGTGTTTTTTTCCCTCACTCTTTTACTCACTCGATGGAATGTAAAAAACATTGATTTGGATATTTTAGCATAAATTGCGAACGCTGAATTTGTAACGCAGCATTTTCGTCAGTTCGAACGCCTTCATTAAGGATAAATTTGGACGTGTTTCAGTAAATCAACATTAATAAAACTTTGGAATTAAATTCTTTGCATTATGAAGCATGTGTTGCGAAAGTTTTAAAAAAATCGTTGGAGCCGTTTTGGAGATTTTGGAAAAGCGCTAAAAGTAGAAAATTTACCAAAAATTACATTGGTAGTGACCGTCTGAAAAAAATCCAATTCTCGGGATCGCGGTAACGAAAATCAACAAAACTTTCACCGCGACAAAAGATAAGTTAAATACACATTTTGGTGTTATTTCATTATAATGCAAAAGGCATGGTTTGAAATTTATTTTCGATTTATTCCGAAATCAAACATACAGAATTTTTTTATTCTTGCATATTTGATGTGCAGTACACCATAGTTTCAGATAGTGGTGTTAGTTTTTTTACCTCAAATCTTATTCGCGTAGAATTCAAGTTTAACTGATATCTTGTTTTTCTGTTTGTCGTTGCCATGGAAATATCGATTTTCCTAAAAAATATATCGTCTATATCATATCAAACTTCAATCTAATTCCAATATCTGGCGTAAATTTCACATCGATCCGAGTCCGGAAAGTTTGGTAAACGGCCAAATGAAAATGTTTGGTATGGTCCAGAAAAAACTGTAGAGAGACATCATTAAAGATAAGATCTTTGGAAAATAACAAAACAAATGCAACTTAGGTTGTCAGGTAAAGATGGTCGTCCAAACAAGGCGCTGGGTCTAACAAACGACGAGCTTGAAAAGTTTTGGAGCGAGAAACAGCTGGCGACCATTCGATCAAAAGGCTATTTTTGCACGTTGTAAAAAGTGAAATAAATTTCGCCAGTGATGGCGTGCTCGAAACCACAGAACGGGTTTGACGTGTTCTCGTGCTCTGGACCAATCAGTTAGCTGGATATCCCGCGCCAATTCCGTTCTGCTTCGCATACTTCTGTCACGCATTCGCGGCAAATAAATATCCGCAAAATTCGCCCGCTTTGACATAACATTTTGGCTTGTTGGATAATAAATCTCTTATTATCGCCAAGAATTTTTACTTGTTGTTTGTATTTTGACTCGCCCTACGGGCTCGTAAAAATACTGGGCGATACTACACAACAAAACGTCTAATAAGATATATATATATATATATATATATATATATATATATATATATATATATATATATATATATATATATATATATATATATATATATATTTGCGGTGTAAAGTACAAAGAACAAATTAATTTCACGCTGCAGACGCTGCAGACGCTGCAGACGCTACGTCAGTAAAGAGGGTCGTACAGGGGGGTCTCTGGCACGATTCACGGACGAAAAAATAACGAATCACGGATCACGGATATTGAAATTTCATTTTCCCGAATCACGAAAATAAGTACTCTTTTATCCTGTTCTTACGCTACAAATAGCGTTTGAAGAAATCAAAATTGATTAAGAAATTACGAAAATAAGAAAGAAACATACTCTTTTATCCTGTCCTTACTCTACAAAGAGTGTTTGACGTTACGATAATTATACGGAGGTCACATTTGAGGTCTCGCGTCTCAAAATCACGCAATAAAGTCAATAAAGTGGTGAAATCACGAATATCGGTTATTAATTCAAGCTCTTCACGTGTCACGCAAAACCTTCTGGTCACGGGTCACGAAGAATAAATTAATTAAATTCACGTTTCACGGAAAATAAAATCAGCTAATCACGCGTCACGAGAATACCCCTGTACGACCCTCAGTAAACCTACTCCATATCTTTTCACCCGCCAAGTACTCCACCAGTCGGATGGAAAAGCAAATCCAATCATTTTCTTCAATTTCTCATTAATTCACTTCGATATTCTTTTGATAAGCAATTGAAATAATTTTAGTTTTGGCTTTACCATACTCAAATGGCGTTAAGACGAAATTACACGTTATGTTCGTTGTACGTTTTTGGCAGTTGCTACTGTACGACAGTAGTGGATCGAAAATGAAGATTTTGCATGTATCTTAATTAACTACAATTGTTTCTGTTCTTTACCGAAACACCATTATTCTGCAAGGAAACTATAATGCTAATGAAATATTCTCTAAACAGGGTAGTATCCTGTTTTCCCAGCCATT
This sequence comes from Meandrina meandrites, assembly GCA_963693305.1. NCBI lineage: Eukaryota > Metazoa > Cnidaria > Anthozoa > Scleractinia > Meandrinidae > Meandrina > Meandrina meandrites. The sequence continues at coordinate 48,005,023 of OY855904.1, forward strand.
ACCAGATTACAGCAATTTGTAATTACCCTCACTCGGTTTTTAAACTTTCCCTCTTTACGGGCACATAGCACAGCACAGCAGTTTTGTCAATTTTTTCTAAATTTTTCCACTCATCCAAAGGAACAGGATAACGCTCCTCTGGTGGGATTCTAATCCCACTGTCAATTGGAAATTTGTTGATGATGAAATACACCCTCCCTTCTATTTCCACTGCACCAAGGTTGTTTTGGGGAATATGTTTTTGTTCAACAACAGACCAAGTGTTGTTTTGGTCATCATGAACTTCTATAGGTGCAGGGTTTCCATATAGAGTATTATCAAGAGGATTTATGTAAACGTTTCCCCCTGCTACATAGAGTCGATTGTTTACTACAAAAAGGCTGGATCCAAAGTGAGGCTGGCAGGTTGTTGCTTTTACCTGCCATTCATTCTTAACTGGGTCAAAACAATGAAGCACTGCATTCTGCATACTGTATGAGCGATTTGAATATGACGTACCTCCATAAAGGACGTACACCTTTGAATTAAGAATAGTTGCTCCGCTGTTGTGAAAACTGTAAGAGGAGTCACTTGTAATACCTACTTTAGCAAACGTCTGCCACTGACATTTAGACAAGCTATGCCTTTGAGGAATCTGATTACAATCACAACTAATCGCATACATATAATTTTCTATGATGCATAAATTGTTGATTAAACCACATGAGTGTGGTAGCATTTCCCACACATTGTCTTCTGTATCATAGCAATAAATGCAGTGACCAACCGCCGAGGCATATCCAGCAACAAACAACTTACTGCCAACAGTCTCTGCACAATGACATCCGGTGGCCTCAATCGTTGGTGTTCCAGATGACAGAGATTTCCATTCTTTGGCTTCAACGTCAAAAAACTGCATTTGAGTCTGAGGGAGAACTGTAACAACAACCTGTTATGAGAAATAAAACCGAAATATCAATTTAAAAAATCATCTGATGAGCCCAAAAAGAAAAGTGGGAGAGTGATTAAAGATAGCGTGACAAATGGCAAAAGACAACAGTTACACTAGCGGAATAAGTTTGAGTAAAGGAGAATTATCGAAAAACTCTGACTGGTAAAAGGGTAAGATTAAAGGATCCCTTTTATACTTGGCAACTTAAAAGGCGTTCTCCTTACTCAACAGCAATTTACTTTTAGTTAAGGTGGCCCGCGGAAATTTTTGAGAACGGAGGTGATCTTTTCTAAATCGAATTTTGGGCATGTAAGCGTTAACCGATTTCTCTGACTTTTGGCAATCGAAATAACAAATGCTCAAATTTTATAAAGCTTTAAACTTTTGGGCGAACAAAATAAACGATCACGAAATTTTGAAAAAATCAATTTATGAAAAAAAACACGAATATTTTCCAAACGCGACGATAGATTTTTTTCTAATAATAATAAGAACTTTATTTAAGTGTCAGGGTAGGTATTTAGCTTACAGAAGCTAATTGGGGACACTACTACGTTACAATGTATTAAGATTTAAAATATACAGTTAAGAATGCGAATTAAGAATTAATTGGGTAAACTAGGCTACTTTACAATATATTAAAATTTACAGTGTACGATAATTTACTATATTAAAAGCGATAATTTACTATGTTGAAAATTAGGATGAATAAATAAGAATAAATAATTTAAAAACTGTTTCTAAAATTAGAAATACAATAAAATACAAGAGAGAAATAAAAATTGATATTTAAATGAGTAGTTCAAGAATTAAGAAGTGCATATGAGACAGTTTGAACACGCATCCTCGATTAGAGCACTGAGGTCTTTGTTTCTAATATTCTTTCTAAAGTTACCGATGGTCAGTCTATTTTTGTCAATTGCCCTCAGTTTTGACCAAAGGTAAGGACCAAGGTATCTAATGGAGTGTTTTCCATAACGGACTGAAGAGAAACGAGGCAGATCGAAGTCAGCGTTTCTAAGAGAATAGCCCTTGTTCGGATTTCTAAAAAGTTCCATTATGTAGTCAGGTACAAGGCCGTTTTTCACTTTGAACATTTAAGGATCGCGATATCTTGAAGACGTCTATTATGAAGGGAGGGTAGCTTTGCACGGCTAAGAAGAGCATCGTAGGTGTCTGTCTTGGAGTTGAAGATGATTCTTAGCGCGCGTTCTTGTACTCTTTCAAGCTTGCGCCTGTCAGAAGCTTTGCAAAAGTGCCAAACTGTGTGGCAGTATGTTAAATTTGGGATTATTGCAGTTAGATATAAGTGGAGCTTAGTCTCGCATGAAATGAGATTACGAAGTCTTGCTAACACACCCACTCTTTGGCTGGCCTTCTTGCATATGTCGCTGACATGATCGGAGAGTTCGTCATCCATTTTTATTCCAAGTATCTTCAGGCTCCTCGTCGGTCTAATTTGTTGATCGTCAATTGTCAGGGTACTCGTGTCCTTTGCATTCTTGTCACCCCGTTGAGGTGCCATGACTAGAATTTGGTATTTGTTCGGATTACCTTGGAGAAGGTTGGCCTTGTACCATTGTGATACAGTTTTTTTAATTAATGTCAACATAGTTAATAGAGGGAAATGGTTATGAAACCCGGCAAAGTTCTTTGTTATATGTTTTCGTTCGCTATTTTTGGGGTTGACCCTGCACAAAACCTGGCAAAATACAATAAGGCTACAATAGGTGGTTACGTGTGTTCATGCAACTAACCAATAGAAACATTGTGATTACATAATTCATGCATAGTGTATGAGCGCAAAGAAAAAGATGTGCAGGGTCGTGGACCGTCCAACCTAAATCTTGGCCTATTTGTTTGTCCCTTTGATGTTTGCCGCGCTTCATAACCATTTCCCTCCATTAACTATGACGTCAACAAGTTCTAATTATCCACGTTTTAATGTGAGCAAGTTTCAACGAAATCGGATGGAAATCTGCTGGGTAGAAATTACTGCAAAGTTGACTGTTGAATTTTTGCTTCAAAATATTATGCTTGTGTTTTTCTGGGAGTTGTTACAACAACGCTTAAGTAATGCTAAAATGACCATGGATTATTTGAAAGCTTAATGCCAGCTAAAACTTTGCTGAAAAGTCTGGAAAGATCGGAAACTCCTAGCGAAAGTTGTAGACAAGTGAAGCAGAAGAAGTTTACGGTGCGTAAATTTTTTTCGAATGAGAAATACAGTATATATGCAAACGGCTGCATCTAGTTTCGTGTGTCCTCCATCCATCTAGTCAGATTCGACGAGTTTCATCGATACTAGACACACGAAACTAGATAAAGCCGTTTTCAAATTTCTCCTCCATCCATACTTAAAAGTAAAAGAAGAAAACTCGGTTGATTTTTTTTAATTCGAAAAAAATTAAGATTTCAAAGTTCACAATTTACACACCCTCCCGTAAACATCTTCTACTTCATTTGCTTACAACTTTTGTTAGGAGTTTCTGATCTTTCCAGACTTTTCGACAACGTTTTAGCTGGCATTAAGCTCCCAAAAATACACAAGCATGATATTTTTAAGCAAAAATTCAACAGTCGACTTTGCAGTAATTTCTACCCTGCCGATTTCGTTGAATCTTGCTCACATTAAAAATTGGATTATTTGAACTTGTTGACGTTAATTAGAAAAAAAATGTTGTCGCGTTAGGAAAATATTCGCGGTTTTTTTTTTCATAAATTGATTTTTTCAAAAGCGCTTTTACTTCGTGATCGTTTATTTTGTTCGCCCAAAAGTTTAAAGCTTTATAAAATTTGAGCATTTGTTATTTCGATTGCCAAAAGTCAGAAAAATCGGTTAATGTTTACATGCCCAAAATTCATTGAAAAGATCACCCCCGTTCTCAATAATAGCCGCGGGCTACCTTATTTTAGGTTCAGACAACATATTCTGAACACAACAACAGTCTATTATCAGGAAAACGATCTCGTGACCTGGTTAACTTCGATCGCTTGACATCGTTAAACCAGATTGCGTGATTTCGTTGCTTTAACCAAAACTGACATCTGTTTAAAGCCAGAGCTCTTACTTACCGAGCTCATTGATCTTGGTTTCTCAATCGCAAACTTGGGGTTACGAGAAGGCATGTGTTTGTAAATTGACACTTCATGTAATTGCATGTGAACCTCTGGATCTCGCTGCATCTCTTCTGTATCGAGTTCTTCAATCACAATTTTGATGTCCACCAGCCCCAGACGAACAGCTCCGATAACTTTGGCTGCAACTGCCATCCTCTCTTCCTTGTGTTTAATCCACTGCATCACTGATTTGAAGACGAACGTCTCGGATGGTGCACTGAGGTCATCTCGACTGAGGAGGATTAGTAATTGGTCTTCACTAATACGGGCCAGAAATTCATCGCTTTCACAAACATCCTTATACATTGAAGCCATCTTGTGCTCCGCTGCCTCTTGCAGATCTTTCAGACCGTGTCTATCAGCGATTGTCCAAACGCGACTGTACATTTGCACATCAAAGCGAAGCTGAACAAATTCGATCAACAAGAAATCACAACACAGTTTAACAACACTTGTGACTTGAAGATGATCAGCGGCGGCAAGAACTTCAAACACGTTTTCCTCGTTGACATGAAGATCTCCAGTGTAGATGGAATCCACTATAATCCTTAGAACATTTGGTGAAATGCTTTCATCTTTTAGTTCGATCACTTCCTGGTTCGACTCCTTCATTCCATCTGTAAACATGGCGTGGAAATAATCGCTATTCGCAGCGAGTACAATGCGATGAGCTGGAAAGAAGTCTTCACCCACTTTTAAACGAACGTCGATGAATTCACCTTCGTCTCGAAAGTGAGCACATTTGGACAAAAGATCCACGGAATGGGCAACCATCTTATGGTGTTTTGCTTTACACTTCTGACTGGGTGTCTGTAAAACCCGGAACACCCCGGAACACCCCGGAATATCCCGGAACCCCCCGGAACACCCCGGAACACCCCGGAACACCAAATTTTTTTCAACACAGATAATAAAAAATGCAAAATAAATTAAAATAAATGAAATAAAAATATGGACTGAAGACCCTGGAAAAAGGCTTCCAACAATGACCCGAAAATTTCATATTTCCGAATGCCCTTGTCTGAGGAAAGAACAGCGAAAAACGGCAATAAATGTCAAATTTAATTTAATGTAATTCCAAGTTACATTTTTCCCGCGGCCGTCGGATGTGACGTCAGGGGTAAATTTTAAATTTGAAGTGTTCACGCAGAGTTCCATTTTCACGTAGACCAACAAGAACGGCAACTTCAAAATATTGCGCGACAGTAGTTACAGACTCACGCTACACGTTTGAAACCACAGGAATTTTTTTCTCTGGGAAATGTTGATGGTCTCGTTTGCGGTCACAAAAAGACCTTCCTTAATAAAATTGGTTGATGCAGTCGCCAAGCTTGTTTGCACCATGTTAATTTAGAACTGACGTTGGGAATAAGTGTAGTTGATCCTTTTTGCCCTATAGGCTTATTTATCCAGAATTTTTGACCTATTGTCAAAATATTTTGATAACATTTCTTTCTCGATCGCGTGTGATTTCTCAGTCGCGTGCGATTAGTTTCCTTATACCGAATACAAGTGCAATTTCTCAGTTAGCGATATGGTAGGGGTTATTCTTGAAATGCGAAAAGTCGCCATTCGTTAGTAAGAGTTGTAATTTGTTAATTTAATGCAGTTGACATTGTGAGAGCTTGGGTCCGTTTGCTTCCTTTTTTAACCGACACAAATGCACTGTAGCTCACTGTATTAAATTTTGCGTCTTCCTCTTCCGTATTATCGTGCGTACTAAAAACGAGCGCGTATTTTTATACTATTATTTGAATAATAATATACATGAAAAAATTACTCGATTCTGATTGGCTGAGACTGAGTGCAGTTCAGAGGTAACACCAGTGCAAAAAGTGTAACACCAGTGCAAATTACAAATAGACGCGGACGAAAACAATGACCGGGGTTTTCGCTAGGTAAACAACAGTAAAACACCTAAAAGATAGTTCTAAGAAACCAAATACAATTATTAGCACCTCATTCTGGCTAAATGTACGGAAAACGTCAAGCGAAGAGAAAAAAATATCGCCAACAAAATAGAGGAAAACGAGCCGGCAAGCCGAACTAAAAGTTCTGCCCTAAAGTAAAAGGACAAAACAGTGACGACTTGTCTTGGAACCAGACCGCTTACAGAATGATAATAGCTACACTCGACAGGCATATAAATAAACAAGGATACAAGTTTTTCAATCCGGCAAGTAAGTTCTTCGCCAAGTTCTTCGCCGGTCTGTCATGGAAAAACGTCCAAATATAAAAGCGCGAAGTTCAACCGAAGAAGAAGTGGACGTGCTATGACAGTAGGAATTTTTTGGTGCCAAAACGCCAGAAGCACTTACATATCTGTAGTTTGTGGTGGCTTTTTGCATTTATCAACTGCCAGGTTTCTTTCATCTTTGGCCGCTCGAAGCTTACATCTCGGTTTTCAAAACGGCCGCCGTCCAATTCTTCAGTTTACGCCGAGCTTTCACAAACTAATATGTACATTGTCTTTAGTCGGTTATTGTTAGCCGAGTTGTGCTTCAAAAACGTTTGAAAAACCACAAATTCCCAAGTTTACAGTACAACTGAATGAATCTGAATATTTCACTCTTGTGAAAGTTTGAACTTGACGTGTGTTTGCTGTGCTTCAACCAATCAATTGAATGAAAAATCAGAAAAGGCGCGCGGTGTCAAAATTCAACTGGTTTTCTTTTTCTCTCTGTCCCTTTTTTCATCTATATTATTAATAAGTAATCACATGATTTCGAGTGCAATTAGGAATAAATAAGCACTTGTAAATTTTTCAAAGACTACAAATTGCACTCGCCCTACGGGCTCGTGCAATTTTGTTAGCCTTTGAAAAATTTACTCGTGCTTATTTATTCCTAATTGCACTCGAAATCATGTGATTACCTATACTAAATTGTTCAGTCAAGAGACTTCGATAATATTCGGAAGCTTGTTGTAAGTGTTTGGATTCAGCAATGGGTATGCTCCAGTTCAGCTTCATACAATAGTTATTTAATTAATATTTTTATTTATTTTAATTTATTTTGCATTTTTTATTATCTGTGTTGAAAAAATTTTGGTGTTCCGGGATGTTCCGGGATGTTCCGGGGGTGTTCCGGGGTGTTCCGGAGTGTTCCGGGGTGTTCCGGGGTGTTCCAGATTTCAGATTCAGATTTTTATTATTTCACACTATTTACCGACATATTTTACTATCACACACTATTACAGAAAATTCATTAATTAAAATAAGGAAAATATAATAATAGTAAAGCCAAAACAAAATGTGCTCAGTGACCAAAGAAGCATATGCTATCGTGTTGGTCACTGACACGTTAACGACATTTCGGGGTGTTCCGGGGTGTTCCGGGTTTTACAGACACCCCTTCTGACTCGCACTGTAAGTGATTAAAATGCAAAGTTAACGATCGTCGCGTGATCATCCTGTTTACCGGAAAACTATCATTTGCTTAGGAACCTGGCTTTCAATGTCATCCCGAGAGCGTGCGCGATCAATTACATGTTTGGTGGGTAAAATTGATTTTCACTTGCTTTTCCAAATTAATGGAGTGCAAGTTAGGCTAAATTGCACGCTATGGTTTGTGGCTGATTTTGTCTCCCACGCTGAACAGGGAAGCAAACTATCGCGTGTGAACGGCGATTCGATGCGCCCACGACTTTAAAAAATACGGCATCTGTCTATGGTCACGGAATTTTGTGGTTCGGGCCCGATTTTAACAATGAAAACGCTAGTTTTTAATGTCAGGGTCGTGAAGAGCAAATCTGACAAGCAAATCTGAGTTGTTAATCATAAATAATGTAAGGAACAAATTCAATGAAGTGCACACTTGTCAAAGGTTAAAGGAAATTTATTTAAACAAGCATTAATATACAATTTCAAAAAGAAGGCTTCGTCCTTCACGAACTCTAAATTTATTGGTATCAATCACTGACGAGATGAAAAAATGCAACACCAGAGTTTCGCTGTACCTTGCTCATATAATGTATCCTGAATGTATTGCATTTCCTGTAGTTGTAACTTTTAAAGCACCGTATTTTCTCAATTAAACGTCCCTGGCGTTTATTTCAAAGTTGGTCTTGTTGTGGACCCGGGGTTTATTTGAAGCCGGCGTTTAATCAGGGCTCGGCGTTTATTTTTGAAGTGCAATTTTTTTGGATCTTTTTTTTTTTTACAGATTGATGAATTATCACCCATCCTCCGAAACCTAGAGCAGTTTGTCAACGTGGAACGAGTTTTCACTTCGTACCGCCCTGGCAAACTGTCCCTGAGTCTTGTAGTATTATTATTACCAAAAAATACAGCTTTATATAAAGCACGAATGTTGCAATCAGGTTATGTGACAAACAGAACGTAAAAACTATCTAAAAATTGGAGCAAGTATGGGTACAAAGTTTTAAGTTCCGCTTAAACATTATCAAAATACCATAGCGTACTAGTATGTCACAGAAGTACATATTTAATATTGGAAAAATCAACTTGTTGGCTCTAACGCAAATAAATGCTGGGGCCTCGATTAAACAGCAGTTTTAGCCCGACGTTAATACGAGGCCGGCGTTTAATTGAGAAAATTCGATTAGTCGGAGCTTGAAACATCGCCACAAACATTGACCTGCCAATTAAACGATAATCATTATGTCATTCCATTATCTCCCAATATTCCTGATAACTTTTAAAGCCATCGATGTTCAAATAATATTTAGGGTATTAAAGCTTTATAACACAACACCTAAGTAAAGTCATTTTGCTAATATTGATTGACGAACACAGATCCTGTGCGAAGATAAGTCATAGTTCATAGAGGGAAATCGTAAGGAAGACCGGCAAAAATTCATTAAAGGAGCAAACAAAGAGTCCATGATTAAGATTGGAACGTCCAAGAAGGTACACATGTTTTGTTTTGCCCTCATACACTATGCATGAATGATGTGATCGCAACGTTTTTTATTGAACACAAATAATCACCTATCGTATTTTGTCAGGTTTTGTGCACGGTCAACCTAAAATAGCGAAAAAAACCTACAACAAAGACCTTTGCCGGGTTTCATCCCTCTATTAACTATACATAAGTAAAGCTCAGAAGATATATATGAGATATTCAACGCTTTCGAGTGGTATACTATGGAATATCTCACGACTTGTATTCTCTTCTTTTACTTTCATTGACTAGTTTGTACATCCTACACACATTTAAGAGTCGCACCTTAAATTTCAAAAAAACGTTGTTTTTTTTCTTCAAGTATCTTAAAATACGTCAGGGGAATATTGTAATGTTTGAATAATTTTATATCTTTGCTATGTTAAGTGCATAGAAAATTCATTTACACTTTAGACGTTTCTACTTCTTAACCTGCAGACGCTACGTCAGTAAACTTACTGCATTTTTTTGCATCCTGAGAACATTAGAACGGGTCTCGATTAACAAAAAAACTCTTGCCAACTACCCCACCAATCGGAAGCAAAACCCAATCCAACCGTAACTTAGTCAGGCGTTTTCCCGTGCTTTCACGTATTTTCTTCAATTTCGATTTTTGATTGCGTTTCTTGTGATTGGCCATGGTAATAACTTTAGTTTTGGTTTTACAATACTCAAGTGAAAACCGCTCTAATGTAGTTCAGAAGTAACTACACATTTTGTTCGTTGTAAATTATTGGCAGTTGTTACTGCAGTGAATCGGGATCGAAAATGAAGACCTTGGATGTATCTAAATTACAATTGCTTCTGTCTACCATTATTCTGCAAAAAAAAAAAACTATAATGCCATTGAAATATTCTCTAAACAGGGAAGTATTCCTTTTTTCCAGTCAGCACCAGATAAGAGTAATTGGTAATTACCCTCACTCGGCTTTTAAACTTTCCCTCTTTACGGGCAGATAGCACAGCGGGCACGGTTACCTATCTTTTTTATTATTTATTTTTCGAAACTGTGCTTGGTAGCGAACATTCATGGAAAGTTTCCAAAAAGTCGTTCGACAACTTTTGTTTCTGAGGAATCACCTTAATGTCAGGGCTGTTAGTCTTGTAAATAAGTCGAGAAAAGAAATGGGTAGCGTCATAATGATTTTCGTGAACTTAGAAGAACAAATCAGAGGCATTTATCGTAGAAAACGTGCCGGCTGGGAGGTGGGGGAAATTAGAATGACTCACACATTAGGTCTACGGGCAATTTATTTAAAATAACTTTATATATAAGTTTACAAGGAGTTAAAAGTATACTTGGTCCTTTACATTTTCTAGATTTCCTGGTATTAACTGCTAACGAGATGGAAAACTGCAACACCAGAGTTTAAAGTCGGGTAGGACTCTTGCTCTAAATATGTATCACATTTTCTGCAGTTCTATTCATCACAAACATTAATCTGCCCGGAAAATGGCAGACATGTTGTAATTGTATTATTTTCCAATATCCCTGATAATTGTTATAAGAATCAATGTTCAAATAAAATTCAGAGTATTTGAGCTTTGTAAGATAGCTACTTCTAAAGAAATTTTGCTATTACTGATTCAGTATTAACGAGCAAGGATCCTGCGCGACCGTTTGCAAAGTTCTGATATTCAATCAACAAGATATCTGCATTTACATGTAAAGTACTTTAAAAGCTTTGGCAGTTTAACACCACAAAACATTCTTCAAAGCCCACAGCACTAGGAACGTTTTAACACTAATTGTATATGTAAATAATTTATCCTTATTTCTGTATTTCACACAGATTTACTAATTAAAACACAAGCTAAACATTTTGTCATGTCATCACGTTTTAAGCACCTAGATTGTGGAGCCTGTGAAGTCCTTTCTCGGGAGCGCTCGAGGAAAAGATGACTGAAATTCAGGCTTAAGATTGTGTACAATTTTATCCCTTCAACTGTTTATACTAAAAATCCCGCCTTCCAAAAATCAGATTCCTGACTCTTAATTATTATACTCACACTGTTTTTGTAAATCAGAAAAGTTCAAGACGCTTATAAAGCGGTTTCTTAGGCAAACATCATAGACTCAATCCAACGCACGCAAGAAGATCTCAGTGTCACTACAGGCACTGAAGCAATGCCATATAAAAAACTGAATTGCCAACTGCGTTCTTTTCCTTTTAATTCCATTCTAGTCTGTACATTCTACACATTTTAAAGTCGCACCTCAGGTTTCCATATAGTCTACATGATAGCTACTAATTTTTTTGATTAGTATGACTAAAAAATATTACAGAAAAACAGGAGGCGATGAAAAAACTAGGACACTACTGCATACTATCGCTTGCAAAGAACTTTAATTCTTAGTTCCTTTTCACCTTGCTCTGTTTTCAAGCTTGACTCTTCACAGGCATATAACACAAGACTGCTTGGCTACTTACGTTCGCTAAATTTACCCATGCGTTTAATGAAACATGATACACCTCCCCTGGTGGGATTCTAATCCCACTGTCAATTGGAAATTTTTTGATAATGAAATACACCTTCCCTTCTATTTCCACTGCACCAAGCTTGTTTGGGGGAATATGTTTTTGTTCAATAACAGACCAAGTATTGCTCTCCTCATTATAAACTTCGACTGGGGCTGGCCTTGAGATAACAGTAGAAACCCTTCCCCCAGCTACACACAGCCTATTATTGACTACAAAAAGACTGGATCCAAAGTGAGGACGGCAGGTTGAAGCTTTTTTTTCCCATTCATTCATTACTGGGTCAAAACAATGCATCACAGCTGCCATATCTACCTGACTTCTCTGCCCTTCACTTTCACATCTTGTGTATCCATGAATAACATATATTTTACATCTGAAAACCACTGCTGCTACATTTTGTAACTTATCTTTGTTGTTGTCACTAGTGTTATAGAAACTCAAATTTGCGCCACATCGCCAATTGTTATTAGCCAAACTATATCTTTGAGGTGGATTGGATTCACTGATTGCGTAGATACACTCATCAACAGAACATAAGTAGTTGATCTGATGGTTAGACCCCACAAAAGATGGAAGTGTCTCCCATGAACTACTAACTATATCATAACGATAAATAACATCCTGATAGGATATGTTCTTTGCAGCTACATACAAGTAATTACCAACATACTCTGCACAGAAGCATGACCTAATTTCTTGAACTACTTGTGCAATTGATGGCAATGGCTTCCATGTTTTGGTTTCAACATCAAAGTACTGTGTCTGGGTCTCAGGGATGATTGCAACAAGAACCTGGAATAAGATTTACAAGATAACAATGTAAAAATTGCCATCTTCAAAGTGTCAGAACTCGTTTTACTATCAAACTCAGAAAACCGTGAACACCTGAAATATTTCAGGAATGTTGATTGTCTAGTGCCCAATCAAAATAAAGTTCAGTACACGCAAGCAAACCTCAAAACCACAAACTAATAACCGTTGCTGTTTGCGGTTTAGTTTTCTCACGCCTGATTGGCTTTTTCCTTGCAACACAATAACATTCCATTAATATTTCTGGTGTTTACGGTTTTCTGAGTTTCAGAGTAATGCAGTGGCATGATAATTAACATTACTATACATTGTCTTCTCATTGACTTACAGCTAATTCTGGGAATCAGCGCAACCTGCATATTATTCATTAATCTGCTAGCAGATTAGTGAATAATCTGTAGGTTGCGCGCGTAATGCATGATTTCCAAGAGCTATCTCAAGTTCACGGGTGGTGAGTGGCATCTTGCACACAGCGAAATCAGCTCGTTGATTCGTTTCTTCAACAGTAGGTCTGTCTTTATTGTCTTTAAAGCAATGTATAATAAAACAATTATTAGATTCGGTTTTTGTGATATCTGGAATAATCATGGTCGAGGTGAGTGTTATCAGCCGAAGCAGAAGACTGAGGCTGATATATAATACTTACCGAGACCTTGATTATTCCGGATATCCCCCAAACCTCGTCCAATAATTGTTTATTAATAGAATTAAAATGGAATTTGCCGTGCGAAATCAGACTTAAACTGCCTGCATAGTACTCGAAGAACACCTTTCAAAAACGAGGTTCTATGAAGTTAGTTAATTTGGCCTGCGGCCTCATCAACTATCGCCTTATAAACATTGAGAATTGTTTTAGTAAAACTCTCACAAAAGTTCTTCCAATCCAACATTAGTATATACACACTCAGTGATCTTGGCTATTCCAGCAATCTGATTGGTTCGCTATCTCGGGCTAATGCCGCATTATTCACTCGCTACCGAGTGGATAATGCATTATCCCATAAAACATAAAACAAAATGGCCGGCGTAAACTCGCGTTTGGCTAGCGTTTCAGAATCAAAAATAGTGAAAATAAAAGACGACAGCGAGCCAGAAAACACCAAGAAGGAAACGAACTCTGGCCTAAAAGTTTTTAAAGATAAGTGAAGAAGTCATGTTTTGCAAACAAGTGTTTTTCAGTTTGTTTATCGAGATAATTACTGTGATCAATTCGACCTATCGCTAAATAGGCTGCAATTAATCTTCACGACTACAATTTGTCTCATTACGAGTATTTTTGTAGACTGGTTTGCCTGACAGAACTAATTGCTCACCGAAATCGAGGAAATAGAAAAAGAAGAATTGAAGTTTTATATCTCCGCGAGAAAACAAGACAGGTCATAACAAGGCAACACTCACCTCAATTCGAGCCGCCATTGACAGGCACCTTCGCAACGAGCCAAACAACAAGCCTTTCTCGATAACTTCGAAGACTTTGTTTGATCAGTTATCGATTTCCAAGCAGACTTTCGATTAAAGTTGCCGATTTGAACTGTGTAAAAGGACCATTTTGACGAGGATTTTATCGAAGATTGTGTATTTGCCATGTTAAAAGAATCTGTAAATTGTTTTGTACGTGTTTCACGCATGAATTGAGACGTCAAATTAGACGTCAATAAAATTGCCTTTCATAGGTTTCCTTTTGAAAATGTATTGATTGTCTGTTTTGAGATCACTTCGTGTGTATATACTACAACAATTATTCTTTTCAATCTCGGTGAATAGCGGCAGAATATTCTACCACTATTCACCTCGATTTCAAAGAATAATTGTTAATTATTCAGCTATTTCCACATTTAATAGAATATATAATTAATCGTCAAACATTACGAACCCGCACGAAGAGATAAAAAGAGATAAAATATATATTAAGTCTAGTTTTATGAAGTGCACTTCTTACCGGCTTCATTGATCGTGGTTTTGCTTTCTCCACAGCAAACTTAGAGTTTTGCGAAGGCATGTTGTTATGGATTGAGGCCTCATGCAGCAACATGTAAATCTCTGGAACCTGTTGCATCTTTTCAGTATTCAATTCTTCAATCACAATTTTGATGTCCACCAGCCCCAGACGAACAGCTCTGATAACTTTGGCCGCATCTGTCATCCTCTCTTCCTTCTTGTGTTTAATCCACTGCATCACTGATTTGAAGACGAACGTCTCCGAAGGTGCTCTTAGGTCATTGTTTGGACTCCATATTTATTCTTCGAGCACATGTTTCTACAACCCCAGAGGGGGGTACAACAATTTGTGCAATGTCACATCCGGGTTACAAAATACAAAACGACTTATCTAGAGTGTTCGGCTTGTCACGCAATGTCACGTCCGATCTCTAGTACAAAACGGCTAGACTAGAAAGTTCAGCTTTCAACATCCTCCACCTCGCAACTAGCGGTAGCTTGTTGCGACTTAATCAGTCCTTAAAGCAACTTAATTAGTCCTAATAGCGACTTAGTCAGTCCTTATAGCGACTTGGACGAACAATCTCTCTTCCTCTCCGAGTCCTCTGTGGAAGGGTGACTTCAGGTTCAGCTTCTTCATCTTCATCTTCATCCTCCATCGTCTCGGCCACGCTGTCTAACATCCCATCATCTTTTTCAGTACTCTCTGTTGTGCTTGTAATGGGCGGGAGATTGTCTGATTCAGCACACAGCTCCAATTTGTACAGTTTACGGATTGGTCGGGTTAGCAATCCCGACTTCACCTGGACAGTCGCAGCACGGCATCTTCCATCTCTGCCAACAATGAGCTGCCGGACAACCCCCATCTTCCAATTTAGACGTTTTTCTCTGTCATCAGCTACAAGGACAACTTCACCTTCTTTTAAAGGATTTGGCAGAGTTTTCCAAACTTCCCCTTGTGAACCCAGCACTTGATGAAGGTATTCTTTCTTCCAGATGTCATTCATGGACTACAGCCACTTTTTTCTCCGTTGAAATTCATCAGAGATGTTTAGTTCTCTTTCTTCTTCCTTGAAGTCTTCTCGCGGTGGCAACAGGAACTGTTCAGGACACAAAGGGATAGGAACACCACCACCAGGATCGCTTGACTCCCACAAGTAAGTGATAGGCCGGCGGTTGATGACTTTCTCCACCTAGGTTAGAGCGGTTACTAATTCCTCCCAGGAAAGCACATCATGGCCCAACGAGCGACGTAGCAGGCCTTTAACAATGCCCACTAACCTCTCCCAGGCTCCTCCCCACCAAGGTCCACGTTCCACCACAAATTGCCACTTCATGTCAAGATTCTTCTCTTTAACCCACTTAGCTGCCGCCACAAAGTTTGATCCATGATCACTTATGCACAACTGAGGGACACCTCTTCTGTTCATGAATCTCTGCAGTGCCTGAGTCAACGCTTCTACAGACAACGACGTCACAAGTTCCAAATGAATGGCTCTAACTGACATGCAGGTAAATACTACGAACCAGACCTTGCTGTTATCCTTCAGGTATAACGGTCCTCCTAGATCCATGCCAGTAGTTTCAAAGGGACGCTTGCAAGTTACACGACACCTAGGGAAAGGAGGTGTCTGTTCAGATGCAGGAGCCGCCAAGAACCTGCTACATTTCCTGCACTTCCGTATCACAGATGAGACTGATTTCTTAGAGCGCAGGATCCAAATTCCTTGGCGTCTCAGTTCTGAAATAACTGTTGCAGTACCGGCATGTTGCATTTGTTCGTGAATATGAAGCACCAATTGGTTGACAACACCACACTTCTTAACTAGCACTGGATGAAGTTCCTCAAAGGTCGCTTCCACTTGTTGCAATCGACCCCCCATCCTGATTAATCCTCCTTCCAAAAACGGATGTAAGGACCGCAGACTAGACTGGCGGTAAACTGGTTAGCGATTTTCCATTGACTCTAGTTCCCTCCAGAAAAACTTCCTTTGCACTTGTTTTAGGATGACCATTTTGGCATATTGCAACTCCTCTGAGGTCAGCATAGTTTGGATGTTTTTAGGAGACTTGCGCCAATGTAGCATCCAAGCTACACTTCTCAAAGTGCGAAGGTACTTGCTCGTTCGGGTTGGGTCAACAATTTCCTCCACATATTTCGGTTCTTCATTGTCAGCTATGGCCATCATCAGCAATGCAGTATCAGTGTCATTTGGATGCTTCGGCCATTCTGCCTCAGGTCGTTTCAACCATTCTGGGCCGCTCCACCAAATCTTGGAGTCAGACAACTGAGCTACCGTCATACCCCGAGTAGGTAAGTCCGCAGGGTTTTCATCTGTTGGAACCCAGGACCACACTCCACCAACAGCAGTAATCTCTTCCACACGGTTAGCTACAAACACTCCACCCACACGCGGTCCCTGACTTATCCACGAGAGAGCAATACTGGAATCTGTCCAAAGGAATTCATTATCAATCTTGAGGACCCCGCTGTACTCCAATCTCAGTGAATTCAGAAGTCAAGCTCCTAGTAAGGCACCAAGGAGTTCAAGGCGAGGTATTGTGTCTCCGTTCGGTGGGGCAAGTCGACATTTTGAAGCAACAAGATTTACTGTTACATCCCCATTTGTATCTGCAACACGAATGTAGGCTGCTGCAGCATAGGCTCTAGAGGAGACGTCACAGAAAACGTGAAGTGACAGTTTTGTGTCCTTGCACTGAGAGGGTGTTGTTCCCAACCATCGGCTTACTCTCAGATGGTTTCCTCCTGAAAACCCTTTCAATACTTCTTTGACACGCCTTCGCAAATCTGGGTTAACTTCCTCATCCCATCCAAGCTTCTCTTTCCAACAGTCTTGGACAATAATCTTCAATGGAGTAACAGCTGGGCTCACTAGCCCACATGGGTCGTAAATCTTAGACAGACAGGACAACACTTCTCGCTTCGTAAGTTTCTTGGGTATCATATCCTCCAGATCAACAAGTGGAAGAAGTTCATCTGATTTTAAGTCCCAACTAACCCCAAGTACTTTGTGGAGCTGCTGCACTTGGCTGCCTGAAAACTCGTGGAGCAGATTTTCATCGTTAGACCGAAATTTCCGCAGGTTAAAGCCACCATCTTTAAAGATACGCACTGCTTCGTGCCAGAACTCCCTTGCTTTCTCAGTGTTCTCCATTGAGTTCACTGGATCATCCATGTAAAGGTTGCGAAGAAGCTGGGAAGCCATTTCTGATTCACTGATGAAACCCTCTAAATGCTGTTTCAGGACTACTTGCAGCAGAAATGGTGAAGATTTGGCACCAAAGAAAACCTTTTTGTATCTGTACACCTCAATCTCCCCTTGCGGGTTGAGCCACAAGAAGCAACAAACATTTCGGTCTTCCTCACGAAGCGACAGCTGCAGAAATGCCTTTTCAAGATCACCTACAACACCGACTTTGCCAACTCTGAAACGGAGAAGTATGCCCCACAACAGCGGTAAAAGGTTTGGTCCTTTTTCAAGGGCATCATTAAGAGAAAGGCCTTCTTCAGATTTAGCTGAGGCATCGTGTACAATACGCAGTTTAGTTGTCTCCCGATCAAGCTTAACAACTCCTCGATGTGGAAGATAGGACTGAGGAATGCAGGCCTCTGGTAACAGCTCAATGTGACCCTCTTCGAGGAGTGTTTTTAACTGAATGTTGTATGCTGTGTACTCTTCAGGCGTCAACTTTCTCACCATGCGACGAAGCCTTGTTTCACAAAGGGCCATGTTAAGTGCTAAATGCTTTCGGGCTTGAGGTTTCCAAGGCCACGACACAACATACTTCCCAGATTCGTCGCGTTGGATAGCATTCTTTACCTCCAGCTCAAGGTCTCGTTCCAACACCTCCTCCTGTGCAACACCAAGATGGTCCATAGTCCAAAAGTTCTGCAGTTGTTCATGAACAGAGGCTCGAAATGCATGGACATGAGCTCTGGCAGCCACACCCATAAATGGAATGGATCCACTTCCACCATGAAGGACCCACCCAAAAATTGTTGGTGTTCCTTTGAGGCCATTTCTCAATTTAATTGTCATACCTTGGACAATGGTGTCATAGCAATCTTCTCCAAACACAATACCAATACTATCTGTACCAGGGCCAGCAAGATCAGCAAGGACTGGACGATCACCAACAACCTCTTGAAGGGCTCGATAGGACTCAGGCTCCACCCTCTCAAAGACACCCGACAACTCATCCATCACTACAGCTTGGAAGGTAAAGGTATTTGGAAGGTTTACTCCTCTTGCAGTCACCTCAACAACATCGAATTCGCCTTCCAGCATATCTCCAAGTGTCTCAATCCGCAAATGACGTTTGCCCACAACTCTCTTTGGTATATTTGCAGCCAAAAATGATGACATCATTGTAAAAGTGGCCCCTGTGTCACACAGTGCTCTTACAGCCACATCCCCAATAACAACACACACAGTTCTCATCATCACGCCAGCAGTTTTGATGTCAGCATTCTTAGCGGAAGACATTACAGCAGCATTTGGAGGTTGAGATAATGATGGCAAATGGCTCTGGTTAGCTGGTGTATAAGGAGGGGCAGCTGGATTCCAACTTGGGTGGTTTGGTAGGTTACCGGTACTTGGAGTGGGGTTTTGAACTTCTGGAATTTTCACTCCACCAGTCTTGCATAGCTGAGGGATATGGGATCCTCTCCCACATGGGCATGGTTTTCGAAACCTGCATGCAGTCATCCGGTGTCCACTTCGAGCACAACGAAAGCAAGCCCTTATTTCCTTTACTTTCTTAAAGCGATCATCAACCGACATAGGTACAGAGCACTGTTTAGGACTATGTGGACCCTTGCAGAATGTACAGGTTACAGATTTAGCCATTAAACCAGATGCAGTTGGCAACAAAGTTTTTTCCTTTTCGATAGACTGGTGGTGTTTAGATGGCTGTTCTATCTCAACAGGCTGGTCAGCACTCTCTCGAATTTCCAGTTCCTGTTCCAAAAATTTCAGCAGCTTTGAAAATGTTACATCTTCCTTTGATAAGCCAGCTTTTTCTCGGGCCCACACCAATCTCCAATCCTTGGGAAGTTTTGATTCGATCAAAGGCATCAAAAGGGATCCATATTGTTCAGTAGTAACTCCTTGTACTTCAAGCGCTCGCACAGTTGCACAAACCTCATCCAATGCATCTCTCATAGCTTTATTGGATTGTTCAAGTGGTTTCATGTCTGCTAGTTTAGTCATTAGGCGAGTTTTTTGCACTTCATCCTTGCCATAGCGTGATGTCAGGCGTTGTACAGCGACTTCATAGTTTGCCTCTTCAGTTTTGATGTTTGCAATGTATCCTGCGGCTTCGTCAGTTAGCAGGGACTTTAAGTAAACAAACTTCTGTACAGTAGGTATTTCAACGTTATCATGTATTGCCACTCTGAAAATGTCCCAAAATTCTGGCCAGTCCAACACATCGCCAGAAAATTTTTTAAGGTCAGTTTTTGGCAACTTCATTTTAGGTGCGCTTGACGTATGTTTTGGTGATGGTGCAATAGTGGTGGTGCAATTTTGCTTCTGGCTATTTTTTAACCATACTTTCACATCATGAATTCGTTCTCTTACCATATCGAACCATGGTCCTTGGGCATCCACTTCATCTCCCACCTGAGAGTCATCGTCCAAGAGCTTCTCGATTTCCATTTGCAGATCCTCGGCTTTCTGCAATCTCGCAACAATCGAATCGAGTTTTTCCTCCACTCGAGTAACTTCAGGCAAGTCGGACTCAATCATGTTTCTAACAGTGTCAAAATCCCTTTTCATCCAGCCTCTCAACCCAGTGCGAGCTCTCCTCAGCTGATCAATTTGTTTCGTCTTCATTTCGATCGGCGTTGGCGACAAACGAAAGTAAACAACACTCGAGGCTAGCGATTAAACACGTCGCGGGTCACCATGTTTGGACTCCATATTTATTCTTCGAGCACATGTTTCTACAACCCCAGAGGGGGGTACAACAATTTGTGCAATGTCACATCCGGGTTACAAAATACAAAACGACTTATCTAGAGTGTTCGGCTTGTCACGCAATGTCACGTCCGATCTCTAGTACAAAACGGCTAGACTAGAAAGTTCAGCTTTCAACAGTCATCTCGTCTGAGGAGGCTGAGCAATTGGTCTGCGCTAAAATGGGTCAGGAATTCTTCACTGTCACAGACATCCATGTAAATCGAAGCCATCTTCTGCTCCGATACCTCTTGCAGATCTCTCAGACCGTGTCTATCGGCAACTTTGGAAAGCAGGCAGTAATTTTGCTGATCAAATCATCGCTGAACAAATTCCGTTTTCAAAAATTCACAGCACTGTTGAACAACATTCGTGACTGAAGATGATCAGCGGCGGCAAGAACTTCAAACACGTTTTCCTCATTGACATGAAGATCTCCAGTGTAGATGGAGTCCATTACTATCTTTAAAATGTCTGGGGAAATGCTTTCATCTTTCAGTTCGATCACTTCCTGCTTCGACTCCTTCATTCCATCTGTAAACATGGCGTGGAAATAATCGCTGTTCGCAGCGAGTACAATGCGATGAGCTGGAAAGACGTCTTCACCCACTTTTAAACGAACGTCGATGAATTCACCTTCGCCTCGAAAGTGAGCAAATTTGGATAAAAGGTCCACGGAATTGGCAACCATCTTGCTTTACACTTCTGACTCGCCCTGTTAGTGATTAAAATGCAAATTAAATGATCGTCGCGTGATCATCACCTCAAACATCACGCAAACAACGTCACGAAACTATCATTTGCTTAGGAACCTGGCTATCAATCTTATCCCCAGAGCGTGCGCGGTCAGTTGACATGTTTGGTGCGTAATGTTGATTTCACTTACTTTCCCAAATTAAGTTGGCTAAATTGCACGCTACGGTTTGTCGGCTGATTTGTCTGCAACGCTGAACAGGGAAGCAAACTGGCGCGTGTGAATGGCGATCCAATGCGCCAACGACTTTAATAATACGACATCTGTCTATGTACACAGACTTTCGTGTTTTGGGCCCGATTTTAACAATAAAAACGCCAGTTTTTAATGTCAGGGACGTGAAGAGGTCGAGAAAAGAAGTGGATAGCGTCAAAATACTGGGACACTGTTTAAGGTATAGCTCAGTTGTGATCATGACAAGCAAATCTGAGGTGTTAATCATAAATAATGTAAGGAACAAATTAAATGAAGTGCACACTTGTCAAAGGTTTTAAAAAGGAAATTTATTTAAACAAGCATTAATAAACAATTTCAAATCACCCATCCTCCGAAACCTAGAGCAGTTTGTCAACGTGGAACGAGTTTTTACTTCGTACCGCCCTGGCAAACTGTCCCTCAGTCTTGGAGTATTATCATTACCAAAAAATACAGTTTTATATAAAGCACATGAATGTTGCAATCAGGTTATATAGCAAACAGAACGCAAAAACTATCTAAAAATTGGAGCAAGTATGGTTACAAAGTTTTAAGTTCCGCGTAAACGTTTATTAACATTATCAAAATACCATAGTGTCCTAGTATGTCGCAGTAGTACATATTTAATAATGGAAAAATCGACTTGTTGGCTGTAACTCAAATAAAATGCCGGGGCCACGATTAAACAACAGTTTTAACCCGACGTTTATAAGAGGCCGGCGTTTAATTGAGAAAATTCGGTTAGTTGGAGATTGAAACATCGCCACAAACATTGACCTGCCAATTAAACGATAATCATTATGTAATTCCATTATCTCCCAATATTCCTGATAACTTTTAAAGCCATCGATGTTCAAATAATATTTAGGGTATTAAAACTTTATAACACAACACCTAGTAATAGTTCATAGTAATAGTTCAAGTCATAGTTCATAGAGGGAAATTTTTAGGAAGAACGGCAAAAATTCATTAAAGGAGCAAACAAAGAGTCTATGATTAAGGTTGGAAGGTCCAAGAAGGTGCACATGTTTGTTTTGCCCTCATACACTATGCATGAATGACGTGATCGCAACGTATTTTATTGAACACAAATAATCACCTATCGTATTTTGTCAGGTTTTGTGCACGGTCAACCTAAACTAGCGAAAAAACCTTACAACAAAGACCTTTGCCGGGTTTCATCCCTCTATTAACTATACATAAGTAAAGCTCAGAAGATATATATTAGATATGCAACGCTTTCGAATGGTATACTATGGAATATCTCACGGCTTGTATTCTCTCCTTTTACTTTCATTGACTAGTTTGTACGTACATCCTACACACATTTAAGAGTCGCACCTTAAATTTTCAAAAAAACGTTGTCTTTTATTCAAGTATCTTAAAATACGTCAGGGGAATATTGCAATGATTGAATACTTATCTTTGCTATGTGAAGTGCAAAGAAAATTCATTTACACTTTCGACGTTTCTACTTCTCAACCTGCAGACGCTACGTCAGTAAGCTTACTGCATTCTTTTGCATCCTGAGAACATTAGAACGGGTCTCGATTAACAAAAAAAACTCTCGCAAACTACTCCACCATTCGGTTGCAAAACCAAATCCAACCGTAACTTAGTTACACGTTTTCCCGTGCTTCCACGCTATTTTTCTTCAATTTCTCATCAATTCACTTCGATTTTCGATTGTGTTTCTTGTGATTGGCCATTGTAATAACTTTAGTTTTAGTTTTACAATACTCAAGTGAAAACCGCTCTAATGTAGTTCAGAAGAAACTACACATTTTGTTCGTTGTAAGTTATTGGCAGTTGTTACTGTAGTGAATCAGGATCGAAAATGAAGATCTTGGATGTATCTAAATTACAATTGCTTCTGTTCACCATTATTCTGCAAGAAAACTATAATGCCATTGAAATATTCTCTAAACAGGGAAGTATTCCTTTTTTCCAGTCAGCACCAGATAAGAGTAATTGGTAATTACCCTCACTCGGCTTTTAAACTTTCCCTCTTTACGGGCAGATAGCACAGGACTGAATTGCTGGAAATGTTTGCTAAGTTTTTCCACTCATCTAAAGGAACAGGATACACCTTCCCTGGTGGGATTCTAATCCCACTGTCAATTGGAAATTTGTTGATGATGAAATACACCCTCCCTTCTATTTCCACTGCACCAAGGTTGTTTGGGGGAATATGTTTTTGTTCAACAACAGACCAAGTGTTGTTTTCCTCATTGTAAACTTCAACAGGTGCAGGCTGACCACATAGAGTATTATTACTGCGATTTATGGAAACTCTCCCCCCTGCTACATAGAGTCTATTGTTTACTACCAAAAGACTGGATCCAAAGTGAGGCTGGCATGTTGTTGCTTTTACCTGCCATTCATTTTTAACTGGGTCAAAGCAATAAGGCACTGCATTCTTTACCTGCCCCTGGGTAGTTATGTTTCCATAAAGAACGTACACCTTTGAATACAATACCATTGCCCCACTGTTAAAAAAGTAACCACTAGTTATACTTGCTCTAGCAAACGATTGCCACTGACATTTAGCAAAGCTATACCTTTGAGGTACCTGATTGTAATCAGAGTTAATTACATACATATAGTCTTCTATGACAAGCAAGTTACTAATTCCACCACATGAGTGTTGTAGCTTTTCCCATACATTACCTTCTGTATCATAGCAATAAATGCAATGACCAACAGCTGAGTTATGTCCAGCAACAAGCAACTTGCTGCCAACAGTCTGTGCACAATAGCATAAAAATGCGTCAATTGTTGGTGTTGTAAATGATAGAGGCGACCATGTTTTGGCTTCAACGTCGTAAAACTGCATTTGAGCCTGAGGCTTTACTGCAATAACAATCTGTAATAAGAAAGATGGAAAATATCAATAAAAATGACCTGATGACGTCATCAGGAACACTAAACTGCGTAAGTGGATGTTTGGATCTGTGCACCACGTTTTTGTTGTTGTCCCAGTAATAAACGAATGCGTGACAACATTGAGCCAAAAGGAAACAGTGTGTCTAGTGTGATACGTTTGGTAAAGGAGAATTATTATTTGTATTAGGTAACAGGCAGTAGCTAGAAACCTTTGACCGGGATACGAAAAAAGAAAATGAAAATGAATCAAGCGGAAATTAAATAATGAAATGGCTGGGAGGGGGGGGGGGGGGGGGGGGTGGTAGACAGATATATGGGCTATATAGGTATGTGCCACCACAAGATATGGTATGTTTTTTTAGGTTCTCGGTACTTAAATAAGGTCATTTTTGCTCCTTTTGGCATGAATAGGGTGTCATTTTTCGGGTTTGACAGTTTGAAACTTATAAAAAGGTTTTAATTTTCGTTTCGCATTATCCTTAAATAGGGTAGGGATTTAGGATCCGAACTTTAGCGGCAAACACATATCCAGTTATAGAGTGCCCTCCCCCCGGATAAAATGGTCACCAAGATTGATACTTTTTAGCTGGCATCACAGCCGCAAAATTCGTCCGGCGGAACTGGACGAATTTTTAAACGGCTAAGTGTGCAAGTTTGGGCACTGAAAAAAGCAGGTCAACTTTTTGACCGGCACGGTTCCATATTTCGTACGGACTCGTGTAAACACCAGAACCGTGCAAATTTTTGCTCAGATACCGTATTTTCTCAATTAAACGCCGGACCCCGATCAAACGCCGGCCTCGTATAAACGCCGGGTAAAAACGGTTGTTTTTAAAATAAACGCCGGGAGCGTTTAATCGAGGCCCTGGCGTTTATTTGCGATCGAACCAACAAGTTACTTTTCTCATTAAATAGTACTACTGCGACATACTAGTACGCTATGGTATTTTGATAATCTTAAAAACGTTTATGCGGAACTTAAAACTTTCTACCCATACTCGCTCCTATTTTTTAGATATTCTTTGCGTTCTCTCTGCCACATATCCTGAATTGCAACATTGTATATAATGTATATAATGTATATACAGTTTGCCAGGGCAGTACGAAGGGAAAACTCGTTCTGCGTTGACAAACTGCCCTTAGCCTAGGAGAATGGATGATATTTAATCAGTCTGAAAAAAATCGGAAAATTGCACTTCATAAATAAACGCCGGGCCCCGATTTAACGCCGGCTTCAAATAAACGCCGGGTCCACAAGGCCAATTTTAAAATAAACGCCTGGGGCGTTTAATTGAGAAAATACGGTAGCTATCAGAGTTGATTGTTATCAGGGTACTTGTCCAAAAACATTTGGTTACGTCTTCGTACTTGCTCCTGACCGTTTCCCAATCAACTCCTTCCCCTGCTTTTCCTGCTTTGTAGTCTATAAATACATGTAGCAACAGACTAATTTCTTCATCAGACCACAAAAGTTTTTGTCTGCCGTCATGTTTGATTTGCCCGTACTGCAACAGCTGCAACATGATTGGCTTTTATCATTAGCGCTAACCAATCACAACAGAGACATAAAAAAGCCATTCAAATAAAAGGTAAAGGTAAAGCAACTTTATTTATACACGGTTTGTGTTTAAAGCTAGAAGCTTGTGGGGCCGTGTATATGAAACAAATATTAAATAAACATAACATGATTAAAAATCCCAACTGGCAGGAGGCAGACCAGTTGGCTATTTACAAGCATGACCGAGAATTTGAACTCGGGACAACCGAGAACAAATTCAGATAGTGGTCAGAACGGGACTTGAACCCGGGACCTCCGGATTTCAAATCCGGCGCTCTAACCACTCGCCCATGCTGCCTCCCATGCTGCCGCGACTGGTCTAAAATTTGCACGGATCCGTATAAACAGCACCGCAATCTGTAACAGAACTTGCACGGATCCATGTAAACAGACGGTCCAGAAACAAAATTCCACCGTGCAACAATTTGTCTGGACCCGTGTAAACGGGGCCTTTCCACCGGTGTGGTAAGACAAATGGTCTGATCTTGTAAATAGCTGGATGTGTCTGAGAGTCACAGGCGGACAATGCTAAATTAGATCTTATGGGCCTTTCTACAAACGGCATGTTTCCATAGCGCTTTTTCCATAGTATTTTAGCATTTCATTTTGATCACAAGTCAATGTTCATTGCTGCCGATTGCTGGCTTGCACTGTCACGCCACAAAAAAATAAATTAGAAATTGTTCAATGAAAGAAGCTAAGAAAATGAAATGTTATAACAGACCTACACTGGAAAAAACTTCTCCAAGTCTCAGGTCTCTATGATGCGCCGTTTCTGAGTTATTTGCCAAAACGTTTCATGCAAATTTATAGAGCTTTGTATGGAGTCGCCATGTTGGTGTACAACTTTAGTACACCAACATGGCAGCCAAATCATCTGAAATTCACTTTTTCGATGAAAGCGCTTTCTCTTCGCTCGTGGGCTCTTATATATGCGCATAAACACATCTCCTAAGACCTTGAAATGGTTTAAGTGGTTTTACAGCTTTGTCGCGGCCACTATCTCCGTGTCACGCATGGTTAAAATTGGGAAATTCAAAATGCTGTATTTATAAAGCGACAGACACTAAAAGACTGAAAACTTGCAAAACGATTTTTGTCTAGGTCATCTTCATTCTAATGTAGGAAAAAAAATAGAAGACCTCACAATAATGAGTTTAAAATTTTATGACGTCACATGCAAACCAAGAATAGCCTGTCTGTAAGTAAAAACTACCTTTGTGGCTTTGTAAGAATCTGGTGTTCTTTTCCTAGACTTCGTGACTGCGGATCCCCCAACCCCAGCAATTGTCTCAATCTGCTCCCGCAGCCGTTTCCAAAACTCATCTGTCAGGCCAGTAACCAGGAATTTTGCTGGGGGGAGGGGGGGGGGGGTGCGTTTGAGCGCGAGCCCGTAGGGGGGTCTTGGGGTATCCCCCCCAGGAAATTTTGAAAAAATAGGCTATCTGAGGCCGCATTTCGTGCGTTTTGAAGACAGTTTGTTAAGAAACAAGGCAGATAAAGGTGAAGGTAGCAAGGACAATAATTCTTGTACATTTTTAAATTCAAAACGTAGTTTTAGAAACAGAGCCTTCTAAACATAATTTACAATTTATTTAATTAACAATGACGGCAGTTCTTTTAAAGGAAGACTGGAAAAAGATAGATATCTCTATTTCGTTTTCAAATGGTAATTACATAAATCAGCCA
Source organism: Meandrina meandrites (assembly GCA_963693305.1). Lineage (NCBI taxonomy): Eukaryota > Metazoa > Cnidaria > Anthozoa > Scleractinia > Meandrinidae > Meandrina > Meandrina meandrites. The sequence goes on from OY855904.1 coordinate 48,032,272, forward strand.
GAGTTGGTTTGCTGACTATGAACGGCATTAGTTAGAATGTATCGTTAAATTTAACCTAGAATCACACAATTTGGTCAAACATATGCCACACGAATCTACAAATGGTGGACCCATTGAATGTAAATAGACTAAATAGACGAACAACAGAAATACCATTTCCCTTTATTAATTAATTAATTAATTAATTAATTTACTTATTTATTTTTAAACTTTTTTTCACAAGGAGCGGACTTCCAAGGCTCGTCGCACCCCCCTGGCTACGGGCCTGTCTGTTCTGTTGTCGTGCACGCATGCTTTTGATGTGTGGATATCTCTGTAAGCTTGACTAATTTATAAGGTTGCAGTCTTTCGTTTGAAGTGTACGTGTTTCTAACAAAAGCAGAAAATTAGAAAGTACACTCTTTTTTTTATGAGAACCTTTTTATAAGAAATTTGAAGTCGAGATTTGCCCAAGTTTTAAGAACATGCTAAGAACATACCCTAGCACAAAAAAGTCTGATATTTGTGTGACGCTTACTTACCGGGCACATTGATCGTGGTTTAGTTTTCTCCACAGCAAACTTGGTAGTTTGAGAAGGCATGTTGTTGTGGATTGACACTTCATACACCAGCATATGTATCTCAGGAACACGCTGCATCTCCTCTGTATTCAGTTCTTCAATCACAACTCTGACGTCCACCAGCCCCAGACGAACAGCTCCGATAACTTTGGCCGCGACTGCCATCCTCTCTTCCTTCTTGTGTTTAATCCACTGCATCACTGATTTGAAGACGAACGTCTCTGAAGGTGCAGTGAGGTCATCTCGATTAAGGAGGATAAGTAATTGGTCTGCACTAATATGAGTCAGGAATTCTTCACTTTCACAAATATCCTTGTACATCGATGCCATCTTATGCTCCGCTGCTTCTTTCAGATCTCTCAGACCGTGTCTATCGGCAATTGTCCAAACGCGACAGTACGTTTGCACATCAAATCGATGCTGAACAAACTCAATCAGCAGGAAATCACAGCACTGTTGAACAACACTCGTGACTTGAAGATGATCAGCGGCGGCAAGAACTTCAAACACGTTTTCCTCGTTGACATGAAGATCTCCAGTGTAGATGCAGTCCATGACAATTTTCAAAGCATCAGGTGAAATGCTTTCATCTTTCAATTCGATAACTTCCTGCTTCGACTCCTTCATTCCATCTGTAAACATGGCGTGGAAATAATCGCTATTCGCAGCGAGTACAATGCGATGAGCTGGAAAGACGTCTTCTCCCGCTTTTAGACGAACGTCGATGAATTCACCTTCGTCTCGAAACTGAGCACATTTGGATAAAAGATCCACGGAATGGGCAACCACCTTAAGATGTTTTGCTTTACGAAAGTCTGTGACTCGCCCTGCTAATGATTAAAATGCAAATTATTACTATGTAAACGATCTTCGCGTGATTTGTGTCTGGCGTCATGACGTCACGCGAGCGAGGTCGCGAAGCTAAAAGCTGCTTGGCTATCAAACTCGTCCCCAGAGCCTGGCGATCTCTTAACGATCTGTTCATGCAGAGGGTTTAGGGGTTTCATGGGTAATATTGATGATTATTTGCTTTTCCAAATTAAGCAAAAAACACTGAATTGCAAGTTAGAATAATTTAAAATCGACGATATGTCGACCACTATAAATCGGGAAATGAGTCGGTACGTGAGAATGGTGACCTGATGTGTCCGGCAAGTAAGTCGATTCGAAAACTGGTGTGACTGCTGTGCAGATTTGTGTGTGTCTTGCACGATTATTTTAACGAAAACGCAACCTGCAAAGAAACTCGAAATGGCGCAAAACAAATTATATCTGCAGCGTATTAACAGAAAGTTAGATAACTAGTCTATTCCCTATCATTTTTTTATTTCAAGAACGATTTATAAAACGGTTTTGACAATGAGAAAGACATTTGCAGTGTAGTCAGTGTAGTCAGTGTAGTCATTGTAGTCCACGCAGTCATTCTATTCGGTGCAGTCAGTTTAATAATTGCAGACGATGTTCTGTTTGTAGTCAGTGTAGACAGTAAAGTGATTGCAGTCCTTCTACTCAGTGTAGTCAGTGTAGTCAATATAGTCATTGTACTAATTGTAGTCAGTGTTCTGATTGCAGTCAGTGCAGTAAAATGTAGTCGATGCAGCCGTTCTAGTGAGTGAAATCAATTGTAGACAGTGTAGACATTGTAGTCAGTCAAGTCAGTGTATTCATTGTTGTCGTTGTAGTCATTGCAGTCATTGTAGTCATTGTAACCATTGTAGTCATTGTAGTCATTGTAACCATTGTAGAAATTGTGGTCATTGTAGTCAGTGTAGTCATTGTAGTCAGTGTAGTCAATGTAGTCAGTGTAGTCCTTGTAACCATTGTACTCAATGTAGTCAGCGTAGTCAGTGTAGTCAATGTAGTCAGTGTAATCAGTGTAGTCCTTATAACCATTGTAGTCAGTGTAGTCATCGTAGTCATCGTAGTCATCGTAGTCAGTGTAGTCATTGTAGTTAGTGTAATCAGTGTAGTCAGTGTAGTCAGTGTAGTCAGTGTAGTCAGTGTAGTCATTGTAGTTAGTGTAATCAGTGTAGTCAGTGTAGTCAGTGTAGTCATCGTAGTCAGTGTAGTCATTGTAGTTAGTGTAATCAGTGTAGTCAGTGCAGTCAGTGTAGTCAGTGTAGTCAGTGTAATCGGTGTAGTCATTGTAGTCAGTGTAGTCATTGTAGTCAGTGTAGTCAGCGTAGTCAGCGTAGTCAGCGTAGTCAGCGTAGTCAGCGTAGTCAGCGTAGTCAGTGTAGTCATTGCAGTCAGTGTAGTCAGTGTAGTCAGTGTAGTCAGTGTAGTCAGTGTAATCGGTGTAGTCAGTGTAGTCAGCGTAGTCAGCGTAGTCAGCGTAGTCAGCGTAGTCAGCGTAGTCAGCGTAGTCAGTGTAGTCAGTGTAGTCATTGTAGTTAGTGTAATCAGTGTAGTCAGTGCAGTCAATGTAGTCAGTGTAGTCAGTGTAGTCATGCAGTGTAGTCAGTGCAGTCAGTGTAGTCAGTGTAGTCAGTGTAGTCAGTGTAGTCAGTGTAATCGGTGTAGTCAGTGTAGTCAGCGTAGTCAGCGTAGTCAGCGTAGTCAGCGTAGTCAGCGTAGTCAGCGTAGTCAGCGTAGTCAGCGCAGTCAGTGTAGTCAGCGTAGTCAGCATAGTCAGTGTAATCAGTGTAGTCAGTGCAGTCAATGTAGTCAGTGTAGTCAGTGTAGTCATGCAGTGTAGTCAGTGCAGTCAGTGTAGTCAGTGTAGTCAGTGTAGTCAGTGTAGTCAGTGTAATCGGTGTAGTCAGTGTAGTTAGCGTAGTCAGCGTAGTCAGCGTAGTCAGCGTAGTCAGCGTAGTCAGCGTAGTCAGTGTAGTCAGTGTAGTCAGCGTAGTCAGCGCAGTCAGCGCAGTCAGCGTAGTCAGTGTAGTCAGTGTATTCAGTGTAGTCAGTGTAGTCATTGTAGTCAGTGTAGTCATTGTAGTCATTGTAGTCATTGTAGTCATTGTAGTCATTGTAGTCATTGTAGTCAGTGTAGTGAGTGTAGTCATTGTAGTCAATGTAGTCAGTGTAGTCAGCGTAGTCAGCGTAGTCAGCGTAGTCAGCGAAGTCAGCGTAGTCAGCGTAGTCAGCGTAGTCAGTGTAGTCAGTGTAGTCATTGTAGTTAGTGCATCAGTGTAGTCAGTGCAGTCAATGTAGTCAGTGTAGTCAGTGTAGTCATGCAGTGTAGTCAGTGCAGTCAGTGTAGTCAGTGTAGTCAGTGTAATCGGTGTAGTCAGTGTAGTCAGTGTAGTCAGTGTAGTCAGCGTAGTCAGCGTAGTCAGCGTAGTCAGCGTAGTCAGCGTAGTCAGCGTAGTCAGCGTAGTCAGCGCAGTCAGTGTAGTCAGCGTAGTCAGCATAGTCAGTGTAATCAGTGTAGTCAGTGCAGTCAATGTAGTCAGTGTAGTCAGTGTAGTCATGCAGTGTAGTCAGTGCAGTCAGTGTAGTCAGTGTAGTCAGTGTAGTCAGTGTAGTCAGTGTAATCGGTGTAGTCAGTGTAGTTAGCGTAGTCAGCGTAGTCAGCGTAGTCAGCGTAGTCAGCGTAGTCAGCGTAGTCAGTGTAGTCAGTGTAGTCAGCGTAGTCAGCGCAGTCAGCGCAGTCAGCGTAGTCAGTGTAGTCAGTGTATTCAGTGTAGTCAGTGTAGTCATTGTAGTCAGTGTAGTCATTGTAGTCATTGTAGTCATTGTAGTCATTGTAGTCATTGTAGTCATTGTAGTCAGTGTAGTGAGTGTAGTCATTGTAGTCAATGTAGTCAGTGTAGTCAGCGTAGTCAGCGTAGTCAGCGTAGTCAGCGAAGTCAGCGTAGTCAGCGTAGTCAGCGTAGTCAGTGTAGTCAGTGTAGTCATTGTAGTTAGTGCATCAGTGTAGTCAGTGCAGTCAATGTAGTCAGTGTAGTCAGTGTAGTCATGCAGTGTAGTCAGTGCAGTCAGTGTAGTCAGTGTAGTCAGTGTAATCGGTGTAGTCAGTGTAGTCAGTGTAGTCAGTGTAGTCAGCGTAGTCAGCGTAGTCAGCGTAGTCAGCGTAGTCAGCGTAGTCAGCGCAGTCAGCATAGTCAGTGTAGTCAGTGTATTCAGTGTAGTCAGTGTAGTCATTGTAGTCAGTGTAGTCATTGTTGTCATTGTAGTCATTGTAGTCATTGTAGTCATTGTAGTCATTGTAGTCAGTGTAGTCAGTGTAGTCAGTGTAGTCCTTGTCTTCAGTGTAGTCATTGTAGTCAGTGTAGTCAGTGTAGTCAGTGTAGTCATTGTAGTCAGTGTAGTCAGTGTAGTCAGTGTAGTCTGTGTAGTCAGCGTAGTCAGTGTAGTCAGTGTAGTCAGTGTAGTCAGTGTAGTCAGCGTAGTCAGTGTAGTCAGTGTAGTCAGTGTAGTCAGTGTAGTCATTGTAGTCATTGTAGTCAGTGTAGTCAGTGTAGTCAGTGTAGTCAGTGTAGTCAGTGTAGTCAGTGTAGTCAGCGTAGTAAGTGTAGTCAGTGCAGTCATTGTAGTCAGTGTAGTCATTGTAGTCAGTGTAGTCAGTGTAGTCATTGTAGTCATTGTAGTCAGTGTAGTCATTGTAGTCAGTGTAGTCATTGTAGTCAGTGTAGTCATTGCAGTCAGTGTAGTCAGTGTAGTCAGTGTAGTCATTGTAGTCAGTGTAGTCAGTGTAGTCAGTGTAGTCATTGTAGTCAGTGTAGTCATTGTAGTCAGTGTAGTCAGTGTAGTCATTGCAGTCAGTGTAGTCATTGTAGTCAGTGTAGTCAGTGTAGTCATTGTAGTCAGTGTAGTCATTGCAGTCAGTGTAGTCAGTGTAGTCATTGTAGTCATTGTAGTCATTGTAGTCATTGTAGTCAGTGTAGTCATTGTAGTCATTGTAGTCATTGTAGTCAGTGTAGTCAGTGTAGTCATTGTAGTCAGTGTATTCATTGTAGTCATTGTAGTCAGTGTAGTCATTGTAGTCAGTGTAGTCATTGTAGTCATTGTAGTCATTGTAGTCATTGTAGTCAGTGTAGTCATTGTAGTCAGTGTAGTCATTGTAGTCATTGTAGTCATTGTAGTCATTGTAGTCATTGTAGTCAGTGTAGTCATTGTAGTCAGTGTAGTCAGTGTAGTCATTGTAGTCAGTGTAGTCAGTGTAGTCATTGTAGTCAGTGTACTCATTGTAGTCATTGCAGTCATTGTAGTCAGTGTAGTCAGTGTAGTCATTGTAGTCAGTGTAGTCATTGTAGTCATTGTTGTCATTGTAGTCATTGCAGTCATTGTAGTCAATGTAGTCATTGTAGTCAGTGTAGTCAGTGTAGTCATTGTAGTCAGTGTAGTCAGTGTAGTCATTGTAGTCAGTGTAGTCATTGTAGTCAGTGTAGTCAGTGTAGTCAGTGTAGTCAGTGTAGTCAGTGTAGTCAGTGTAGTCATTGTAGTCAGTGTAGTCATTGTAGTCATTGTAGTCATTGTAGTCATTGCAGTCATTGTAGTCAATGTAGTCATTGTAGTCAGTGTAGTCAGTGTAGTCATTGTAGTCAGTGTAGTCAGTGTAGTCAGTGTAGTCAGTGTAGTCATTGTAGTCAGTGTAGTCAGTGTAGTCAGTGTAGTCAGTGTAGTCATTGTAGTCAGTGTAGTCAGTGTAGTCATTGTAGTCAGTGTAGTCAGTGTAGTCATTGTAGTCAGTGTAGTCATTGTAGTCATTGTAGTCATTGTAGTCAGTGTAGTCAGTGTAGTCATTGTAGTCAGTGTAGTCAGTGTAGTCATTGTAGTCAGTGTAGTCACTGTAGTCATTGTAGTCAGTGTAGTCATTGTAATCAGTGTAGTCATTGTAGTCATTGTAGTCAGTGTAGCCAGTGTAGTCATGGTAGTCATTGAAGTCATTGTAGTTAGTGTAGTCAGTGTAGTCAGTGTAGTCATTGTAGTCAGTGTAGTCATTGTAGTCAGTGGAGTCATTGTAGTCAGTGTAGTCAGTGTAGTCATTGTAGTCATTGTAGTCATTGTAGTCAGTGTAGTCAGTGTAGTCAGTGTAGTCAGTGTAGTCATTGTAGTCATTGCAGTCATTGTAGTCAATGTAGTCATTGTAGTCAGTGTAGTCAGTGTAGTCATTGTAGTCAGTGTAGTCAGTGTAGTCATTGTAGTCAGTGTAGTCATTGTAGTCATTGTAGTCATTGTAGTCATTGTAGTCAGTGTAGTCAGTGTAGTCATTGTAGTCAGTGTAGTCAGTGTAGTCAGTGTAGTCAGTGTAGTCATTGTAGTCATTGTAGTCAGTGTAGTCATTGTAGTCATTGTAGTCAGTGTAGTCATTGTAGTCATTGTAGTCAGTGTAGTCAGTGTAGTCAGTGTAGTCAGTGTAGTCAGTGTAGTCATTGTAATCAGTGTAGTCAGTGTAGTCAGTGTAGTCAGTGTAGTCAGTGTAGTCAGTGTAGTCAGTGTAGTCAGTGTAGTCAGCATAGTCATTGTAGTCAGTGTAGTCATTGTGGTCATTGTAGTCATTGTAGTCAGTGTAGTCATTGTAGTCATTGTAGTCAGTGTAGTCATTGTAGTCATTGTAGTCAGTGTAGTCATTGTGGTCATTGTAGTCATTGTAGTCAGCGTAGGCAGTGTAGTCATTGTAGTCAGTGTAGTCATTGTAGTCATTGTAGTCAGTGTAGTCATTGTAGTCAGTGTAGTCAGTGTAGTCAGTGTAGTCTTTGTAGTCAGTGTGGTCATTGTAGTCATTGTAGTCAGTGTAGTCATTGTGGTCATTGTAGTCATTGTAGTCAGCGTAGGCAGTGTAGTCATTGTAGTCATTGTAGTCAGTGTAGTCATTGTAGTCAGTGTAGTCAGTGTAGTAAGTGTAGTCAGTGTAGTCAGCGTAGTCATTGTAGTCAGTGTAGTCAGTGTAGTCAGTGTAGTCAGTGTAGTCAGTGTAGTCAGTGTAGTCAGTGTAGTCAGTGTAGTCAGTGTAGTCATTGTAATCAGTGTAGTCAGTGTAGTCAGTGTAGTCAGTGTAGTCAGTGTAGTCAGTGTAGTCAGTGTAGTCAGTGTAGTCAGCATAGTCATTGTAGTCAGTGTAGTCATTGTGGTCATTGTAGTCATTGTAGTCAGTGTAGTCATTGTAGTCATTGTAGTCAGTGTAGTCATTGTGGTCATTGTAGTCATTGTAGTCAGCGTAGGCAGTGTAGTCATTGTAGTCAGTGTAGTCATTGTAGTCATTGTAGTCAGTGTAGTCATTGTAGTCAGTGTAGTCAGTGTAGTCAGTGTAGTCTTTGTAGTCAGTGTGGTCATTGTAATCAGCGTAGTCATTGTAGTCAATGTGGTCATTGTAGTCAGTGTAGTCAGTGTGGTCATTGTAGTCAGTGTAGTCATTGTAGTCATTGTAGTCAGTGTAGTCATTGTAGTCAGTGTAGTCAGTGTAGTCTGTGTAGTCTTTGTAGTCAGTGTGGTCATTGTAGTCAGCGTAGTCATTGTAGTCAGTGTAGTCAGTGTAGTCAGTGTAGTAAGTGTAGTCAGTGAAGTCAGCGTAGTCATTGTAGTCAGTGTAGTCAGTGTAGTCAGTGTAGTCAGTGTAGTCATTGTAGTCATTGTAGTCAGTGTGGTCATTGTAGTCAGTGTAGTCAGTGTGGTCATTGTAGTCAGTGTAGTCATTGTAGTCATTGTAGTCAGTGTAGTCATTGTAGTCAGTGTAGTCAGTGTAGTCAGTGTAGTCATTGTAGTCATTGTAGTCAGTGTGGTCATTGTAGTCAGCGTAGTCAGTGTAGTCATTGTAGTCAGTGTAGTCAGTGTAGTCAGTGGAGTCAGTGTAGTCATTGTAGTCAGTGTAGTCATTGTAGTCATTGCAGTCAGTGTAGTCATTGTAGTCAGTGTAGTAATTGTAGTCATTGTAGTCAGTGTAGTCAGTGGAGTCATTGTAGTCAGTGTAGTCATTGTAATCAGTGTAGTCAGTGTAGTCATTGTAGTCAGTGTAGTCAGTGTAGTCATTGTAGTCAGTGTAGTCATTGTAGTCAGTGTAGTCAGTGTAGTCATTGTAGTCAGTGTAGTCATTGTAGTCAGTGGAGTCATTGTAGTCAGTGTAGTCAGTGTAGTCATTGTAGTCATTGTAGTCATTGTAGTCAGTGTAGTCAGTGTAGTCATTGTAGTCAGTGTAGTCATTGTAGTCAGTGTAGTCATTTTAGTCAGTGTAGTCAGTGTAGTCATTGTAGTCATTGTAGTCAGTGTAGTCAGTGGAGTCATTGTAGTCAGTGTAGTCATTGTAGTCAGTGTAGTCAGTGTAGTCATTGTAGTCAGTGTAGTCAGTGTAGTCATTGTAGTCAGTGTAGTCATTGTAGTCAGTGTAGTCAGTTTAGTCCTTGTAATCAGTGTAGACTTTCTAATCCTTGTTGTCATTGTAGTCAGTGTAGTCATTGTAGTCAGTGTAGTCAGTGTAGTCAGTGTAGTCATTGTAGTCAGTGTAGTTAGTGTAGTCATTGTAGTCATTGTAGTCATTGTAGTCATTGTAGTCAGTGTAGTCATTGTAGTCATTGTAGTCAGTGTAGTCAGTGTAGTCATTGTAGTCAGTGTAGTCAGTGTAGTCAGTGTGGTCAGTGTAGTCAGTGTAGAAATTGTAGTCAGTGTAGTCATTGTAGTCAGTGTAGTCCGTGCAGTCAGCGTAGTTAGTGTAGACAGCGTACTCAGCATAGTTAGAGAAGTCAGTGTAGTCAGCGCAGTAAGTGTAGTCAATGTAGGAACCATAATCCGTGTAATCCAGTGTAGTCAGTGTTGCCAGTGTAGTCCAGTGTAGTCAGTGTAATCAATGTAGCCAGTGTAGTGCAGTGTAGTCCAGTGCAGTGTAGTCAGTGTTGCCAGTGTAGTCCAGTGTAGTCAGTGTAATCAATGTAGCCAGTGTAGTGCAGTGTAGTCCAGTGAGTGTAGTCACTATATTCATTGTAGTAAGTGTAGTCAGTGTAGTCAGAGTAGGCATTGTAGTCAGTGTAGTCATTGCAGTCATTGTAGTCAATGTAGTCATTGTAGTCAGTGTAGTCATTGTAGTCATTGTAGTCAGTGTAGTCAGTGTAGTCATTGTAGTCAGTGTAGTCATTGTAGTCATTGTAGTCAGTTTAGTCCTTGTAATCAGTGTAGACTTTCTAATCCTTGTTGTCATTGTAGTCAGTGTAGTCATTGTAGTCAGTGTAGTCAGTGTAGTCAGTGTAGTCATTGTAGTCAGTGTAGTTAGTGTAGTCATTGTAGTCATTGTAGTCATTGTAGTCATTGTAGTCAGTGTAGTCATTGTAGTCATTGTAGTCAGTGTAGTCAGTGTAGTCATTGTAGTCAGTGTAGTCATTGTAGTCATTGTAGTCAGTTTAGTCCTTGTAATCAGTGTAGACTTTCTAATCCTTGTTGTCATTGTAGTCAGTGTAGTCATTGTAGTCAGTGTCAGTCATTGTAGTCAGTGTAGTCAGTGTAGTCATTGTAGTCATTGTAGTCAGTGTAGTCAGTGGAGTCATTGTAGTCAGTGTAGTCATTGTAGTCAGTGTAGTCAGTGTAGTCATTGTAGTCAGTGTAGTCAGTGTAGTCATTGGAGTCAGTGTAGTCATTGTAGTCAGTGTAGTCAGTGTAGTCATTGTAGTCAGTGTAGTCATTGTAGTCAGTGGAGTCATTGTAGTCAGTGTAGTCAGTGTAGTCATTGTAGTCATTGTAGTCATTGTAGTCAGTGTAGTCAGTGTAGTCAGTGTAGTCAGTGTAGTCATTGTAGTCATTGTAGTCATTGTAGTCATTGTAGTCAGTGTAGTCATTGCAGTCATTGTAGTCAGTGTAGTCAGTGTAGTCAGTGTAGTCATTGTAGTCATTGTAGTCATTGTAGTCATTGTAGTCATTGTAGTCAGTGTAGTCAGTGTAGTCATTGTAGTCAGTGTAGTCATTGTAGTCATTGTAGTCAGTGTAGTCAGTGTAGTCATTGTAGTCAATGTAGTCAGTGTAGTCATTGTAGTCAGTGTAGTCAGTGTAGTCATTGTAGTCAGTGTAGTCAGTGTAGTCATTGTAGTCATTGTAGCCAGTGTAGTCAGTGTAGTCATTGTAGTCAGTGTAGTCATTGTAGTCAGTGTAGTCAGTGTAGTCATTGTAGTCAGTGTAGTCATTGTAGTCAGTGTAGTCAGTTTAGTCCTTGTAATCAGTTTAGACTTTCTAATCCTTGTTTTCATTGTAGTCAGTGTAGTCATTGTAGTCAGTGTAGTCAGTGTAGTCACTGTAGTCATTGTAGTCAGTGTAGTCAGTGTAGTCATTGTAGTCATTGTAGTCATTGTAGTCAGTGTAGTCAGTGTAGTCATTGTAGTCAGTGTAGTCAGTGTAGTCAGTGTGGTCAGTGTAGTCAGTGTAGAAATTGTAGTCAGTGTAGTCATTGTAGTCAGTGTAGTCCGTGCAGTCAGCGTAGTTAGTGTAGACAGCGTACTCAGCATAGTTAGAGAAGTCAGTGTAGTCAGCGCAGTAAGTGTAGTCAATGTAGGAACCATAATCCGTGTAATCCAGTGTAGTCAGTGTTGCCAGTGTAGTCCAGTGTAGTCAGTTTAATCAATGTAGCCCGTGTAGTGCAGTGTAGTCCAGTGAGTGTAGTCACTATATTCTTTGTAGTAAGTGTAGTCAGTGTAGTCAGAGTAGGCATTGTAGTCAGTGTAATCAGTGTGGTCAGTGTGGTCAGTGTAGTCAGTGTAGTCAGTGTAGCCAGTGTAGTGCAGTGTAGTCCAGTGAGTGTAGTCACTATATTCATTGTAGTAAGTGTAGTCAGTGTAGTCATAGTAGGCATTGTAGTCAGTGTAGTCAGTGTGGTCAGTGTGGTCAGTGTAGTCAGTGTAGTCAGTGTAGTCAGTGTTGTCAGTGTAGTCAGTGTATCAGTGTAGTCAGTGTAGTCAGTGTAGTCAGTGTAGTCATTGTAGTCAGTGTAGTCATTGCAGTCATTGTAGTCAGTGTAGTCATTGTAGTCATTGTAGTCAGTGTAGTCATTGTAGTCAGTGTAGTCAGTGTGGTCATTGTAGTCAGTGTAGTCAGTGTAGTCAGTGTAGTCAGTGCTGTCATTGTAGTCAGTGTAGTCAGTGTAGTCAGTGTAGTCATTGTAGTCAGTGTAGTCAGTGCTGTGATTGTAGTCAGTGTAGTCAGTGTAGTCATTGTAGTCATTGTAGTCAGTGTAGTCAGTGCTGTCATTGTAGTCAGTGTAGTCAGTGTAGTCAGTGTAGTCATTGTAGTCAGTGTAGCCATATTAGTCATTGTAGGCAGTGCTGTCATTGTAGTCAGTGTAGTCAGTGTAGTCATTGTAGTCATTGTAGTCAGTGTAGTCATTGTAGTCAGTGTAGTCATTGTAGTCAGTGTAGTCATTGTAGTCTTTGTATCAGTGTAGTCAGTGTAGTCAGTGTAGTCAGTGTCATCAGAGTAGTCAGTGTATCAGTGTAGTCAGTGTAGTCTTTATATCAGTGTAGTCAGTGTCATCAGTGTAGTCAGTGTAGCCAGTGTAGTCAGTGTAGTCAGTGTAGTCAGCGTAGTCAGTGTATCAGTGTAGTCAGTGTAGTCACGTTATCAGTGTAGTCAGTGTAGTCAGTGTAGTCAGTGTAGTCAGTGTAGTCAGTTTAGTCATTGTAGTCTGTGTAGTCAGTGTATCAGTGTAGTCAGTGTAGTGAGTGTAGTCAGCGTAGTCAGTGTCGTCCAGTGTTGTCAGTGTAGTCAGTGTATCAGTGTAGTTAATGTAGTCAGTGTAGTCATTGTATCAGGGTAGTCAGGGTATTCAGTGTAGTCAGTGTAGTCATTGTATCAGTGTAGTCAGTGTATCAGTGTAGTCATTGTATCAGTGTTGTCAGTGTAGTCAGTGTAGTCAGTGTAGTCAGTGTAGTCAGTGTAGTCATTGTATCAGTGTAATCTGTGTAGTCAGTGTATCAGTGTAGTCATTGTAGTCAGTGTAGTCAGCGTAGTCAGTGTAGTCAGTGTACTCGTTGTAGTCAGTGTTGTCCGTGTAGTCAGTGTAGTCAGTGTAGTCATTGTAGTCATTGTAGTCATTGTAGTCATTGTAGTCATTGTAGTCAGTGTAGTCAGTGTAGTCAGTGTAGTCATTGTAGTCGGTGTAGTCATTGTAGTCAGTGTAGTCAGTGTAGTCAGTGTAGTCAGTGTAGCCAGTATAGTCATTGTAGTCAGTGTAGTCAGTGTAGTCAGTGTAGTCATTGTAGTCAATGTAGTCGTTTTAGCCATTGCAATCACTGTAGTCATTGACTACCTACAGCAAAGTATTTGTAGTCAGTTGTACATAGTGTGGTCATTTATGTCATTGTAGTCAATTTATAGTCGGTGTAATTACTGTAGTCATTGACAAGATAAAGTGCAGTAATTGTAGTCACATATTCAACTTAAATATGGAATATATAATCCTTGTATAGTGTAGTGCAATGTGGTTCTTTTACTTTTTTTTTACAGTTTGTAAGTAAGGTAATTGATGTAAATTGTGTACTTTTTTCTGTATTTTCTTGATCTATACCTTTAAAAATAAACAATAAAATACAAAAAAAGTAATTTTAGTCAGTGTAGACATTGTGTGTGTATTCAATGTAGTCAGTGTAGTCGTTCTTGTCTCTGTAGTGAATGTAGTCAGTCTAGTGAGTGTAGTCTCTGTAGTCAGTGTAGTTAGTAGCGTTAACTTTTAACCCTTAAACAATTATTGATTGAAGCTGCACTTGTTTGGCTGTTTTGTGGAATGTGAGCCTCTTTCTGTAGCTTTTATTAATTGCGAATTTAAGTACATTTGGAATTGAGAGTTTTCTTTTTTATTTCTTTCAGGCAATTTGTTTCTTAATCTTATCTTTAACTTCAGTCTCGATTTTGATTTGTTCTGCGCACCTTATTTGCCGCGTAATTATCGTGCGATTACGTGGATGTCCAATTATAATTTCTTATAAATCACGTCAATCAGGTACACTTAAATTGACTCTTTCTTGCTATCTTCTACTGTTTGTAAAACTGATTGAACATTTCTCTGATTTTCCACATAAAAGAGGTTGTCAAAGACTTCCTAACCTCGAATTTTGTTATTTATATTATTAATTAATAATTGGACCTTGTGTCTTACAATTCAGTTAGTACTCATGCTCGTAATTTCAAGTTGGCCTCGCCTGATTACTCCTTGAATTGTACTCCACTCGGTCCAATTACTACTACTTTTCTTGCGAACACGGTATTCTTCTAACGTTTCTTCCCTTACCTAGTCTTGCCAAATCTGGCGAAAACACTTTTCCAACCTTTTATCAACGTTCTTTAATTTCATCGAGGAGACCTTCGATTAACCATTTCCACCCAAGTTGTTAGTTGTTAGTTGTTAGTTTTAAAAAAAGATTTTTCTTCCGTTTAACTAGAGTTTAAGTCCTGGTTCCGGTTGCATAAAGGAATTAAGATTAAGTGGGATTTCCTGCATCCGTCCTCTGTGATCCGGAAGGCGCTTTTTGCACGCTATTATGGATAAAGCAACCCATGGTGGGTCAAAGAGTATGAGAAACAAAATGCCGATGTAAAATATCGATCCTTTAGAACAAAGAGAACTGTTGCAGAAAATCCCACTTAATCTTAATCTTTTTGCAAATGGGTCCTGGTCCTCAAGAAGACCAGCTGTGCTAGTTGAAATAATTTGGCCAATAAAAACTACTTTGTGTTTTGTCTATAGTGCTAGCATTGCATTCAATTCAGTTCATTTTTGTCCAGTTTGATGTCTGGTACGGGATCGAAAGAGCCTGGCGGCGCGTCACCTCTCGGGAAGTATTATGCCCTGATCCAGTGCAGCCTAATCAAATCACGTGCGTCATCTCAGCAGAGGAAGTCTTCTTCAGGACCAGTAGAATGTGACAATAACGGCTCTCTCTCTCTCTCTTTTACGCACACTACTTAATATCGTCAGCGGTATAGTGTATCAGGAGGAGCAACGCGACGACTAAAATAAACAACTGTTCGATGGCGGCCATGTGCTCAACTCGCTAGCTTTAATCCCATGATACAACTTAATACAAACATACGTCATGCATATATTACGCATATATTACGCATACATTACATGCGGGTTAGCGGTTTACCACTCATACTTTTGTACCATGCTTTGATCAATGAACTGCGATATTTGTTATTATTATATACCACATAACTGAATAGAGCTTTTCGCACGTTCTAATTGGTTAACCTGTAGGTGATTAGCGAAGTACTGTTCATCACCGAGCAGCCGAAGAGAAACACAATGGCTTTCTGTTTCGCTTCGGTTAGCGAAAGTAATGTTTTGGTCCGCTAGTTATACGGCTTGTAAGGTATATACTAAACAATTATTCACCCCAGTGTCGGTGAAAGTGTTGGGTATTTATTTCCACTTTGGTGAAAGATGTTAATCAAGTACGATTTTTTTTTTAATTTTTTTTTATTCATTTTTTTTATAACTACTCGATAATTACTATTCATGTTGAGTTCAAGTACTGGTAATACTTCAGATCTCGCGAAACTTGCAAGTACTGTATATTGTACGTTTATTGTTTTCTTTGTGAAGAAAAAAAGGGGCAGTGGAGTGGGGCTCTTATAAAAGAGAGTTGAACTTACTGGGGGACGGGTTAATACGGAATTGGCGGTAATTACCTGTCACGTTAACTAATAGATATATAGTATATATGAATTTTGTAGCCTGATTCTTCTTCCTTACGCAAAGCTGGCAATAACATCTAGTAGATTATTCTGTACTTGGACCTTCGAGTGGAAATAGCAAACAAGGACAGTAGTTACCTATCTGCTATTATTCATACTTTATATTCACTTATGAAGCCGCCATAAACAGGACTTACGTGACAAAAGATAAATTTATTTCTTGTGAGAAAAATCAAGTAATACATTACTGTGAAACTCAGAAAACCGTGAACACCAGAAATATTAATGGAATGTTATTGTATTGCAAGGAAAAAGCCAATCAGGCGTGAGAAAACTAAACCGCAAACAGCAACGGTTATTAGTTTGTGGTTTTGAGGTTTGCTTGCGTGTCCTGAACTTTATTTTGATTGGGCACTAGACAATCAACATTCCTGAAATATTTCAGGTGTTCACGGCTTTCTGAGTTTCACAGTAATACTTTAATTTTTTTGTACGTGTTCGGCATTGTTCCAAGCTAAACAGACTGCTCAATATATAAAAACTAACGCACATTACACTGTGAATAACACAACAGTTCTCCTTGACTATCAATATTTACAAGCTCTAATTATCACCTCTACATAGGATGCCTTTACAATGCAACCGTTCACAAAACTAACTTTAGTTTCTTGTTTTACAGTTTACCAAAATAGGAACTACAAATAACTATTTTGCTGATGGCGTCACACTACACCATGTAGCTACTTCTTAATTTTTCTGATATCTCTAGTTGAAGATATTGCAGGAAAACTATCACATTTTATGGCATATAAGCTATCACAGACGAATAGCTTTAATTCCTAGGGTTGTTTAGTTTTCACCTTGCTCTGTTTTCAAACTTTCTCTCTTTGCAGGCACATAACACAATACTGCTTTGTTACTAACTTTTGCTAGATTTTCCCATTCGTTTAAAGAAACATCATACCTCTCGTCTGGTGGAATTCTAATCCCACTGTCAACTGGAAATTTGTTGATGATGAAATACACCCTCCCTTCTATTTCCACTGCACCAAGCTTGTTTGGGGGAATATGTTTTTGTTCGACAACAGACCAAGTGTTGTTTTCCTCATTATAAACTTCAACAGGTGCAGGGTTACCGCATAAGTTAACACTGTCGTAACAAGAAGTTTTACCCCCCGCCACGTAAAGCCTGCTATTGACTACAAAAAGACTGGATCCAAAGTGAGACTTGCAGGTGGAAGCTTTTTGCTCCCATTCATTCTTTGCTGCGTGCAAACAATGCACTAGAGCTGGTTTGTCCACCCAATTAGGAGACATGGAATCACCCTCATTTCGTTTATACCCATGAATCACAAATACTTTAGACTTCAAAACCACTGCTTCTACAGTGCAGAAGTCATCTTTACGATCAATTTTCTTTACGAGACTCAAATAAGCTCCACTTTGCCAATTGTTATTAGCCAGACTATATCTCTGAGGCGGATTGAATTCACTGATTGCAAAAATATAGTCATCAACAGGACATAGGCAGTCGGTCTGATGGCTGGATCCCAGAAAAGGTGGCAGTGTCCCCCATGCGTTTTTGACTGTGTCGTAACAATAGATAACAAATTGACCGGATTGCCTCTGTGCGCCTACATATAAGTAATTTCCAACATATTCTGCACAGAAACATGATTGATTTTTTTCAGTTACTTGTGTAATGGATGGCAATGGTTTCCAGTTTTTGGTGTCCATTTCAAAGTAATACATCTGCATCTGAGGGGAAATAGCAACAAGAACCTGAAACAAGATTAAAAGATAAAGTGAACCAAAATGTTGTAAATAATCTAAGCTTGCGTTAAATTTGTATCAATAGGAGAGTGCTGGTATCCGTGAGGTTTTACATAGGCACTGGCCCCTTTTGTTTCTACAGACGTATTAATGCAACGGTTATGAAACTTTAGAGAATGTAAATTACCAAATGCCATTTATTTTAGTGGTGGTCACAACTCCCACCCTCTATTCTGCTGTCAGCTCCAACCTCCTGTCTCCATCCACCTCCCAGTTCCCCTCATACTTGCGAACTTACGACTTTAAGGCTCAAAATGAAGTGCACTTCTTACCGGGCTCAGTGATCGTGGTTTTGCTTTCTCTACAGCAAATTCAGAGTTATAAGAAGGCATGTGTTTATAGATTGACACTTCATACACCAGCATGTGAATGTCTGGGTCTCGCTGCATCTCCTCTGTATTCAGTTCTTCAATCACAACTCTGATGTCCACCAGCCCCAGACGAACAGCTCCGAGAACTTTGGCCGCAACTGCCATCCTCTCTTCCTTCTTATGTTTAATCCACTGCATCACTGATTTGAAGACGAACGTCTCCGAAGGTGCAGTGAGGTCATCTCGACTGAGGAGGCTGAGCAATTGGTCTGCGCTAATATGGGTCAGGAATTCTTCGCTTTCACAAATATTCCTGTACATTGATGCCATCTTGTGCTCCGCTGCCTCTTTGAGATCTTTCAGTTCGTGTCTATCGGCAATTGTACACAGCAGACAGTACTTGTGCAGGTCAAGTCGAAGCTGAATAAATTCCCTTTTCAAGAAATCACAGCACTGCTGAACAACACTTGTGACTTGAAGATGATCAGCGGCGGAAAGAACTTCAAACACGTTTTCCGTGTTGACATGAAGTTCTCCAGTGTAGATGCAGTCCATGACAAGCTTTAAGACATCTGGTGAAATGCTTTCATCTTTCAATTCGATCACTTCCTGCTTCGACTCCTTCATTCCGTCAGTAAACATGGCGTGGAAATAATCGCTATTCGCAGCGAGTACAATTCGATGAGCTGGAAAGAGGTCTTCACCCACTTTTAAACGAACGTCGATGAATTCACCTTCGTCTCGAAACTGAGCGCATTTGGATAAAAGATCCACGGAATTGGCAACCATCTTACGATATTTCGCTATACATCTGCGACGCGATTAAAATTCAAATCTGAAAGATCGCGTGATCGTCGCGTCTGCCTGAAAACGTCACGCGAGCAAGGTCACGAAACTATCCGCTTTGAAACCTGGCAGCCAAACTCGTCCCCTAAGCCTGCGTGATTTTTGGCGCCGACCATAAGTATCGCAGTACTCTTCGCTGACTATGGGCTTTTTGGTGTTAGTGGCCTAAAATTATAAAAAAAAAATAACATGACAATATGATAAAAAATATAAAATGATCACTATATAAATTACTATAACACCGATAAAAATTAGAGTAAGTCAGCAAATACTACTAAGAACTTAAAATTTGCGTAAGAGTTTTTTTTGAATAAATAGATAAACGGAAAACGACAATGAAAAGTATATATTTTTACATTTCCTGGTTGTATCAGTTTTTGCCAATATCTGTGAACTTAGTAGTTTCCAAAGTTTTCTTCCTTACTCGTTCAACAAGACCTTCTATTAACGTTCTAAACATGAGGTACATTTTTCCGCCACCTAGCATGTTTTTACTGCCAATACCGCGTTCACATGTTACGCAATCCAAAATCTCTCCGCTCATCTCATAAATCCATGTTTTGGGGAGTTTTGAAAATTTTTGGGAGAGTTTTGGTAATGTTTGGGAGGAAATAGTTTTTCTAAAATGATTCAAAAGATTTAGAGAAATAAGAAATATTGATTTGAAGATAAAATTAGTAGATGGACGTCAAAACAGTTCCCTACCAACCAGGGATGCTCTTTCGCGGGGATCAAGTTTTTGCTGGTGTTCGAAAAGTAATTTTCTTTCTTCTATCCCTTAAACATTTTCAAAATTAATTTGCACCCGCGACTTAAATATTTGACTGCGATTTTCTTAATAAAAGGTTTGTTGGTTAAAACCAGGTTTTACTTCATAATTACGCAATAGTCCAAGAAAGAGACCTTAGGTACACTCCTTTTATTGTGCTGTGGACAGTGAATCTCAAGCTCCTTGTTAAGCTTTTCAATTGCGAAATGAAGAACGTACACACCTCGTTCTTCTTACCTTAACAATCAATCTTAGAAATCTTGGTATTGCTTATTTGCTTTACGCAAGTGGAGAAGACATTCATTTTGCAAAACTCTATTTTGGCAACGCTCTCTATTGCCGTTCAACCGTTTATAGCCAAGATCAAAGCAGGGTTTTGCCAATCTGGGATTATAACGTAATAAATTTTACATACTGACTTTTCAACCTTACTTGCTCCAGTCCCAACCTGCTAGAGAAATCGGTCATGAGCATAATAAAGACGAAGGCTGGGTGCGTGTGCCCATGGGAAGGGTTATCTCTTGATTCAGTGCGGCCAAACCATATCACGTGCAGCAGAAGCCCACGTTCACAGCTTGAAACACATCAAGTGGCGCTAACTGCCGGAGCTTATCCCGGCTTCCGTAGCATTAGCGACTAGGAGTTTTTCTACTCCCCCTAAATGGGTGAAATGCTAGTTCAATGCCGGGTTGCCTTTTAGCATTATTTCAAGACCACAAAGCTTTCCCGGCATATAGATCGGCATAGTTCCTAGGTTTTTCTGTACGTTTTCACTTGAATTGTCTTTAATTAAAGTGCAAAGAGCTTTAAGCAAAACAGATCAAGATTATGACACAGGTGACTTATTTGCTTATGGGAAAGAGCAGGGCCGTAGGCAGGGGTGATGCGATGGGTTCGTCCGCACCCCCTCACGCGCCGCAAAGGTCCGCTTAATCTGAGAGAGAGAGGGTTAAATGACGCTCAGGAAAATGCAGGAAAAGTAGACTTAAGCAAATTGATTTTTCAAAATTTCCCGGGGAACTATACCCCCGGATCCCCACTAGACGCTCATGCTTCCGGTGCTCGCACTCACCCAAGCAAAATCCTGCCAACGGCCCTAAAGAGGTATGTTTAATATCAGATTGGGAAGAGGGAATCCTGGTCAAGCTACCCTAGGTAAGAACTATAGAGGAATCATGCTCCTGTCAACTGAACAGCCCGGAGAGTAATGAAACGTATTGTTGTCGATCGTATGATGAATGCCTTAGACGAAATTTTGCGACAGAACCGCGCAGGATTCAGATCATCAAGATCACTCACTCTCAGATCAATAAACCACTCTTCATATAATTGTAAAAAAGTCCCTCGAATGGACGTCTCCACTTTATATAAACTTTCCAGCTAGATGAGAAAAACAACTGGCACATTAAGTCATTATGCGATCTAACAATACAATCTTCCATGTTGTGCGTTTTCTTCTACGTTCTTCGGAGTACCTTAATAGTATAATACTAAAGTTTACGAAGGCTAATTGCTGAATGTTCTATATTAAATGTACTTACATTTTATTAAATTCGTTTAGTAAAACACATATTACCACTCTGTATTATTCCACGCATTGTCAGTATAACTAATGTACATATCCTCTAGTCCTAATACAATATAGCTCTAAATCATGACTTTAGAGCGGTTTTCACTTGAGTGTCAAAGTTTATTCGCATTTGCTTTGGTCTGCATTACTACGCTTTGTGATTAGTTTAAAAAACTCGCGCCACTTTGTCAACCAATCAGAAGTAAAACCAAAACCATCGTGATTCGCACGCATGCATTTTCCCGCGCTTCACACTGGATTAATGTATTTTCTTTGAGAATTTGATTGGCTCAATGGTTTGTCTGTGCCCTTTGTGATTGGCGATTGTAATTACTTTGATTTAAATTAGTTTTACGACACTCAATCGAAACTCGCTCCATACAACGCTGCAGACTAAACATTAAATGTCTTGCCACTTGCAGTTACGTTTCATTAAATAACAATAGCACGCATTACAATTAAAGGGACAGTATCACGAGATGTTTTTTTTAATTTTTTGTGTAAACTGAGCTAGAATTATAAAGGTGCCCTCACTGATCAACAAAATAACCTTTAAATGGCAAAAAGACATAACTTTATTGTCTAAGGTGTGCGTAAACCATCATCAATGGATTTTAGTGATTTTCCTCCAAGTGATACTGCCAAATTTGAAAACGTCGGCCCGACGTTTTCAAACTTTAGACCATTTCTTTTCTACCTGTCCGAAGCCAAAGTTAAATCCATCGCTTTCATTGGATTTTCGGGTAGCACTAAATCTTGGCGAGACTGCCCCTTTAAACTCAAAAACAGTTCTCTCTCTTTGACTGTCAGTACTTATAGTAGTTAAGTATATATAATACTATCTTGATAGTATTACCCTATTGCTGGGTCGGGAAGCGGCTCCCGCAAGATCTTACATTAATAACTCTCTACAACAAAACAAACAACAGGAACAAAGGCCTCTAGCCCTAGAAGCACTGCAGCAACAGCTACACTAGAGGACCAGTAGAATCACAAGTTGACGACAGTTCCTACGTACACTACAGAACCTGTTACAACATACAGTTCTAATTCCACAACTATACGACACATTAGACAACACAGCCCCACGTTCACCTAGGCAAAGTTCAAACAGTCCACTTGAGTTTTTCAAAGTAGGAACTACAAATTAAAGCTGCTACTATCCAGAAACTCTATTGTGGTTAAGCTAATGATGTCGTGACATTCACTACTAATTTTTTTTGGTTACTGTTAAAAAATACTGCAGTTAACTTGCTTCCACCCTTTACTGAATGGCATATGGTGTGATAAGCTTAACATCATATCCAGTCGGGGGATAAGTGCCAGTGTTGGCAAATCTTTGTT
This sequence comes from Meandrina meandrites, assembly GCA_963693305.1. Classification (NCBI taxonomy): domain Eukaryota; kingdom Metazoa; phylum Cnidaria; class Anthozoa; order Scleractinia; family Meandrinidae; genus Meandrina; species Meandrina meandrites. The sequence continues at coordinate 48,054,052 of OY855904.1, forward strand.
GAAGCACTCGAAGAGTTCCCGAAGTATTTCATCCAATCAAAAATTAGCACGATCGCTCACGAGTACTCCGGACGCAATCCCGCGAGCAAATACGTCCTGTTGCTTAGCAACTTTTGGGACGAAATTAAAACCTCGGGCTCAGTCACTTCTCGGAGAAGTGATCGCGCCTTGACTGGCACTTGTTCCCCCGACTGTATCACATGACAAGCTATCATGAGCAAAGAACTTTAAACTTTATTTTGTTTTTCACCTTCCTCTGTTTTCAAACTTTCTCTCTTTACAGGCAGATAACACAACACTGCTCTGCTATTAATCTTTGTCAAAATTTCCCATTCTTTTAAAGAAACCTGATACACCTCCCCTGGTGGGATTCTTATCCCACTGTCAATTGGAAATTTGTTGATGATGAAATACACCCTCCCTTCTATTTCCACTGCACCAAGGTTGTTTGGGGGAATATGTTTTTGTTCAACAACAGACCAAGTGTTGTTTTTCTCATTATAAACTTCTACAGATGCAGTGCGCTTGAACCCAATATTTGCGTACCCCGCCACACAGAGTCTGTCATTGACAACAAAAAGACAGGATCCAAAGAAAGGATGACAAGTTGAAGCTTTTTGCTCCCATTCATTTTTTGCTGGATCAAAACAATGCACCACAGCTGGTTTAGGTATCCAATTATCCTTCCTCCCTTCACGTTCATTTCTTCTATATCCGTGAATTACATATATTTTAGATTTCCAAACCACTGCTGCTACAGTAGTTAACTTATCTCTATCACTACTTGTGTTAAAGAAACTCAAATTAGCCCCACTACTTTGCCAATTGTTATTAGCCAAACTGTACCTCTCAGGCGGATTGGATTCACTGATTGCATAAATATAATCATCAACAACGCACAGGCAGTTGATCTGATGGTAAACATTTTGAAAACCTGGGAGAGTATCCCAGGTGTTATTGACTACGTGGTAACAATAAACACGGTGACCGGATTTCTCGCCTTGTGCAGCTAAATACAAGTAGTTACCAACAATTTCTGCACTAAAGCATGACTGAGTTACTTCACCTAACTGCACCACAGATGGCATCGGTTTCCACATTTTGTTTTCAGCATCGAAGTAGCAAAACATATTCTTGGGAGAGTAAGGATCATACTCCTGAGTGCGATCTTTACTATCTGCACTTGGCTGTAAAGACCGTGTAGGGTGAATGGCCACAAGAACCTCAAACAAGATCCACAGCTAAGGAAAATTCACAACCCAGTTGTGAGTTTGTGATTTAAGTACCCTGGTACTCAGTTGTAAGAGTTTAAAATTTAGTTTTCCTCTTTGAATTAGCACTGGCTTGTTGGGGTGTCGGTAAAACACCGACTCGGGGCCGGGGCCGGGGCCGGGGCAGCTGGGAAACAGCTCAGGGCAAGACATCAGGGAGAGATTGGTCATAAAATGCCTGTTTTGCATGGATCTTTATCTAACACTTTGGCACTTCAGCTGCTATGACTGAACAAGCAGCCTCTTTTTTAAAGTTCGGCTATGTCCACTTCGTTGTCGTAAGCGCGTGCGGGAGAGTTGGAATTAAGATCTAGAATCTGTAAAGGCCGTAATTGATTTAGCTCGTCTAGCTCATTTGATTAAAATGGCGGCAAAAGCTGGTTATTAATTAAAATCCTGACTCCAGATCTAACTCGAAATCCTGACTCTTACGATAAACTACGATAAACTTTGTTGTTCATTTATTTTCTTTCCTAGCTTTCCGTCGTCAGGGATTTTCTTTTCTTCTTTTCTATATTTTCTCACGTTCCTTGATTTCCACAATTCTGGTTTTATTGGGAAAATCAACATGGCCAAGCATAATTAAAGAACAAAAAAGAGTCGACCTTTTACCGACAGCCAGCTTGTTGATAGTGCAAGAGGCTTTCAAATATTGCACACTATCCGGAGTACCCTGTGTAAAATATACTCATCAAAAAACCACGCATCACACTTTAAAGTTAGAAAGCCCTTTCCAATATTAATATTAATATGTTTCTCCATATGTTGGTTTCGTATATTCGTTTGTTTTGATTTCAATTTTACCTACAAAGTTTCATTCAAATCTTTATAATTACACCCGCTATGTATTTACGAGCGTAATAGCATATGTCGAGCATACATAATCGTCCGTTTCCAAGGGTGACGCCAAGGAGCAAATTAATCAGTCTTAGCTGTGTTCTTGTAGCGCAATTCAACTGTAAAAACTGACAATAAAAAGCGTTACAACTCAAAGTGTTCATTCTTACCGGGTTCATTGATCGTGGTTTGGTTTTCTCCACCGCAAACTTGTGAGAAGGCATGCAGTTGTGCATCACTGATTCTTGCAGATGCATATTAATCTCAGGCACTCGCTGCATCTCCTCTGTTCTCAGTTCTTCAATCACAACTTTGATGTCCACCAGCCCCAGACGAACAGCTCCGATAACTTTGGCAGCAACTGCCATCCTCTCTTCCTTCTTGTGTTTAATCCACTGCATCACTGATTTGAAGACGAAGGCCTCCGAAGGTGCGCTGAGGTCATCTCGACTGAGGAGGCTGAGTAATTGGTCTGCGCTAATATGAGTCAGGAATTCTTTACTTTCACAAACATCCTTGTACATCGATGCCATCTTGTGCTCCGCTGCATCTTTCAGATTTCTCAGACCGTGTCTTTCGGCAACTTTCCACAGCAGACAGTAGTTGTGTAAATCAAGTCGAAGCTGTATAAACTCCCTTTTCAAGAAATCACAACACTGTTCAACAACATTTTGGACTTGAAGTTGAACAGCGGTCGTAAGAACTTCAAACACGTTTTTTTCGTTGACATGAAGATCTCCGGTGTAGATGGCGTCCATTACAATCTTAAAAGCATTTGGTGAAATGCTTTCTTCTAGTTTGATCACTTCCTTGTTCGATTCCATTCCATCTGTAAACATGGCGTGGAAATAATCGCTATTCGCAGCGAGTACAATGCGATGAGCTGGAAAGACGCCTTCGCCCACTTTTAAACGAACGTCGATAAATTCACCTTCGTCTCGAAACTGAGCACATTTGGACAAAAGAATTTTGGAATAAGCAACCATTTTGCACTGCTTGAGGTAACTAAAAGTTTCAGTTTCGTCACAGTGATTCTGGCATCCCCAGAGGGGATACCAAAATCACTAACAGCGTTGAATACAGCAGACTGGTGCAAGTAAAGCCAACCGCAATTCCACTCAAAAACCATTTTGCTTTATCACAAAGCTTTGTTCTTCATAAATTTATAATTAATCGTTCTTAGCAAACAGTATTAACGTCTTTGCAAATATTCGCAAACCAAAACAAACCGTTTGATTCAAGTCCGCGCAGTTTCTTAAAACCGAATCACGCTGTTAGTGATTTTGGCATACCCAGTGGGGATGCCAAATTCACTAGGGATTTTGGAACGCGCGTGCCTAAATTACGGGGATGCCAAAATCACTGTGACAGCGGTAACAAAAGTCAACTTTTTTATCTTCGCATGATCGCGTGACCAACGATCAGCGCCGCCGTCACGCGAACTAACGACAAAATCTCACGAAAACTGTTTACTTTGTCAAGGAAGTTCCTTCTCAAAGAAAGTCGTTAGGTTTTTTCCATTTTCAACTTCAGTGAGGTCAAAATGAACTGGAAATGTCTAAAATATCTGTCGCAAATTGCTAGACCATTTTTTGTGGAATCTTTCATCGGTGACTTTTATTATGACCCGCCCCAGCCCCCCTCGCAAGTAGCTCAGAGTCGCGGAGAAAGTTTTGGATTCTCGAAAATATCTATGCTGTTTGATAGTTTTAGAGCTATACATGTAAAAGATAGTCGTTTCCATTTTAAAGCGTTTTATTAGTTGCAACTAAATAATTATAATTTATATTTCATAACAGCTAAATACTATAACGTTTATTTAAATGCTATTTAAATGTATCAATGTATCTATAAATCTAAAAAATACTATATAAGTACAACCAACCATAAATATTGCTGAACTGAACACACCTCATAGTGAATTAGAATCTGTATGGGGAGGCTCCGACTAAAACAAGTACCATTTTCAAGCTTGAGGTATATGAAATGGTGGCAATTTCACGAGTTAGCTCTTTGGAAGAATGACCCTCTCCGGCGCCTCTGCAAATTCCAGTTAAGGTTCATATCCTCCTTTAAAATCCTTATTCTCGAAGACCCATACCCCCCTTATAATTTCCAATGACCCCCCCCCCCCCCCCAAGGGGTGGGGGGTATAGGAATATTTTCTCGAGCCACACAATGAAAACATGCTCTAAGAATATTAATAAAACGCTGAAATTATTTCTTAGTCTAGAGTGTCACTCTTCAGTTAACAGTTCATTTGATGGTTTAACCTCATTTGACACGCGTATCATCTCCTTGTATGTTTCATCCCTGTTCACTGGCATGTAAACCAAAAACATGTTTCGCTTTGAAAGTGTTCACATCCGACGGTATGTTGCGCGAATCACGATCGAAACATGTTTACTCTGAGCATGATTGAAACAACCGCACATGGAAGTTTCAATCATGATAAGATGACACATGTTAAAAATGGCGGACATGCGGAGAGGAGGCGAATGCCCAAAAGATCCAAAGTTGGGCCTACTATGAGATAAAATGCTTAGTTGAAATATGGGCCGATGTAGCGATAAAACGACAATTATTGGTGAAGGGGTTAAAAGGATAATATTTGGGAGATCATTGCCACGAAATCATTAAAATTAACCACAGCGGCCAAAAGCGCAGTGCAAAACCAATTTACAAACAATTTTTTATTGTACCGAAGATAGCGCAAAATAAAAGCTATCTACCCACTAAAGGGTTTCAAGTTGTGAGCGGCGTGGGCTTGTGCCGCAAGTGATGTGGTCAGTCCGTCCTGAATCGGTACAGACTAACCACATCACGTGCGGCACAATCGAAGCCTTTAAATCATAGTTGTTCAAAGCATGCTATTTGTGATATTTTGAAAAAAATATCTTATTCCTGTTCGTGCATGGTATGTTCAAAGTAACTCATCTGCTTTGATTCTACTGACGCAGAAAACCCACGGCGGCATTTGATTGAGACTGAATTAAAAAAAAAGGAAGGCCTCTGTAACCAGGGTAGACCATGCAACTGAGATCAGCATGGAGTAAAAACCTTGCCAAGTGGCGCATACTGCCGGAGCTTATGCCGGTCTCCGTAGCATTAAGGTCGCGGTGGAGACCTTCCATGAACAAATTCATTAGGAAAAATGCTTCTTGTCCTACATCTTTTAAAATGCTTATATCTCGGCTTTTTTGGTGCGATTGAGCTGAAATTCTCCAGAAACATAAAGTAATGATGGAGTTTTACGAACGTTGTCTTTGATTTGGTAGACTGCGCCTAATGGCGACGCTAGAGCGACTAGCGACTATGAGTATTTCTACTCCCCCCTGGATGGGATGCTGGTCCATCATATAGGGTTACCCCCCAGCATTATTTTGTCGGCAGACATTTATACATCCGGGTGGAGAGAGGCACTAATGTAAGAGTTAAGTGTCTTACTTAAGAACACAACACAATGATCCCGCTTAGAGCTCGAACCCGGACCGTTCGATCCGGAGTCCAGCACACTAACCATTAGGCCACCGCGCCTTCCATGGATGATCGACATAGTTCCTCGATTTTCCTGTACGTCTTCACTTGAATTGTCTTTAATTAAAGTGCAAAGAGCTTTAAGCAGGACATATCAAGATATGGCACCGCTTACTTATCTTCTTCAAGTTCTGGGAAGGGGAACGTTTAACATCAGAATTGAAGACCGAGAGAATCCTGGTGAAACTATCCTGTGTAAAAACTATAAAGGAGTCATGCTCCTGTCAACAGACAGCTAGGAGAGTGCTGAATCGTATTATCTTAGATCGTATGATAGCCTCCCACGCAGTCGTTTTTAGGGGAGATCGGATTGCACTCGCTCCCCACAAACGCCTGCTCAACCGATACACAATTTCAGAATTTGCAAATGGGAAACGAAGAGCAATGTTTTCGTTAATAGCAGTAAATCGCTTGTGCATGTTTGTCAAGCTTTGCCTTCAATGTTCGTCAACAGTCTCACCGATTCTTTGGATCGCGTTGTGCGTTTTCTCCTCTTGTAAATTTGATGAGGGAACAAGTCAAGTCTTTGTCAAGTATTCGTTTATCTGTAGTAAGTCTGAGCGATTTGAAGAAAGTAGAGGCGGAAAACGTACTGCACATTCGGTTGTGTTTGACAAGCGACAGCCGGAAATATGCCTGCGTTCGCAGGCTATAGTGAACAGTGAAACGGAAAAATTTTTTTCGGACGCGAACGTTTCGAATGTTTATCGAAAAGGATGTGAGCTTTAAGGTAAGCTACTTCTTTGGAGAGGCCATGAATTGTATTTAAGCGCGAAAGGACAAATAAATTCGGTTTCTCCGTTTCACAAAAGCGAAGTCGTTTGCGCGGATAAGCTACCGCTTCCAACGTCTTCCTAATTTGTTTTTCGCTGCCCAAAAATCAAAAGACCGTCCTAGGTACTATAAATGATGGTAGCTCAGAAAAGCACGAAAAGCTACCCTTTGAATCAAAACTCGGCTTTTATATTTTAGACTTTTCAGACCGAATGCAAAATCATTATAATTCACCGCACGCAGTTGATTTGTTATTGTGGTCGTCGCTATTTCCAAGTTCTATGCTTTCGTCAACTTAATCGGTTCTTTGCCGTTTTATCTCTCGATTTATTGACTTGTAAATACCATATATCTCCTCTTTGATGCTTCCGAAACTCTCCTTTTCTTTTTCAAGTCGCTGAAGTGTCTTCTAGCTTTTTGAGTTGCATCCAGTGATATTTGTTGATGTCAATGATTGCCATTCGATCAGGCGAATTAGATGAATTAACTGCACTTTTCGCAAAAATTTCACCCTTTCAGCAGATGACCGATTCAAAGCGTTGAATAAAAAGCATTTGAATTCCATTCAATAATTTTTTTATCGGTTTAAGCTGTCGTGAACTGATGTGAAATATTTACTTGCGGATCGAAGTCGCGGGAAATTTGATAAAATCATTTTGATTGGTCATCACAGACAATGTGTCAGTGCTAATTGGTTTGGTTGTCTGGCAAATCAAACAATGGGAAAGGAATGTTGCTCTCGGTTGAGCAGGCGTTTGTGGGGAGCGAGTGCAATCCGATCTCCCCTAAAAACGACTGCGTGGGAGGCTAATCGTATGATGAATGCCTTGGACGAGATGTTGCGTGACAATCAAACAGGATTAAGATCATCAAGATTAGCCTCAGATCAATAAGACACCCTTCGTATAATTGTAGAGAAAAACAACTGACACAATAAGTCATTGTGTGGTCAAAAGAGCAATCAATTTATTTTTCTACCTCGTGAAAAAATAATGTCAATACAGTCTTCCACGTAGAACGTATTTTTCTACGTTTTTTGGAGTACCTTAATACTATAATTCTAACGTTTACGAAAGTTAGTGTTCTATATTACATGTACTTACATTTCATTGAATTCGTTTAGTAAAACACATAATTACAACTCTGTTTTATTCCACGCACTATCAGTATAGCTAATGTACATATCCTCCAGTCCTAATACAATATATCTCTAAATCATGACTATAGAGCGGTTTTCACTTGAGTGTCAAAGGGTATTCGCGTTTGCTTTGATTTGCATCCTTACGCTTAGTGATTGGTGTAAATATTCGCGCCACTTTTCAACCAATCAGAAGTAAAGTCAAAACCACTCGTGATTCGCTCGCACGCATTTTCCCGCGCTTCACGCCGGATTCATGTATTTGCTTTGAGTTTTCAATGATTTGTCTGCTTCCTCTGTGATTGGCTTTAGTAATTACTTTGGTTTTAGTTTTACGACACTCAATCGAAACTCGCTCCGTACAACGCTGCAGACTAAACATTAATTGTTTTGCCACTTGCAGTTTCGTTTCACTGAATAAAAATAACACGCATTGCTTAAACTCAAAAACAGTTCTCTTTGACTGTCAGTACTATATCCTATCTTTATAGCATTATTGACCTTATTTAATACTGGGTCGGGAAGCAGCTCGCACAAGGTCTCACATAAATGGCTTGCTATCCTTCGAGTGAGCAATATATAGTACAAACAACAGGACCAATGTCACTAGAGCTAGCCCCCAAAACAGTAACAACTGTTACCAGCACTAGAGGACCAGTAGAATGAGAAGGTTAGCTAAAGACAGCTGTTTCACTACTAAACCTATAACATACAACTCTGAATCCACGACTGCACAACACAGCAGACTAAAAGTTATAAGCCCTTGAAACGTTCACCTTGGTGAAGTTAAAAACAGCCCACTTGAGGTTTTCGAAGTAGGAGCTACAAAGCGGCTATGATCAAGAAACTCTCTTTAGGTATAGGTACTAAAAGTAAGGATGGCGTTACATTTTCTACTAATTTTTCTGGTTATACTCTAACTGAAAAATACTGCAGTAAACTTACTTTGAATTCACACTTTACTGAACAGTAAATGGTGTGATAAGCTTAACACCGTACCACATGATAAGCTATCATGAGCAAAGCACTTTAAACGTTATTTTGTTTTTCGCCTTGCTCTGTTTTCAAGCTTTCTCTCTTTACAGGCAGATAACACAACACTGCTTTGCTACTAATCTTTGTCAAATTTTCCCATTCTTTTAAAGAAACCTGATACACCTCCCCTGGTGGGATTCTAATTCCACTGTCAATTGGAAATTTGTTAATGATGAAATACACCCTCCCTTCTATTTCCACTGCACCAAGGTTGTTTGGAGGAATATGTTTTTGTTTCACAACAGACCAAGTGTTCTTTTTCTCATTGAAAACTTCTACAAGCGCAGGGTTACCACATAAGTTAACACTGTCGTAACAAGAAGTTTTACCACCCGCCACGTAAAGCCTGCTATTAACTACAAAAAGACTGGATCCAAAGTGAGGCTTGCAGGTGGAAGCTTTTTGTTCCCATTCATTCTTTGCTGGATCAAAACAATGCACTAAAGCTGGTTTAGCTACCCAATCATCATCATCACTTTCATCTCTTTGATACCCATGAATTACATTTATTTTAGATTTCCAAACCACTGCCGATACAGTAGTTAACTTATCGTTATAACTATTTCTGTTAAGTATTCTTAAATTAGCTCCACTACTTTGCCAGCTGTTACAAGTCAAACTGTATCTCTGAGGCGGACTGGATTCACTGATTGCATAAATATAATCATCAACAGAACACAGGCAGTCGATCCCATGGGAAACGTTTTGAAAAGGTGGAAGGGTCTCCCAGGTGTTATTGACTATGTGGTAACAATAAACACAGTGACCGGATTCCTCGTCTCGCGCAGCTAAATACAAGTAGTTACCAACAATTTCTACACTAAAGCATGAATAAATTACTTTATCTATCCGAACAACAGATGGCATCGGCTTCCACATTTTGGCTTCAGCATCAAAGTAGTGAACCATAGTCTTGGGAGGGTAAGAATCAAATTCCGAAGTGCGATGTTTCCTACCAGCACTTGGCTTTAAATTTAAAGATCCTGTAGGGTGAATGGCCACAAGAACCTGAAAAAAAGACAAAACAGGTAAGGAAAGTACGCTACCCAGTTGTAAGTTTGTGATTGACAATACTTGGTTGTAAGAATTTAAACCTTAGTTTCCTCTTTGAGACAGTGGCTTGTTGAAAGTGTAAGAAGCTTTCAAATATACATTTGAACCTCCCCTGTATGGGCGATCACATGAAATGTTGTAACCGTCATGGAATTACACACTTGTGAAAGTAACTAGTAAAAAGTATGCTTATTACAAACCACGCGTCACGGTTTTAAGTTGGACTTTCTAGAAGCCCTTCCCAATATTGCAGTGCGACGCGTTTTACCGTATCCACCAAACAAACTTTTTTACAAGTTAGCCAATCGGAGAGGACGAATTTTGTTTGACGGGTCCGCTTCTTGCAGAAGATAAATTTACATTTCTCTTTTTCCCTCGACCCCAGATTTTACGGGTTTTCATTTTCTGTATGTATTTGATGTAACGAAAGATCATAGTTTAGCATCTGTTAAAAAAAAAAATTGCTACGCTGATTTCCAACTCGTTAACAAAAACTTCGCATTCGCAAATATTCACAGACCCGTTAGCATTCGGAAAGTAAATTTGCTTTCGGCGTTAAAATTCGTTCGCATTCCATGCTTTGTATAATTAAGATACGAATTTTACCCAGGATTTCTGTCGACTGAGCGACTTCGAGTGAATTTACTAAAGCCAATTAGGGCGGAATGATTTTACCGACAACAACTGGATTTTAGGATTGTTTTGACGATCCCGCTCCAACTATCGCGATAAATTAAAAGCGAAGACTTGGGCGGCTTACTGAATGGAATATAAATTCGGTCGTTCCGTTTTTGTCGTTTTTCCGATGAAAATTCATTGCGTTTTAAAAGTTTCCTCCCGGAATTCTTTGGAAATGAAAGCCACCGACAGATCTATCAACATGCTCAAAACCTTTCAAGGAAGGGTGACCATCAACCAAAATCACTTTTCGTGATTGGCTATGACATTCGAAAAACTTTATTGGAAACAACCCGGTTAACTCACCAAGTGCGGCCGCGGCCATTGTTCTGTACTTGGCATTTCATTGGCTGAAGGAAAAAATATTCGAATCTATTGTCCCCGTTCTGCTTTGTGATTGGTTAACTTTGTCTGGGCGACACTGAAACAGAAAGACTGTTTTTGCTTCGTTTCCACAGAAACGAAACGGTATTGTTTTGGATTCGATGTGAACTATTCACACAGTGGAGTGTCCTATCTGATCAAAAGAACGCTCGTAACCACAATGTTTTTAGTTTGTACTAAAGGCAAACAATCTCGTAAAAACATGTTCCTCAAATATCGGAAAGATAATCTTCAGCAACACCAAAAAATATTGAGCAGTTAGAGATTCATTTCAAATAGAAATATCTGACGACTGCGAAGCTTTTAAGCTCGATTATATCGATGCATTGGCAAAAAAAACATAAAATGAGTTTTTTCCGTGTTTAATTTTTAAGTAACCATTCTAGCTGTGTTCTGAGAAAGAAGAAAATATCCACCAATGAAATGCTTGCACGCGCAAACATAGACACGATGTCTTTGCCTGTGTCGTGTTTGTCATGGAACGTTACCCACCATGGCGTATCCACCACACAGTGCACCTACCACAGAATGACCCACCCACCACATAGTGATGACTGGTTGATTGTTTGTTGCATGGTTGTTGTTCAGAGGCGCAATTTTTTTTTAAAATAAAATAGCTAAAGCTCAAAAATAGCCCAAGCAAGTTCAAGTTTTGTTTTCTGTCGATTTGCACACAGGATTACCACCGTATGTTTGTGAGGTCACAGCACGCCCCATATAAATATTCAAATTTTCTCGTTAATCGCTTTTGTAAATATTTAAGCTTCCTAAAATCGCTCTTACTGCTGTCCATTTGAAATAAAATAAATTAGAAACTGAATATTAACATAATCGCCGGTATAAATTAATTTCTCAGTTCACGTCGTCTTCTGCTTTGCTATAGAGATTTGCGAAGTATTTCATTGGGGTGCCCAAGAGGAGGTTTTGTATTGAAACACGTTGTGCTTTCCAGGGCGGGCATAGGCAGTAATTTTGCGCAATTTCAGCAAAAATTGCATAAATTGTCCCAGCTACTGGTACATATCATCGTAAATCGGTAAATTTACGACCTAATTTGATATTCCAGCAAGAAAAGAACTATTCCCGAACTGATCGGGCTCAAATTAGGTCAGCTTATAGTTAAAAAAAAACTTGGGCTGTTCTTTCGAGGACCAGGAGCTCTTACTAAAGCGAGAAGGGGAATGATATTTTTTCGGCTACATTCCAGAGGCGGTACCCGATTCTTGGATGTGGAAGTTGCACGCCTTGTGTAATTATATTAGTGTTCTATACACGAGTCAAAACTTAAACTTATAGAACTGCTCTTGCACGCTTCAAATCGTCACAAAAACTCATAACAACAAACTTAAGCATTGCGAACACTCACAGCCTGTGATTTGCATATCATGTGAGACATAAGTAGTATGCATGCTGGTATGAAAACCAATCATAAATCTCTATTGTTAAAGTGGCATTTTGAAATTTCGGTTCATTTGACCTTTAAACACTCGCGTATCCAAGCGTGGCAAGTGTTCTTCCTTGCAATTAGTTTAAGGTAAAGTAAACCAAAAAACCCGATCAAAATGCGGTTTAAATGAACAGCCACGAAACATCACATGCACTATAAATGATGTTAAATGTAAACTTAAGTGGCTGTTTATTATATTTATTATAGTTTCATACAAATCTTCAAAAATAATTTTGCCGCTGGCTGGGCGCTCTGTGTATAAACGAGCATAATAGCATCTGTTGAGCATACATAGTAGTCCGTTTCTAAGGAAGATGCCAAGGAGCATATCAATCAGTTTTAGCTGTGTTCTTGTAGTGCAATTCAACTGTAAAAACTGACAATAAAAGGTTTTTCAACTCAAAGCACATTTAATGTACTCAAAGTATTCATTCTTACCGGGCTCATTGATCGTGGTTTAGTTTTCTCCACCGCAAACTTCGAGTCGTGAGAAGGCATGTGGCTATGCATCATTGATTCTTGCAGATGCATATTAATCTCAGGCACTCGCTGCATCTCCTCTGTTCTCAGTTCTTCAATCACGATTTTGATGTCCACCAGCCCTAGACGAACAGCTCCGATAACTTTGGCCGCAACTGCCATCCTCTCTTCCTTCTTGTGTTTAATCCACTGCATCACTGATTTGAAGACGAACGTCTCCGAAGGAACACTGAGGTCATCTCGACTGAGGAGGCTGAGCAATTGGTCTGCGCTAATATGAGTCAGGAATTCTTTACTTTCACAAACATCCATGTACATCGATGCCATCTTGTGCTCCGCTGCCTCTTTCAGATTTCTCAGACCGTGTCTATCGGCAACTGTGCACAGCAGACAGTAGTTGTGCAGGGCAAGTCGACGCTCTATAAATTCCCTCTTCAAGAAATCACAACACTCTTCAACAACACTTTGGACTTGAAATTGGACAGCGATGGTAAGAACTTCAGACACGTTTTCCGCATTGACAGGGAGATCTCCAGTGTAGATGGCGTCCATAACAATCTTAAAAGCATTTGGTGAAATGCTTTCTTCTAATTTGATCACTTCCTGGTTCGACTCCATTCCATCTGTAAACATGGCGTGGAAATAATCGCTATTCGCAGCGAGTACAATGCGATGAGCTGGAAATACGCCTTCGCCCACTTTTAAGCGAACATCGATAAATTCGCCTTCGTCTCGAAACTGAGCACATTTGGACAAAAGAATTTTGGAATAGGCAACCATTTTGCACTGCTGGAGGCAACTGAAAGCTTCAGTTTCACAGTTTCACAGGGCGGTAACAAACGTCGATTTTTTTTATCATCGCGTGATCGCGTGACCAACGATGAGCGCCGCCGTCACGCGAACTAACCACTGAATCTCACGAAAACTGTCTACTTTCTCAAGAAAGTTTCGTCTCAATGAAAGTCGTTAGGTTTTTTTTTTATTTATTTTTCACCAGTCAGGTCAAAAAGGACTGGAAATGTCTAAAATATCTGACGCTTTTTTTTTATTTATTTTTCACCAGTCAGGTCAAAAAGGACTGGAAATTCATGATTGAAAATAAAATAAAACGTTACTCTGGTTTAAAAAATGTAAAAATGTTCGTAAAATTTTTTGTAAAAGTCCCAACGTTTCGGCTGAAACTTCAGCCTTCATCAGGGGAAAGTGAAAAGGAATTCGTTAAAAAGCACGTTCTTATACTATGCAACGTCACTGTCTGTCGCCAAGACGATGGCCAACTCTCCACTAAAGTCTATCGCAAACCGACGCACACAGAAAGATATCTCTCATTTGATTCTCACCATCCGGTTGCTCACAAAAGGGCTGTGATCAAGACTGATCGTGCAAAAACGATTCCGTCTTCCGTTGACCAACAATCAAAGGAAATGAAACATGTGATCGCGGCACTAAGCGCGAATGGCTACCCGAAACGCTTTGTTATTGATGCAAGTAAACCAAAACGGCCTTCTCCACAAACGCCTGCAACTGCACCGGATGACAAAAAAGGCTTCTGCATTTTACCGTATGTCAAGGGTACTACGGAACCGATCAAGCGAATTTTAAGCAATTACAATATTAAAGTTGCTTTAAAGCCACACCATACCATCGGCAATTTATTTCCCAAACCAAAAGACCCAGTCCCGAAAGATCAAACTCGCGGCGCAATTTATTCCATTCCCTGCGGAATTTGTGACAAAAGCTACATCGGGGAAACGAAACGGAAATTTTCCACCCGGCTGAAAGAACATCAAAAAGCGGTTGAAAAGAAACACTCGCACAAGTCAGCTTTAGCGGAACATTGTTTCCATTCTGGCCACACCATCTCCTGGGAATCGGCAAAGATCCTACGTACAAGCACTAATTGGCGCAACAGACGCATTTTAGAAGCATGGGAAATCAACACTTGCAGGAATCCGCTGAACCGTGACGATGGCATGCATTTGCCGCACGAGTTTTTTAATTTAGCCTTAAGGGACAGAACATAATTAGCTCCGAGTTGCTGATTTGCATAGTATAAGAACGTGCTTTTTAACGAATTCCTTTTCACTTTCCCCTGATGAAGGCTGAAGTTTTAGTCGAAACGTTGGGACTTTTACAAAAAAATTTACGAACATTTTTACATTTTTTAAACCAGAGTAACATTTTATTTTATTTTCAGTCATGAATCAACCACCTGGTTACAGGACCATTTTTAAGACTGGAAATGTCTAAAGGCCCGTTTACACAGGCGATTTTTGTCGCGCAACTCGATGCAATTTGTGTCGCGCCGAAGTTGCATCAAGTTTTAAACATGTTCGAAACTTGATGCAATTTCGGCGCGACAAAAATTGCATTGAGTTGCGCGACAAAAATCGCCTGTGTAAACGGGCCTTAAAATATCTGACGGAAAATGCTTGACTATTGTTTGTCCCTCTGAGAAAGTCCAGAAAGTTTGGGATTGTAATGCACCAGTCATTTGAAATCCCCGATCCCCCCCCCCCCCCCCTGCTCGGGCATGAGCGGGGTAAAAGCGGGGCTTTCACTTCAGATTCACTTCATTTTGGTTCCCCGTTAGGCGGGGGATGCGCCAGAAATCACGGCCTTCGCATGCCGGGGCAGTCACTCCATGCTCAGCGGTTTGAACTATTTATGTCGACTCGCTCGGTCGATCGGTTGCTCTGCGGTATTTCGCTTCAATTCGCTGCCTTTAGCGCGAAGTAAAAATTGTTTTGTAAAGTGTCATACCAGAATTCAAAGAAGGCTATATTGACAGTAGATATTCAAAGTATGGTGACGAAAGGTAGGCTTATTTCAATGTTATGGTATTGATAAGTATGCTTGAGTCATTCCAGACGTCAGAAGACTGTATTGCTATTGAGTTTCAGTTTGCTGTGATCTTGCATTTTGTAATATTAAGTTGTAAAACAGAAAAAGTTTTTAATAACCTTTATTAAAGATAAAAAGTTTGTTTGGCAATAGTCGTCTTCTTCCTTCTCCATCGAGGGGCCTTTGCAAGTGCATTGCTAGCTACTATGAAATCGACGTAACGTGTTAATTTCACGGCTACCAACGTTTTTATCTTCCCTTATTGTCATCCATTGTTGTGCTTGGCAAAAACAAGTTTTCTACAGAAGATTATTTTTTTATAGCATGTGTGTGGATCATGTGGGGGCGGGGGAATTCACCATTCACTCTTCTCCCGGGGACCGGGGACTTCACTTGCCTTCACTCACTTGCAAAAAAGTGAATGCCCCGCTCATGCCCGAGCGGGGGGGGGGGGGGGGGGGGGGAGGGGGGGGGGGTTCAAATGACTGGTGCATAAAAAGATACTCGTTTCCATTATAAAAACGTTTTATTAAATGCAATTTCATAATTTTAATTTTACAATTTTTATTTAAATACTAATTTAATAACAACTAAATACTATTACTTTTATTTAAATACTATTTGAATTATTTATAAATCTAAAAATCAACCACTAATATTGCTGTACTAAACACACCCTACAGGACTCCACCAGCCACCTGAAGGTATGTAAAACGGTGGCGATTTTATAACCCTCTCCAGATGAGTTGATCCTCTCTGGCACCTCTGGAAATTACAGCTAAGGTTCATATTGTGTGGTTCCAGAAAATACCCAATCTCTCCCCCCCCCCCCCCCCTCCACAGAAGTTTTTTTAGTTATAACCCCCACTCCCTTTGTTTTGGCTTTGAAGACCCCCCCCCCCCCCCCACCCCACTCCTGTCAGAATCTCCAATGACACAACATGGGAAGCATGGGTATAGGGGTACATAATGCCACAAAATGGAAAACATGTTCTAAGAATATTAAATGCAGAAATTATTTATATTATATATAATTAGTCTACAGTTTGTCACTCTCCATTTAACAGTTCATTCGATGGCTTAACTTCAGTCTTCGTCACTTGTGTCATCTCCTCATATGTTTCATCCCTGTTCACTGGCATGTAAACATACACAGCATCTTCATCGTGATGAGAAATTGGCTCCCAATCCTCAATGTCGACATGATAAACCTCATGGTCTCCAATCCTGATTCCGCTGTCATAGGCAAAGTTTCCAAGTATGAAGTAAATGCGACCTTCAATCTCCACAGCACCATAATTATTGGGTGGTATGTGGGGCTGTGGAACTGCACTCCATTGATTATTCTCTTCATCATAGACTTCAACATACCTGGATGGAACAAGTCCCCTTTGGCGTTTGCTGGGTGGGTCAGTTTTACCCCCTGCGACATATAACTTTTGACCGACTACAAAGGCACAGGCATTGCTGTGGGTTTTGGCTGTCCCTGCCAACTTTGTCCACTCATTTTTGGCTGGATCAAACTTGAATACTCCACGATCGGCACCTCCTTCAGCCCAAGAGCCACCAATGGAGTAAATGCAGCCATTATGCACGGCCAGAGCACAGCCATATAATCCTTGCTCTTCATGGAATGCAATAAGCTGCCACATTTTTTTGGAGAAGCTGAATCTCTCTGATGCTGCTGTGTGATCAACTTCACTGCCACCAATGACATACAAGAAATCTTCAACCATACAAGCCTGGAAGTCATGACGGGAATTCTTCATGGGCGGTAGGGTCTTCCAAGTGCTTGTATCAATCTGATACTGATGGACTTCTTTCTCGTCAAAAAGGAACAGGTGATTTCCAGTGTAGAATGCCGCAGGTTTGATCTGGAGACTCGGCAATTTAAAGCCAGAAAAAATCTGCCAGGTTTTGCTCTCTGTGTCAAAATACTTGACTCCAGAAGTCAATGACAATGAAACTAATGCCTATAAAGTACACAAAATCAAAGGCCCTTTGGGCTGTCTCGTGTCAGTCAAAAAGAGATTAAAATATACTTTACTAAATAGTTATTATAAAAGTAAATGTATTGCTAGGCCGCAAAAAGCTTGTATGTTATTTATGCTTGCAATATTTACAGGGAGTTCATTAAAGACGCGCCACTAAAAAAATAGGTGTTCTTAGAAAATTTACCATATCCGGGGATAGGGAAAGCAGAGACGGGGGAACATTTTGCTGGGATAATATTTAGTCTTCTTTTTCCATACGCGGGAAATAAAAATGGCGAACAGGCGGGAAAACAAAATGACAGAACACATATTATTTATGATTTTTACCAAAAAAAACGTTCGTCCTCTCTATTTCCGATCCAAACTGAACACAAGAGCGTTACTCGAAGCACTCGTCCCCCACGTCACCTTCTTGCTCCGACGTTTTGCGCTGTTTTCCATTTCTTTTGTTATTTATTGCCCGTTTTTAACGATCAAAGAACAATATCAGAAAATAGAGTATTTCATACATGTTTCTTGTAACGAAAACGCTGAAAATAGAAATGTCGATATGTTTGCAGTTTGTAACGAACGTTTTACACATACCCAGGCAAATAGCATTCCCAAGGTAAATAACGCCAAGGTAAACTCACCGCGGGAATACGTTACCGAGGTGTTTGCGGTTACACACTTAACACTTTACCAAGGTCAATTTTTCATACTGTTTTCGGCGCGAAATACAAGCATCAAGAGTTTCGCGCTTCCGGTTGGAACGTAATGCATCTTGGGATATGTTGGGTCAAAAAGTGAGCACCACTTCAACATGAGGTCAAGAAGCAAACAAACAAAACAGGGAATTTACTGAGGAAAATTACGGCTGGGTTTCCAGAAAACTAGAAAAATATCAAAAACTGCAAGGACAGCGAAGAAATAGAAGGCGAAGACTCCGTTTATATAAATCTCTTTGTTGTATTTTTCTAAACCTTTCATGGGCGATTCTTTTGTTCTTTTTCACACCGCCATAAATTTACCTTGGGGGAACATTTTGCTGAGATAATTTTTAGTCTTTTTTTTTCATAAGCGGGAAATAATACTCGGGAAAACAAAATTACAAAGCACGCGGAAAAACAAAATGACAGAGCACATATTATTTATGATTTTTACCAAAGAAACGTCCTCTCTATTTGTGAGTTTCCCGAGGTAAAGAGCCCTTTTACCATGTTAAAAGGACGATGTGTAACCGCAACTATATAAATTTGACATACTACACTATTAAGCTATTCCGTACTTGAAACCCTACAGCGCTACAGAGATCAAGCAATTTGTTCCAGTCAAATCTTGTTAATTACATTTTATGCAGTTACGAAAAAACTTTCCGTTAAGATTCTCGCATCGCGACTGCATAAAAGCACAAAATCCCGCTCCGGCTCTTTCTTGAAATTCCCGCTTCCCGCTCCTGTTTTCAGCTCCCATCCCGGCCAAATATCACCACTTATTTTTTTCTTGGCTCGTGAGCGGGCGGAATTCTCCAAATCCTGCAATCTGATTGGTTCCGGGAGCGGGCGGAAATTTTCGATCTTGCCCGCTCACGGAGCGATTCCGCCCGGCTAGCTCGCTGTGTTTTCATTTCGCGGCGAGACGAACGAACTCATGAAAGTTTTGCTGTCCAAAATTAATGTAGTTGTTTACCAGCCGTTTTAAATATGAAAGGAAACGTAAGCAGTGGAATTAAAGGCCTTGAAGTTCACCAAAAGGCGAGTATTCATTCTCTTTATCGACAAAATCAAATTGTTCAAGTTTTATGGCGGTAGTTTGTCGATCGTTGTTTGTGCATTCGCTCTGATTTTCACGCCAAGTTGCGCTTACCTGCAAGTCGCCGGCTTACATTCCTGATTGATTCTTTCAAAAGCTAAATTAGTAACGGAATAAAAGGCCTTGAAGGTTCTCCAATAGGCGGGTATTTTTTGTATTTATTGGCAAAACAAGTTATAGTTTTATAGCCGAAGTTTTTCGATCTTTGTTGTGCATTCGCACTGATTTTCACGCCGAAATGCGGTTTACTGCATGTCACTGGTTTACAGACTCGATTTATCCTTTCAAACGCTTTCCCTTTCTGCTACTTTTCCCCAAAACCGAATACTGCTTATCGCCATTCAAGAAAATGAGATGTTTTGATAAAAAACGGTCAAATAAATTCTTGCAAAATTGTGCCGTGTGCAGGCGACCAAAGTACACATTCAGTTCAGCTTCATTCAATTTCACTTGACTCGAGATTATTTTATGCTCTCTTTTGCTGCTACATTGTGCTTCTTTTTTATTATTAAAGTTACTTTTCTCTTTTTTTCTGATGACCTTTTCCGTGAGTACTGTTCACTTTAGCAAATTTTTTTTGTTTGGCGGTAAACAAATCATTCTTCACTCTTGCCGTAGCTTAGCGATCGATTCAACATTGGATGCGCGCGTAAAATACAATTACATTTTGCAAGACGATCTTTTCAGTTCTTTTTTTAACCGAGTTAGAAAAAAATAAATAAGTTATTTACCAGCTTTGGGTCGGTCCGTATCGTGAAAAACTTTGACCTCGGCCTTGAAAATGCTGCCCTCGGCCTGCGGCCTCGGGCAGCATTTTCAAGACCTCGGTCACAGTTTTTCACGATACGGACCTCCCAGCCGGTAAATAACATATATATCTTCTTATATGGGTCACTTAGCGTGAGGTCTGTCTTTACCCCGATTTTTTAATTTTTTCTATAAGTTGTTTATAGCAACAGGAATCTTTAGAAGGTAAAATTTTAAAGATATCGGCCAAAATGAATTTACTACGAATTTTCTTTTACGCCAATTTGACGGCCATTTTAATAAACGGCACGCGATGCATGCAGAAGCGATGACGTTTCACAAGGGGTCTTTGATAATTTTCAGGACATTTGTCAAAAAATTAGGGTACATAAAAGTAACTGACAACTTCTGTGCTAAATGATTGTTCAACAAAAATTGCGTTATCTTGGCGTGACATACGATATACGATATACGATGCAAGGTCAAACGCTGTCTAAAATTGTTTACACCTTTTGTTTTAAAGAATGGAGAGATTTCTGTTTACTAAATCTTATAGAACGCATCAAATATAATTTGTTTCTTTCGTTTATGCTTTAAATTAGTCCTTTCTAACGGCCCAGGAGTATTTTGCTTTGAGTTCTATGCGACGATTTCTTGTTGAGTTGACTTGATTTCTTTTCCCAGTATTCGGTTCTACAGATCGGTTGATCACAACAGGCAACAGACAACAGACAACAACAGATCCTGTCCACTTGCACGGCGAGATTAATCGATCACGTCATCGTCATCGCTTAAAAATTGGTTTAAGATGGCTCACCTTTTCAACAGATGTTTCAAAACTGCTTATAATCGGTTGCTTCGTCTGCAGTCACGACAGACATCACTTCTTAACTTTATGCCAAATTTATTCGATAACTGATAAAGTGCAACATTCACTGCAGACTCGAAATCTCAATTTAACAGCTACAAATGAAATAAGGTTTGCCGATCGGTGATGATACAAGCTGCAAAAAGATATCTTCTTTTGCCAAAAAACAAGATGGCGGATCTCAAAAAGAATACAAACAATGCACCTAGTTCCCATTGCTCTTCGGTTCAATTCAGGGAGTAATTCTCACACCGTAACACCAAAAATTCCATAAATTCCATCGCTTTTCCGCTTTACAGCATTAACCGATGACGTCATAAAATGACGTCATCGCTTAAGAAAATGACGTCATCGCTTAAAAACGTTCGGATTTTGGTACGTCACGTGATGCTACGTCACAGGTGTGGAAGGCAGATTTGCTTTTGCTTGAGAACAAAACACGCCAAGCTTCTCTTCATAAATGAGAATGACAAGGAGAGAAAGACCCTATGCTGTTCAATGATGTCCAAGATAAAAAAAGGTAGTGCTTCAGTGCTTAAATATGAAAGGAAATAAACTTAAAAAGAGTCATGTGTTTGTGAAACGAAACAAATCCATCAGATTGATCGGCCTTCTAAGGTCAGCAAATGTACAAAGCTTTATAATACGATGCATCCTCTCTTGCACCATATCGTGATAAAGATGCCTTTTGTCTGGAGTAGATAGTAAATTGAAAAGGGTCTGCGAGTGCTGACTCCCATAATTTGTCAGAAATCTCTTCATTTATAAGCAGGAATAGCCTCTATATGTCCTATATGTAAGCGAAATCCACGCGTTCGGAAACAGACCGATATATTTTGATTCTGTTGTTGAGAAATTTGTAACCACCCTTAGATTTCTCCTGCTGTTAATTGGCAAAATAGAAAGCAATTCCCACCAGCAAATGTAGTGTTTCTTTGAAGTATATGCCTTCGAAAGGCGCGCGTGATTTGCGTGCAGGTCAGTACTGCGCAATAAGAAGCCACTACCCCGCGCGCTAGAAAAGGCGCCCTCGCGGGATATAAAATTATACGAAGAAATGGGGAGTCAAATATAAAACAATATCCGGATAACTAAGAGAAGAAGTGTTGCGTGAAGTACTTATTTTGTGATTCCTTTTGAGAAACAATTGTTATAAATTAGGCAACCTGGGGTGTAGCATGAAACCCGGGTATGAAAGCCTGTCACGCTCTTTCCCTTCACTCTAGCCTGACCACGAAACAGTTTCGTGAGCAGATTCGAGCAGATGTCAGTTGACGAGATAACTAAAAGAAAGCATGTCAAAAGTTATAAGACACGAAGAGTGCAACGACCACTGATTTCAAATGCAAACCATGAATTAAAACGCAAGCAAACGCGAAAGGAATAAGGAGCCAAACACAGCACAATTTTCGATTTTCGTGGGGGTGCTTTTCGCAAAAAGATAAGAAATTGAAAAATAAAAACATGACAACTTAACTATACCGATAAATATAAAATCACGCACTGCAGGGTCGTGTAATAGTTCCGGTGGCAGTAATCAGTTTACAAAATCATTCTAGGTCATTCTACAGTTTTACGCATACAAGCACGAACAACCTTGAACAAAGTTTCCTCGAGGCAAGTTGTTTCAACTACAGAAAGCGCAAACTCCCTTCTCCCAACAAAAGAAGTGAAGAGACCCTGGCAAGGGGGCAGTGCAAAAACCGAACTCGGCTAAATGACGTCAAATCGCTTACGATCGGCCCAGTGAGGAAGCAGACATAAGGAAAGGCAACTCAGCGGCAAGGTAAGTCCTTTTTATTTAAAACTTGGCGAATATTTTGAGCTTGCCAACGACCTCCGTACAGTTCCATACAAACCCTTTTATTTTCAAATTTGTATTCAACGGTCGAAACTGTAACACAACACCGCTCGCGTATAGCGCTCTTTATCATGTCGTAGATCATTATAAGACATATGGCACAACTCCGGGCACAAATACATCGGCTCGATTATGAGCAAACAAAGGTCCATTTTTTTATTTCTGGCTTATAGTTTATGATAAATTCTCATAAAGTGAGCTTGGGCTGCCTGTGTATGCTGTAGCCATATGTAGCCATATGGCTACCAACTGACGAGGTCTTCTGACGAAACTAGTTTTGTAGTCGCGTATGTAAATTAAGTGTGTTGAAAGTAAATGCAAATGAGATTTTCTCATATCATTATGATGTTCAGTAATACTTTCTTGGCTTCGGCGAACAGAATTTCACAAAAATATAAACAACAAAATGCAGCAAACAGTTTGGTTGTATAAAAGCATGTTTAATTAAACTTCTCACGTACATGCAAATAATAACAAGGCTTTTCAGGTTTGACTTAGCTCACAAACAACTGGCCGAGGTAATAGAGAAAGAAACTGTACATTTAGGACTTCAATTCACTCACCATTCGTCGCCGTCGGCGGTGAGGAAGTTCGATATTTTCCTCCCTTTCTCTGTCTCGCTGTTTTTCCCTGGAGGCTCAAAACGCCAGGGTTGAAATACCATAGAAGGTTCTTAATCATCCCCTGACATATCCCCTCCTATAGCTCTCTAAAAATCAGTGGAGTCGCTAGCAGAAGTTGAGCTCTCACTGCAAGAACCATGCATGTTCGTGACTTGTTGCGGTTCCACACCTGTGACGCATCACATCTCGTGATCATAATCGAAGCATCCATGGCGAAATGTCACAAAAGCGGTAAAATAAGAAGTTTTACGTTAAAATTAACCGGTAAAAAAGCTTCTGAATTCAAATTTTTTGCTTCCTGTATAATTTTGGAAACATTGGGAAACTTTTACTGAAAAATAGTTTTCTAGCCAAGAGTTGCCCTTTAACTTTTGAGATGTTTGTAAGATAAGTCAAGCTTAATGGCTTTTTTTAGCCCCCTAACGCAGCTGACTTAAAATGATTTTATCTCGGCGTACTGATAAACATTTCTCGATGTTCACCAAATCCTACTGGCAAGAAGCATGTCATCGCCTCAGTCTTCATTTGCAAATGATGTCGAAGTACTTGCTACGGCAAACACAAAACGAAAAAACCTCGCGTTAAGTCTGCTGACAGGACTGAGAAAGAGACGCACGAACTTCTTGAAGCGTGGGCCCCCAAATTCAGTAAGCTGTGGGGAGTTTCACAAAGAAAAAAATAAAAATCTGGAACGATATCTATTCTTCGTATAAAGAAAGGTGTCCAGAAAGCTCGAAATCCAGAGAATGCTATAGCAGGTGAATAAACGGCAGCAGAATCTAGAGTACGAGTTCAAGCAGTTCTCGCTCGACTGGAGAAGATGGAATTCAGAAAATTAAAGAAGGCTTCCCAACATCCTGAGTAAAGAAAGGCGAGAAAGTTCGACTCCAGACTGGCATGCAGAGTTCTTTTATTGAAATGTGTGAAAAGAGTATGGAACAGGACAACGCAAGATTTGAACGATCGGCTGAAATGTTCCGTGACGCCCAGAGCAGGCAAATGGAACAAACAAACGCCATAGTTGACATTTTTAAAGATTTAGCATCAAAATAATTGTCTTTATCTAATCGTTTATCTTCTGTTATTGAAACGATACATACAATTGTTGTGCAAAACTCACGTAGCAATCATAGTCTTTTTTAGGATGCTCGTTTTTTGTCCAACCTTTTTCAACGCAATTCTCCAACGAACTCTCAACATGCTAAATGCTCGTTCCACTACAGATCGTAGCGCACCGAACTTAAGGTTTTAGACTTTCTCTGCTCCTGAGTCAGGCGTCCTCTGTCCGGGTAGGGTTTCACTAGCCAGTTCGTTAGTGAATAGGCACTGTCGCCAGCTAAAAGGGGCCTTATTTCTGTTCCATTTATATTGCCTGTTGGACCACATTAGAAGAATTTGCGTTCGCTGCAAGTTCATAAATCAAAAGCACAACTTTAAAGCAAGGGACCGGAAACGAAAATGCTGCTAATGTAGGATCCAACAACGGATCTGATCAGCGTGAAAATGATAAATGACAAACAATACTGCAGGGCTGATCGTACTACATAAAAAGTAAACTTTGTGAGACACCAACACGACTAGAACCGATATAGTGGGATTGCAACCGTGGACAGCTGTTACAGCTGTCCACGGTTGCAATCCCACTATATCGGTTCTAGTCGTGTTGGTGTCTCACAAAGTTTACTTTTTATGTAGTACGATCAGCCTTGCAGTATTGTTTGTCATAAATCAAACACTCTCTCCTAACAGTCTCAACCATTCCATTTTAAAAATGTACAAAAATTTCATCTAATAAAACTGCTCAAATTTAATACATCTCGTTCACTGCTTTACATTCTACGCCGTGATTTTCCCTTAAATTAAAGTTTAATTTTGTTCAACTAATTAAAAGCCATTTACAATAAACACTCCCAACCGACAAACGATTACAATGAACCAGCAGAAAAGCAAAAAACTTTCAATGCAGCAATATTTTTGAACTCCTACTTATAAACAAAAATTATTTGTTCTTTCGCAACACGCACAAAATCCGGCGGCCTCACAAAGCAAATCTTGACATGTCGGGAAAACTATTGACATGGCGGGAAAAATATTGAGTGGCGGGAAAATTCCGCGGCCTCACAAAGCAAAAGCGCATGGAATGCACCTTGGAATGCACCTTCTCTCCATCGCATATTCTCGTGTCGTCATGACAACGTCATGATGACACGAGACAAAAAGAGCTCAGCAATATGAAATAAAACCGGTTTGCTGTCCCGTTAGAGTTGGTGTATACAAAAGAGGCAAGGGGGGGGGGGGGGGGGGGGTCAAGTGACTATTTTGGTCTTTCCTTGCTTAAATTGGGTTTCCAGTGGGTCTCTCCCATAGTATAAGTTTGCCACTGGGGATGTAGGTGAGTTTGAGTACCACAGGTATAAATATTCCCAAGAGCCCATGGGGTGAGTTATTTTCTCCGGCCCTCCTCCTGGATGCACCTCATTCTTGTGCCCCAGGTCCCCAGGCCAAATGGGACAGGCAGGTCTGGGGACGAGAATCGTTTTATCTAGAATACTAAAAATAGATTTCAAAAAAGGGCAGGTAACAAATCTTAGACATTCCCGGCACCCTTTTGCGCCCCTACCCGGCCCCCAGGCTCGATTACCAGCCGCTGTTCGGGGAATGAGCCCGCGCTCCTCCTAGATCCTCTCCTCACTCCTCGTGGAAAGACCGAACACGAGAGGACGGCGGAAATTTAGCCTACCCGGCTCCCTACACAAGGGCATTTTGTACTCTCCCCAGTTTTCGCTCGCATTAAGAAACCAAGATGGCGGCAATGGCAGCCAAACACGCAGACGTATTTCCGGCTGACGCTTGTCTCCGCCGAAAAGTAACTTTTCGGCGGAGACAAGCGACAGCCGGAAATACGTTTGCGTTCGCAGGCTTCTCAAACTCAACGATCGATCGCGACGTGACCGTATCTAATGGATAGGGGTCTAGACCAAGTGCGAGCCAGCGAGTCATGCGATTTCCCAAATACTAAACCATGAAAATTACAGCAGGCATCATAGGTAAGTTAACCATTTTTACGTTCTGAGTTTATAAAATTTTGTTTTTCTAATATTGACGTGGTCGAAAGGACTGGGTGCCAAGGTAAACAATAAAAATTAAGCTCACTAAAAATATGGCTGAAAATAAAGGAATCCGGTCGTTTGGCACTTTGGCCTACAAGATGTTTCGCCTACAAGTCGATTCACCTACACTAAAGGTGATCGCCTACTGAGATGTTTCGCCTACCCTGAAGTCTAAACACAATGTATATTCTTCGTTCTAAAAACGTGAGAGCCCAAACACAGTAAAAACAATGTATATTCCTCGTTCTAAAAGCATGATAGTGTTGGCGAATCGACTCGTAGGCGAATCATCTTGTAGGCGAAACGACCGACATCCAAAATAAGCATAAGTACGTTGATATCTTTAGTTCGTTAGCCTGCGTAACAAGCGTTCCCGTGCGAGCGAAGTGCTATGTGTCGCATGCGAGCGAAGATTCTGGTTGGGCGAAAATTAGGAAAAGGAGGGGGGATGGGGAAGGGCAGCGAGGGAACGATTGCAGGCAAACCCCACGATTCTGAAAAATCTGTTCGCCCACGAACGGTTCTTCTGATTGGTGCGGCGTGGTTATGCTGATTGACAAGTGTATCAAATTCACGTGAATGATTTGAACCAGAGCGAAATAATATTCGAGCGTGACTCGCGACAAGGAGAAAAGGAATAATTGTTTGAATCGTACTAGCTTCGACAAACTGAGCGTTGTTTTATTAGATCTGAGCTCAGCGGAATTCGCTGAAGACGGTCCAATTAATTTGGGGAAGTGTATAAAATAGCCAGACTAATGTGTATTGATTGTGTCTGATGGATTTGGCAACAGCTTTTAAAATTGTTGCCCCTTGGCACACGAAAATCCGGCCACGGATGCAAGTCGCTTCAAAAGCTGCATTTCTTGAAAATTACTCGGTGGTTAGTGCTTATTGTATTTGGAATGGATTTTCGATTGAATGACACAATAAGAAGCATCAACCTCTCGGTTTATCTGGTGTTCGATTTGGAAGCCAGGTGATTCCAATTTCTGAGTGAAAATCCGCTTGGCGCTGGAGCGGTCGAAAAATGAGCTTTCCACCCTTGTCCTCCTTTTATAACGTGTAATAACAGTCAATGCAAAACCCATGATCAAATCGCTCAAATTCGCCATTTTGAGCCACAGAGACGACAAAATAAAACAATTGAGGTAGACATTGTTCGCAATATTTTACAAATGTTATAATAAGACCTTTTTGATACTCTGATACATTTCTTTATATTTCGAACATACAAACAGTCACACCACTTGTATGGGTCCTCTGTGTACCGACATACAAATTAATTTTCACAGTAATGGTATAAACAATGAAAAGTACTAAAAAATGGCTAAAAAAATGGGCATTCAGGTACATTAATATTAATATTTGTTGCTGAGTTAATTATTCTGAATATCTTTTAGCATGGTATTGTAGCAAGCTTTTCATTTTCCAGTGCAGCCTGGCAGAAAATTATTAAAATAAATTGCCATGCATTTAGCACTATATACCCGGTAAGCTTAATATGTTCTTTCTTTTAATGTAGTTCGTAAATTTTGCAAGCTTTGTGAAAGCTGTATGAAAACTTCACAGTTTACTTATATAAAATTATTAAGCTCTTGTCTTATGTTTAAAAATTTTGTTGCAAAAAAATATGGTTTGCAGAAATAGCAAGTTTAAATAAAGTTCTTATATGTTCTTTCAAGTCTTCACACAATTCCTGCATTGTTTTTTTTAGTTACATTATTATATAATGAAGTTATAAATTGTTAAAGAAACTGCAAACTAATTAATAGTGTAGATATTTCTCATAAATTTAATTAATAGCAGAAACAGTATAAATATTTCTCATAAATTTAGCAGAAGCACACCAAAGCTGAGGGTCCTACAGGGCCGGGGGGGGGGGGGGGGGGGGGGTGGGTGGTCTCTGTCTCTGGCATGGTTCACGGGCAGAGAAATAATGAATCACGGATCACAGTTATCAAAATTTCATTTTCCCAAATCATGAAAATAAACAAGTAAGTCATACTCTTTTATCCTGCTCTTACGCAAAGAAAAGTGGCAAAGAAGGAGTGTTTAAAGAAAGCTTGATCAAGAAAGGCAGAAGAAAGGCTGAACGTTTGAAATTGCAAACCTTTATTGCCGTCTTTCCCCTTTTATCTTGTTTTCATAGTCTTCATTAATCTTCCGGAGATCTCGCAGTGCAAAATCACGTGGAATAGAGTGGTCAGAAATCACGAATGTCGATTATTAATTCAAGTTCTTCACGGGTCATGTAAAACCTTTGGGTCATGGATCACAACAAATTATTTATTAAAGTCACGTTTCACGGAAAATAAATTCAGCTAATCACGAATCACGAGAATACCCCTGTACGATCCTCAAAGCTACCCACACCAAATAAAATATGTTACATTTTTAATTTGTAATTTTAACCCAGAGGATTTACTTGTGCTGTGGGAAGATGGAACAGGTGCAAAATTATATCCACCAGTTATTTTGGAAAGTGATGGGTAATTAAGTCCCGGGGGAGGGGGGGACTCCCATATGAAAGAGACGCGGATGCTCACTGTCTTGCTTAGGGGTGTAAATTTAGTGAAAATTATAACAGGAAAGTTACCATTTAATAATAAAATTATTATTGTATTATTTTATAGGTCTAGTATTGGTTTCCTGGGCAGCAAGAACTTCATTCGCACAGAGTAGTAGTAAGTTTTTGTTGTTAAAAAATGTATATTTTTTGCTTCAGACATATTTCTTTTTGTGCTGTTACTCTAAAAATTAAATTATTATTGTCTTTGGCTCTTTGTTTGTTTGTTTAAATACACCACTGACAAATCATTATGGTAAATTAGTTTGTATTAATTTTATTTACTAATATAATTTTGTTATGGGGAAAAAGTTGAAGCAATCTTTGTTATTTTGCTCATGGTTAGGGCATCTTTAATTTATGAAGCAATTAAAATCCCCAATTTATATTTTCCTTGACAATTCCCTGAATGTACATAACTATCATGAATTCCCCTTGCATTAATTAGTATGCATTTGTGAGATCTACATGCATGCCTTTACTGATCATGCTATATCCCCGGGGACGGGGATGCTCATCGGAAATTTTGAATTTAACCCCTAAAAGAGACCAATCTGGGTGTGGCCGAACGTTATGCAGACCCCTAAAAGAAAATATAACGAATCAAAATTCTTTCTTTTTTTGTTATTTCTTCGTGTGCAACCCTAAACGAGACCTTGACAGCTAAAAATAATGACATTTTGCCCAGAAAACCCTAAGTGAGACCAAAATCCGAAATTTACACCCCTAAGCGAGACGACGAGCATCCCCGTCCATTTCATATGGGAGTCCCCCCTGGGGCTATATCCCTATATTTCATAACATATCCTTGTGGGGGGGGGGGGGGGGGGGAGCTGCAGAAGTGTAAGTTAGAGTGTGCACTCGGCTGTACGTGACTGTACAATACCAAAATGTACAAGTTTTATTCTACTAGGTAGAGTGGTAGCTATAACTGTCACTTGATCAAAGTTCATAGTGACTGTTTCAGCAAAGCAAAAGGAGGCAGATGAATGCATTTAATGGTAATCTTAAGATTTCTGTCCTGCTGAAACACCGTAAACCTCGACCAAGCAGTTGGAAATTACCACTCCTCATTTAAACCCATATATACCTTCTGGCATTGTCGCTTGTGCTTTTATGCTTATGCAGGATAACTTTTCTTGAAAAGAGCTGCCCTTTCAATGTTAGTATTTTCAATACCTATTTGTCCATTACCTTTTAGGTTGTTGGCATATAGTTACTGCCTATGCAAGCCACAACACAACTATCACAAGCCCCAACTATCCCTTCAATTATGATGATGAATTGGAATGTACATGGTTGATTACAGTTGACAATAGCCTTCCATTAAATGGATATATAGTGAAAGTAACGTTCGATGACTTTTCATTGGAGGACCCTCGGTTTCGAGGGTCCCCATGTAGGGATGTGCTGAAATTTTATGATAATAGTGGGAGTGCATCAGGATTCCTTCTTGGATCATACTGTGGAACAACTCATCCAGAAGTTATTTACTCCTCTTGGAAAAACCTGTATGTCAAATTCCAAACTGACTCCTGGGTGACTAAGAAAGGGTTCAGATTGATGGTTTCAGCAGTTAAAAAAGGTATTATAGTAACTGTTTATTCACTTCAGCTGTTCAATGTTAGAACTGATCGACTTACAACGTTACAGTCATTAACACAGTGGAACCTCTATGAGCCCCTCCCAGGGGTTTTAGGGAACAAGGGAACATGCCCATTAACTTTTTTGGAGCATGGGAACAAAAGGAAAATAAAACTGGGAACACAGGAACAAAAGCATATTTTAGGGAACAGGGAACACCAAAATCAAAGAAATACTTTTAGGGAACAGGGAACACCAAAATCAAAGAAATACTTTTAGGGCACACGGGAACACAAGGAAAATTTTGTTGGGAACAAGGGAACATGCCCCCTCCCCCCCACCCCCGGGAGGGGATTCTCTATAACATGCACACCATACAGCTAGACCCAATGTGTATTACAGAGGTGTCCTTATTTCACAGGTCAAAGGCATGATTAGTTCAATGGGCTCTGACTGGTGTTGGGTATTAGTTAAGATTTAATTTCTAATTGGCCTCGTGTTTGACTTGTGGGCACTGTTGAATGAGGCAGGGCTAAAAGAGGAACCTGAAACAAAGCTGAGGTTCAAATCGATATGCTGCGTTGATCAAGCATGAATGAAATACAACAAAAATCAAGAGAAAAATGTGACAAAAATTTACTAAGCAGGAAGGTTCATAACTGGGGCTATAGTGAATTTGAGGGGCAGCCATGATTTTTCTACAGTACCTTTTATGTGGGGAGGGGGGGGGGGGGGGCATAACGAGAGTCAATCCTCTTGATCACTGTCTTCATTGTCAATGGATGTAGGTTCAAAATATTGCAGGAGATGTTGGTCTGTCACATTAATTGAATCCTTTTACTTTTTAAAAGCTTTTTCTTCCACTGTTACAGAGACTTTTCTCTCTAAGTAGTCACTGAACTTAACACCTGCCATTAATCACTTTATGAATACCATTTTTCCACTTGTAGAGGAAGCTTCTGGAATATGTCTTCCATGGCATGGAGGTTACAATGTCCATAGTCTCAATGGTACTTCTGGTACATTCTTCAGTCCTGGTTACCCTGTTCCTTATCCTCGCTATGTCTATTGCATTTGGACAATCTCTGTCCCTGCCGGCAAAGCAGTGAAACTGAAGTTTGAAGACCTTGATCTTGAAACAACTTCTGACAGTTGTAATCAACAAAGCACCAACAAGATAGACTATGTGAAGATAGGCAATGGAAAGGACCCGGAAAGTAACGAGTTTGCTTTTTACTGCGGATACCAATGGTTTTCTTCTGGTTATCCAGAGATGCAGTCTACTGGGAGGGACATGTGGATTAAGTTTGATTCCAACTGGGCGAAGAATCCGGAAAGAAAAAGCAATAATAATAGAGGTTTCAAAGCACGTTTTGAAGCAGTAGACATCTGTAAGTATTATTCACGACTGTTTTTCACAATGGCAGATGAGAGTGATTGCCTTTGCATAATCAACTTGAGTTAACAAACTTCTCTTTTCAGTGCATCTCCTGCAAAAAAATATTCCATACTGTCTAATAATGTAGTTCAGCATTGGTCCATGTAATTTCGTATTATGTTATTGCTACATGTACCTTACCCTGGGAGTGCACTGGACTCCGGATAAAGCGGTCCGGGTCTGAGTCCTGGCCAGGTCACTGTGTTGTGTTATTGGGCAAGACACTACTCTCACAGTGCCTCTCTCCACCCAGGTGTATAAATGGGTACCGGCGAATTTACTGATGGGGGTAACCCTGCAATGGACTAGCAACCCATCCACAGGGGAGTAGAAACACTCCTGGTCGCTTCATGCTACGGAAACCGGGATAAGCTCCAGCCTGATGGGCCACTAGGCTCGTATTCAGACTTTACCTTTACCTTACTGCCTAGTGGCAACAACACATTTAGTCGTAATTGATTAAATCTGTGCAGTGTTAAGGAGATGTAACAATTTCTGATTTACCTGAAACGTTCTCCCTTAAAAAAAGAAACGTTTTCCCTAAATTGCAAAAAGAAAAAAAAAAGCAAATTCTTAAATGCTACAGATTCTAAAGTGCCCTCTTCTTTGGCGAGATGGTTATTGTTTAATTTCACCATGAATGTTATTAAATAGAGTCTTCCCTTCCCCAAGACAAAGTAACAATATAGGCAGCAATTGGAAACATTGGTTTTTTAATACAGGAAAGACCATTGCAGTGACAGTCTTTCTTGTATTAAATCCTGTACACACAGTTCAAATAAATGACATTTCACAATAGTATTTATTTTCATATTATTGTGATAGGATGTAGGATGAATTACTACAATGTAGTTGTTGTGGTTCAATTTTATCCCTGCTTCAAATTTTATTTTCCTTTGTTTTAAACTCATTATCATACATTACCATACCCAAAAACAAAGGAAAATAAAATTTGAACCAAGGATAAAATTGAACCACAGCATGTGTATTATTCTGTTCCAATGACACTTGTGATGCACATCGCCTGCTAGTTCCCTAAAATTTCTGGAAAAGAAATCATCTAGTAGGTAAATCTTTTCGCCAGGAATGGATCATCTGAATTTGTACATAATGTAAACTTGTATTTATTTATCCACAGCTCCCATTGTTAGGCAAAAGTGTTTCCTGGGGAATATCAACAATAATGACCTGAAGTTAACTGGCTCACATGGAACTCTACAAAGTCCAAATGAACCTAATCCTTACCCCCCAGGTTCGAGCTGTGATTGGCTCATCACTGTACCGGACGGTAAGATTGTGAAACTCAGCTTTGACAGATTTCAATTGGAATCGAGCTATGAATCCAGTTGTACAGCAGATTATGTGGAGGTTTTAGATGGCAGTAACAACAATAGCAAAAGTAAAGGAAGATTCTGTGGTTACTCGACTCCAGACGACATTCACTCTAGTGGTCGTTACATGTGGGTGCGTTTCAGAGCAGATTCATCCAGATCATATCAGGACGGATTCAAGGCTACATTTTCAGCAGAGGACAAACCCAGTAAGTGGAAAGCCAATCATTGCGTGCAATAGTTATTTCCAACAAACCTTTTGATTAAAAAGGTCCCTTTACCTTCTAAGTCTCTCTAGTAGGACATTTACTCTTAAATAACTGCGGATAATGATACTCACATAATTTTCTCGATTAAAGCGAAATCGCCATGTAACGACAAAAGGAAACTTCTAAGCTTAGTCAGGACTTTACTTATTTAGTTATTTGTTTTTGTTTGTCTTTAGCTTTGGCATTGATTATTGGCGTTGTTGTCGGTGTGATAGTCTTTATTGCGATTCTTTGCTGTATCGTGTGCGTCGTTAAGCGCAAGAAGAAGCCCAGCGGTTCCGCCGGCGCCTCAATCGCAATGTCGGCGACTACCACAACTACGGCATCTCATACCACACAGCCAGGAGTGATTCAACATTCCCCTCCAGCTCCTATTCAACCACCTTCTCAGCCGCCAGTCAGTCCCTACCCACCCCCACCCGTGGATTATGCTCCAGGCCCAGCAAATCCATCCCTATCAGCTACAACAAACCCATATCCGCCATACCCGTCCGAACCACCACCACCCTACCCTGGAAATGAAACAGTGCCACAGTACCCGCCTCCTGGGCAATCATATCCATGGCTGCAGAGTGCACCAGTGAAAGCGTCCGCGCCTCCTGAGGGTGCGTAAGCTGTTGCTTGTTTACTGGCCGATCGCATTGCCGTTGGTGACTCGAGACATTAACCGCTCAAGATAGGGGCCTAACAAGCTGCATTTGATTCCAAGTACCTTAAGGTTACTATTGTTAAAGGCTACTAATTTTAGCGATTTTTTCTAAGCAAGATTTAGCGACTATTAAATTTTGCGCGTATTTAAACGCGTATCAAATTTGACCGAGACAAATTTTAGCGAGTACTAAATTTAGCTATTTTCACCCAACTCGCTAAAATTAGTAGCCGCTAACAATAGTAATCTTAAAGAATAAATAGTTGAAAATGCAGATACAGATGTAGATCTATAAAACTAATTGGAGGTAAATTTGGATTGAAACTTATATGACAGATATGTCAACGAACGGTGACATGTCGATAACATGTGTTTGGCATTTTTTTTTTTTCAATCATTTTTAAAAGTAATTTTATATATATATTCAGTCGATACTCAGTCAAAATCGCGCGGAATATCGCTTGATACCTAGCCGACGAGGCCGTAGGCCGAGTTGGCTAAAATCCGCCGATAGTTTTGAGCAGGATAATTTTTCTATTATTTAACAAGTCTTCAAAGAAAATTTTACAGCTAAAAATAATGGTTGTGCAGTGCTTTGCAAGACTTAGAACAATTCTTGGCAAACTTCGTATATAGCAGGATATCTGTTATGTTACGAATAACAATGGCTTTATGGCCACATGTAGAACAGGAATAATGAGAACTGAGTTTGTTATTACGACTCGTTATCACGAGCTGCTTGCATGGTTCCGGAAACTCTGAAAGAGTGAGTTACCATGATTATTATAAAAGGAAAGCGACTAGAGGTAAGGGTAGCTTGAAGAAAATTAAGTGTTCTTTAAATAACGGTAGAGATTATATATTAAATATTTTATTGCTTTCTACTGTGTGGCTTTATTTTATAAACTGAACTTGAATTTGGTATGACCAAAACCAGTAATCACATCTGAGTATTTAGAACAAACGCAAGAACCACAGTAAACCAGTCAAAATTCTAGAAACATGGGCTACTGATATGGTGATGCCAAGCGCAGGGAAGTAGGCGATTAGTGTCGATCTTGTTGCTGATTGGTTGGAAAGTAATCATGTTTTGGTCGCCCATATGAAAGGGACGGGTTTGCCTGAAAATTTGAATTAAACCCCCAAAGGCTGGTTTTGTGTGGCTTACACAAAGTGTGTATCGTCGCACTAAGTCGGCATCTGGGATGTCCGTCTGTCTGCCTGTCTGTCTGTCTGTCCGGATTCGTTCCAGGGGCCTTTTGTCTTCCTCTCGCTAGCTTGCGTTACAATTTTACGATTGCCGTTCCCGGAATATTCATTTTATTACTTTATTACTACAAGTAATCAAAGATTATTAGAGACCGTTCGATGCCTTCAATAGCAGCTAATTTCCTCGCGTAGCGGTAAGTCGAGAAGATTCAAAATATTTACAAATTCCTAGCACAAAATGAACACTAGCAACGCCTTCAACGCTTTCCTTTACTTTTATTGTTAATAAACATACTCCTTTTTTTATTTTAAATCTATAAACACAGCTCAAAACAAAGCGGCTAAATAAACAACTGAAGCAACTCCCGATAAAAGATGAGTGTCAGCTAACACGTGCGTGTCAAATCTGTTCGGCTTCAAAAGCCTAAAATTCCGGACTAAAGATGGAAAAATGGAAGAAACTTGAAAGAAACTTTGTTTCATATTAATTTTAAGTTAAGAAGAAGCTATGAAATGTATTCAAAAGCGTCAAAATATCGAAAATTTCAAAGCCGTGCAATTCTGCATACGAGAATTAAATATTCACTTGTTCACGCTACAGCGAAAGTTTTGATTTTAGCGAACTTCCTTCATCAGCAAGGTTTTAGCACTCTGTACCTGATAGAAAAATCCATTACCTGACGAGGGAATTCCACGTTAAATTTCACGCGAACAACCGATATCGCACGAATCGCGAAGCGATGAGTGCGATATCGGTTTTTCAAGTGAAATTTAACGTGGAATTCACGAGTCAGGTAATTGATTTTCTTTGAGTTCTCTATTTTCCAATTGCCCATAATACACTTTGTTTGCCCCCCAAATTTTGCATAATTAAACTATTGTTTTCAAATTCTCTTGGGAGGACTGCATATTTCCAAAACAATAGTTTAATTATGCAAAATTTGGGGGGCAAACAAAGTGTATTATGGGCAATTGGAAAATAGGGAATCGGATATATGTTTCGAATTTAAGCGCGGCCTCACTTTCAAGTCGCAATACCGCGCTAAATACCCTCGCATCTCTAGCCGATCAGAGCGCGAGAATTCTTTGAGCTATGCGATTCTCCATTTTACAGACACTTAAAAAATTGACCATGTTTCTCCTTTTCATTTTTAGCCCCCAAAAGGAATTTTCCGTGTTCAGAATGAAAAAACAAGGCCTTGAAACATGTTGAAAGTTTGTAAACAAGAGCCGCGATGCTTTCTTTCTAGGACCCCAAGAGTTCCCTAAATATATGTGCAGGTATTTTGGCCTGGGGGTGGTGCAACAACTTCTTTCAGTCTTGGCAAATAAAACACATTTAAATAAAACATCATTTAATATCATCAAATTCCAAATCAGATCCTTGAAACGTGGCAAGGCATCCTTTGTTTTCACGAAATTGTCATGAGAGCCCACCCTTGAGCGGTATTGTTCAATACCCGGCGCAAACAACGACAACAGGCGTCCAACTGTATACAATATTCAAACTTTCAATAAAATTCAAACAGTGCACTATAAGGTAAGAAAAGTACAGATTTTTCACTTTAAGACACCTTCTGGCAACTTCAATGCACCCAGCAATGGCAGTTCAAGCCGATAGTTGTTGGTTTGCGAGAGTACAATCAGTCCTTTCAATATTGTCAATACTTGGTACAGCCCTTACCGAACGTCCAAGCCGATAAATGTTGGCTTGTGAAAGCGGAACCTCGATGTACTGGCTTGGGTAAGCAAAATAACTCCCGTATTGAACACTGTGAACAAATAATGAACAAAATATCTAAGTATGCTTAATTAATTAACGCAAGTGCGATCGCATTTGTAGTTGGAACAAATTATCAACCCAGATTTTCAACACATATGAATGAACAACCTACAACAAGCAAAAATAATTAAACAACTTACCTTGCAAGCAACAACGGATCATGTTTACTTTAGCCCAACAACACTGAAATTCCCTCTAAATCGACAAATAGAACAGAAAAGCCACGCCAAAAGCTGACCCCAAAAAACACTTTTTGTCGGCACCCGAATTTCCAATTGATGTAAGAAAAAATTGGGTTTACCTCGGTGTAAGAAACTGGGAAGTTTTTCTTTGTCTTGACACTACTATATCCCTAGGCTTTATTGTTTTGACTTTATTTGTTTTCTTTGTTTTACGTCACCTGTGAACGTAACAGATTCTTACACCGAGGATGAGCCAAAAAATTGGAAAAATTTCCCATGTTAGTAACAATAAATCGTGTCCCTTGCTATTCAATGGATACACAGACGATTATCACACAACGGAGCTCGCAGCGTACGATCCTATCTTCAAGAAGTTCATTTGTTTCGCTACTGGCTGGTTAATGTTTTATTTGCTTTTGTTTTGTTTGTTTTTTTTTTTTATTGCAAAAACACACAGTGATACAATACAGTAATACATACAAATACAGATAAATGAAAGTAAAACAATAATAATAATTTAATGAAATACAATAAAATAATAATAATAATAATAATAATAATAATAATAATAATAATAATAATAATAATAATACAAAAAAAACAATACATTGCAAATCTTCACGCTACTTTACACAGCCAAAACTGTCCCATGATCATGACAACCTGGAGTGCTCTTGCGAGGGAGTCGTCTGTCAGTGTTCCGAAGGTTACCTTCTTTCTGCTGTCTCCTCTTTAAACGTTTCTATATTTCGTGTAAATCCATGTACAACCCAGCCTTGAATACTAGACTGCGATTTTTTTAAGGTTTGTGGATTAAAACCAAGTTTTACTTCATGATTACGCAATGGTTTAAGAAAGGGATCTTGGTTGCACTCGTTTGATTTTGCCGTGGCATATATAACTGTTTTTCTTACCTTTACAATCAACCTTCCCTAAAAAAATCTCTGTTTTAATTTGCTTATTTGCTGTACGCAGGTGGAGAAGCCATTCATTTTGCATTTCTAGCCAAGATCAAAGCAGGATTATGACAAACCTGGAATTATAACGTGATAAAGTTTACACGCTGATTTTCCAACGTTACTTGCCCCAGTCCCTACTGGTAAGAGAAATCGGTCACGAGCATGATAAAGACAAAAGCTACAACCCCGACAAAAATAGTTGGGAAGGTCAAAAATGAACACCTTGATTTCAACAACATCTAAATAGATCTAATCTATAGGTACACCCAAAGTGTTTATGAGCCCCCCCTTTACCCCATATCAATGATGAAGTAGTAGTGAACATTCGTGATAGACAATGTGCTCTGATTGAAGTCTCTTGGTATGCCTCAACATTGAATGAGGAGGGGTAGAGAGAAATAAGAAACCCTCCCAACATTTTTTGACGGGTGTTGTAGATGCGTGTGCTCATGGGAAGGATCATTTCTTGATTTAGTGCGGCCAAACCGCATCACGTGCGGCACAAGCCCACGGTCACAGCTTGAAACACGCGGCATAATCGAAGCCTTTAAATCATAGTTGTTCAAAGATGTTTTCCTGCGGTATTTTGAAAAATATCTTGTCCCCATTCGACATTTTTTCATAGTGCTAGGCATGTTCAAAGCAGTTCATCTACCGATACAAAAACCGCGGTGGCATTTGATTGAGCAATTAATTAAAAAGCCTTTGGAACCAGAGTAGCCCGTGCAACTAAGATCGGGACGCAACCCGAGTCACGATAACGGGGCCCTCTTAACGCATCATAAGCTTCTCGAGGAAACACGCAACAACAAAGTAAAACAATAAACATTTAATACAAAAAAAAGATAGCACTAAATATCACTATACTTAATTGAACTAATTACTAAATGTTACTAAATGTTAACCACGCTCTAAAATGTTAAAATAAAAAGAAAAATATTAATTACAAAAAAGAATGAAAACTAACGTTACAGGTTTAAAACAATGTTTTTTTTTTAGTCCGTGTTCTCCTTGCGTTTCTTTGCTGTCCTTGTACTTGAACCCAAAAAGAAACCAATCACACACCGAAACCAATCACACACAACATCCAAATATCAATTTCCTACCGCACAACAACGCTCTTCACTTGTTTCACACTACTGGCCCCAGTTGTTCGAAGGGTGGATAACGCTATCCACCGGATAAATTACTATCCAGTGGATAGTGTAGTTTGTTTTGCCAACACTTATCCAGTGGATAGTGATTTATCCAGTGGATAGCGTTATCCACCCTTTGAACAACTGGGACCAGGCCAGTTACCTTCGTTTTTCCGCTTCACCTCGCTATTCCGGACTCCGTTCGTTTCTCCGTCTCAGTCCGTTTTCTCTGGTTTCACTCCATAAATTCGCCTCACTTCGTTATTCCGGACTCCGTTCGTTTCTCCGTCTCAGTCCGTTTCTCTGGTTTACTTCGTAACCGTGAATTCCTCGCACACCAAGCTTTTTCCCCGACAAACTAGTCTTCGTCGTGAATTTAAGGATAGCTTCTGCTAATGACTTCTCAGCAGTGACAGTGCTTCTTCCAACTTTTCAACTGATCTTCTTCGCCACAACGTTCGTTACTGCACACACCGAAAAAAACCTTCTCCCCACTATTTCGCCACAAAACGTTATATATGAAACGCAAGTGAACCTACAATTAACTACTAATTTACAATAGAGCTGACTTACGATTAACAACTAATTAACAATTAGATTATGAGCTCGAGATTTCTGAGGTGATAGTTGATGAGGCCGCAGGCCAAATCAACTATCACCTCATAGAAATTGAGAGCGAATAATCTAATTGCTTTGGTAGAATTCTGACTGAAATAAACGCAAATAATGGTTTCTAATTATTTTCCTACGCATTATCGAACTTAACGTTTTTACGAAATCGCACGACATTGAATTGTCCTTGGTAAATTTGCAGTTGTTTACGCGCGTACACCCGTTTTTCAATAATTTCAAGCTTTTAAAGTCAAGAAACCGCTAATGTCCTTCGTTTAGTCTTCTCGAGAATTTTATTATCAATTTACATTTAAACTTCCTTCCAAAACTTCGGAAAAACGATAAAAACGTCGCATTTTGTGGACGACCTTCGGCAACTGCACACTAATGGCTGATAGTGTTCAATAGCTCAGCCAATCACATTGCAGCATTTGCATTAGTGTACTAGTAGAATTCTACTAATTTACAATAGGGCCGACTTGCAATTAGCAACTAGCAATAAATTACAATAAAGGTCCTATAGAATTGATTACGCAACAACTAACATCACTTCGTTATTCCGGACTCCGTTCGTTTCTCCGTCTCATTCCGTTTTCTCTGGTTTACTTCGTAACCGTGAATTCCTCGCACACCAAGCTTTTTCCCCGACAAACGAGTCTTTGTCGTTAATTTAAGGATAGCTTCTGCTAATGACTTCTCAGCAGTGACAGTGCTTCTTCCAACTTTTCAACTGATCTTCTTCGCCACAACGTTCGTTACTGCTCGAGTGCAAATAGCAAACAAGGACAGAAGTAACCTATCCGTGATTATTCATAT